>ML776892.1:24093-53452 GCA_009831015.1 Picea engelmannii | reverse complement strand
TAAATGAAAACAACTCAAATAGCCCACTCCCTGACTCAATCCGGAGTCCAAGGGAGTTCCACCGATGCCTCTGCATCCTCAAGGTCCAAAACCCTGCACACTCAATGAAACTGATTCAATAGCATCTGTATATAGCAATAGTAAAACATCCTGTCATCAATCATGACGCATCATCATCAAGGTTAAGTGGTTCATCATCATAAAGATCCAGATCACTTGCGAGCAAGTGTCCTCAAAGAATAATTTTTGTCAGTGCGCCAGAGCGGGATGTTACAATGTTCCACATACCAACATAAATGGAATGAAATGTACTACCCATATGGAATAGTATTACCTTAAAATATATTAAAACACATACCATTATACATCAAACAAACTTGGGTCCATTACCCAAACCTTTGTGCTACCGGAATTTCTCCAAGGGTTGACATCAATCACTAAGGGTTGACATAAATATACAATATCACTCTCCAATGGTTGACATAAATGAAAACCAACAGTTCATACCAAATTTCCATCAACCTAAGCCAACTTTTTGACAACATTCACATACACTAGAAAACCAAATATCCTCAGGTGGCTGACCTCTGGCTTTTCACCTGTAAACATCTCTTCTGGTGTCTTATTCCCAAGTACACGGTGGAGACTTATGTTCTATATATATACAACAGTTCTGGCTACTTCTTCCCATGGATGCATCGGTAAATATTGATCATGAATCATGGCCTTTACTGCTTCCATGATTGTAAGGTTCTTTCTTTCTGCCACAACATTCTGCTGAGGATTGTAGGGATTGGAGAGCTCCCTCTTAATCCCAATTTCCTTGCAGAATGCCTTGAATTCATATGATGTGAATTCTCCTCCATTATTTGACCTTATTATCTTTATCTTCTTTTCAGATAGGTTTTCAACTAGTTCCTTGAACTCTTTGAACTTGTTGAATACTTCACTTTTAGTCTTCAAAAAATAAATCCAAGTTTTACATGAGAAATCATCAATAAATGAAACATAGTATACATACATGTTAAGTGAAGAGGATGACATCGGTCCACACATGTCTAAACGTATAATTTCCAAGGCTCTTTTGGATTTGCTATCACTACTTGGAAATGGTTTATTCACGTTCTTTCCTTGTGCACATCCCTTGCATATGCCTTCATGATTCACTTGGATTTTTGGCAAACCTGTCACCATATTACTCACGATCGGTAAGGATTTGTAATGTATGTGAGAAAATATTATATGCCATAGTTCACTTGGAGTAATTGTATTGTGTACCAATGTTGAAACTGAATGTCCCTTTAACTTGTATAAGCCACCTTTTTTAACACCAATCACTACAACATCATCAATAGATTTTCCTCTTGGCCACATGCGGTCTTCACCATCAATGAAAGAAAATATGAATCCTTTCTCATCTAAAGCTGAGATAGAAAGAAGATTCTTCTTCAAAACGGGTGCATACAAAACATCCTTCATCTTCATAGGTTTTTCAGAATCTAACTTGTAAGATGCTTCTCCTACTCCTTTAATGGGATACCGATAGTCATCATCGAGCTTCACCTTGCGAGGTGAATCTTTTTGAACTAAATCTGAGAGAGATTCTTTGTAACCAATCATGTGCTTAGAAGCACCACTATCAATAAGCCATGTTTCACTTCCATGAGTGATTGTAACTGTAAGACCTGATTTAAATACATATTCTTCACTTGAGTCTTGTTCTTTGGTTTTTTCATGATCAGGTTCATCATCTTTTGTGGCCTGAGCATGACGTATTTTATACTTTCCCTTTCTGACCTAACCTTTGGAGTTGGGACAATTTATGGCAATGTGTCCCATATTCTGATAGATGTAGAATCTTTAATTTGAGAAATCCTTCTTAAACTTATGTGTCTTTTGTAATCCATGAGGTTTCTTGTATGAGTAAACTTCCTTCTTTCTCTTTCCTTTTCCAGTATGTGCTGCTAGGGCTTGATTTTATTCATTGTATAGTTTCTATTCTCTTGCTGCCATTCTAGCTTCTTCCTGAGTACAATCCTCCCATAGCCTGCTAAACCTTGTTAGCTTTCTTCTTGAACATATACCCTGATTGAATGATTCCCAAGATCTAGGGAGACAATTCAATGTAGTCATCACCAAATTGGCTTATTCGATTGTGTCTCCAATGGCTTCAAGTTGTTCTTTGATTTGAGGCACCCTTTTGAAGTATGATTGGATAGTTTTTGAACTCTACATCTTCACATTCTTGATTTGTGTCCTCAAGGTCATTTTCCGGTTGATATTATTTCCTTCATATAATCGGGATAAGGCATCAAACATTTGCTTGTGAGTTGTCAATGATGAGACATGGGAGATCAAATGATCCTTGATAGAATCAACAATGATTCTCTTTGCCTTAACTAGGTTCTTTTTGTACTTTGATTTGGCCTCATCTTCATCTGGTTCTAGAACTTATTCTTTTACAAAATCTTATAGATCATTCTCTTCTAGAATGAGCATCGCTCTGTACTTCCATGCTCAGAAGTTATCAACACCTTCAAGCTTCTCATCAAGCTTGGTATTGGGTGACTTCTTGTCCTTAAACATATATAAAATAAGAAAAATAAAAACTTTTCAAATAAAGTTTTTGTACTTACCAAAGAGTGCTATGCCAAGGTGATCAGTTCCAGCTTCAATTTGCAGTTGTCAAGATGTCTTCAACTAGGGTTTATGAGGAAACCCTAATTTTTTTTAAATGAGAATTTTGGAATTCTTCTCCAAGGGAAAGGTGTACCCTCCTTAGGATAACTCCTTGGTAGCTTTACTTTGACCAATTTCCTCCAAAAAGTGGGTAAAATCACCTTCTATGGTTTTATGTTGTTGTCGATAGTTGCAGCACTAGTTGCAGTTTTCAAAACTTTGTCAAAATGAGAATCTAAACCCAAGGAAAGATGTGCTTGAGTTAGGAGAGTCTTCCTATGGTCTCAAATTCCCTAGTGATTTCTTCCAGACTGTGCAAATGGATTCTTTCAGGCAAGCTCTGATACCATGTTAAAAATTTTCTGAAGCAATTAAGTGTATTATTTAACTTTAGACTATTAAAACAATACCTGCATGCATAAGGATCACTGAAACAAAGACATCCATAGTATACACAAGATTTATCATGGGAAACCATCGTGGGGGAGAAAACCCAACAAAGTTTCTTCAATATATATTCTTCAACAAGCACAATGTCTCTCTCAAGAGAGATCTCACTAAACATAAGATAAACCAGAAACCCTAACCAGAATAGGGTAGCGCACCACTAGAACAAGATAGTCCTCCAACAGATAACCAAAGCCATTCACCAAAACACCTTTACTTTGTCGTTGCTTCTCCTCCTCAGACTTGCACACTTTTCCTTATGTGAGAGATCTTGTGTTGTGTGTATTATCCAAGTGAGGAACCTAGCCTCTTATAAATACAAGTTGAGCCACCCAGAATTAGGTCAGAGCCGACATGTACACTTTACCCCTTTTAATTTACAATTGACTTTTTCTCAAGGCACAATAGGGTCGACTTAACAAATAAAATATACTATTATTATTTAGGGTTTTTTCTTGGTCTAATACAATATGAATACAATAATAATATCTTCTGAAGCTACTCAAACTTCAACAAAAAGTAGTGAACCAAATATGAAATAGAGAGATTCTTTTTTATTCTTTTTGGTGATTAGTAGAAGAGAGAATTATTTATTTCCATAAATATCCTTGTTGATGAAACATAAAAGACATAGGCCTACCACTTATGAAACACCTCTCGTTCAATACTAATGGACACATTGTGCTAAGAAAACTAAATTGGGGAAAATCCCTCTCTTGTCATTAAAATGGAAAATTGATCCAAATCCCTCTGGTTCACTACCAATGGACACAACATGCTAAGAAAACTAAATTGGGGAAATCCCTCTCTTGTCATTGTAATGGAAAATTGGGTAAATGGTATTTCTTAGGATTTTGTTGGTAACTCTTTGTTATATCTTAAATTATTTTTTTTGTTATGTTGTGCATGAAGAAATTTGGTAGAATTATTGTGTAATAGAGATTAATGAAGATGTGTGGCATGATGTTTTTCTTGAGACTTAGATGTGAATGTAATAATTCGTGTGTTATGATTCCATTTTATTTTGATGTTATCATACCATTTTCGTCTTGTTTCACATATGAAAGGGTTTTCATAGGAAACATCAATTATGTCTAGATATTGATACAAGGAAGAAAATAAAGCATTGAGTTACAAGAAATGGTTGAATTATATACATAGAACTACATAAAACCATGTCATTGACCAAACTTATTATTGTGTAGTCCAATTCTTATATATGTTGTGAATTTTATGTGAGTAATCCCTCAATACTCATGCAATCTTCTTGTACATCACCAATGCATCAAACTACATGATTTGGATGTTTCCATGCACACTCAGAGATTGGAAAAGGTTCAAAAGCTTGTGTTTTCACTAGTGTTGTTAACGTATTGGAGTTAAAGAGGCAATTGCATAGCCTAAATTGGGAAACACATTCACTTCCCATGCATGGTATTCTCCAAAGAAAACCTATAAATATAGGGATCTCTCAAGGGTTCCAAGAATTCAATGAATTGCAAGTTATGTTGCATGAGTGTAATCAAGGATTCAATCACTTTATAGCTCCAACGTCATTGCATCTCATTGGTATCAAAATCGAGTATTTTATTCCACCACTAAGGAGAATGTATCTTCCTCTAATTGCTCCATTTGAAAGAGAAATCCTCAAAGAGGACAAGACCTACCCAAAGAGGAAGTTTGAAGGTCATCTTCATGGCTACTCCTAGGTGACATTTCTCTTTCTTTTATGTAAATTTGTTCCTTGATTTTCATCAATATAAATTTTTGTGCTCCCTTTCCCCCAACCAAAATATGTGTTGAAAAGGATATTTCAATTTTCATTGATTTAATTTCTAACCTATTAATAATGTGATAGGTTTCACATTTTTCTTCTCTAGTGTGAATGTTGTTGTTGGCACCGAGTGCAGTGTTGTTCTTTCAATCCATGCTTGCACATGCACTAAACTTCTTAACATTGGGGGGTTTGAGACCTAGGGTTTGTCTAGAGTGTGTCCAATGAAAACCCATAAGCACCAGCATATCAATATTTTTTCAAGGCCAAGGAAGGTATCACCCGATATGTAGAGAGGATCACAAAAACCATAAGGGATTATTTCAGGGATAGATGATTAAACATACAACACAATACTTTAAATGTCATCCATGCAATTCATATATGATATTCTAATCAGGACTAAGAATTAAAAAAATAAATACACATGTTGACTCATTCATAGAAGACATAGGATAGAATAAAACTTCCATATCTTTATTATCGACTGTATTCCAACAGATTAAATATATACATTGTGTTGAATATGGGGTTGAGAAACCATAAGACTTCATCTCATTACTATATAAACAGTGGGAATACAATAGATTGTGCCTTGAGCTAAACTTCAAGATTCATACAAAACTATAGACATAAGAGATTTCTCCATACAACATAAGAATACAATAAGCTAACTCAGAGCTCTTGGATTGATGCCTTCGGAAAACTAGCTAGCCCCTTTTTGAGTTGAGAGCTCTCTTTTATACCTTTTTCTGTTGGGGAGTGTTGCTCTGATCCACTCTCTTGTATGATATAATGGCCTTGCATGATTTTGGTATCTATCAGGGCTCCACGTAGGTTCTTTGCATCAGGGGAAATATTAATTGCTTGGCTAGATCATCTTTTAGCCACCCCATGTATTCATCTACTACCGATAGTAATCATTCTGAGAGATATCCCGGTGATTCCTTTATTTCTTCTCGTGGACGTGTTCTTAGATTCTGGTGCCATTGGAGAAACTCAGACTGACGCTCTCAACTTAAAAAAACTTGTATAGGTGCACTCAACTAACAAAACACAAACCAATGCACTATTGGCTACCTTTAGACTAGGCACATTGCTTAAAAAGAATTTGTCTGATGTGTTCTCTACGGAATTCTTTTATGCATATTCTTAAATGCGTGAAAAAAAATTAGACAAGCATGCACAACTTTTGTTTGTGCATGTGCAAAACTAGACCCAAAACTTTAGGTGCCAATGGGCCCCCACCATTATTACCTGGCTTGTCCTCGAGCCAACTGCTTCTTATTCATTAGGGAAAGGTGTGAGAAAGAGAAAATCATATTTGTGGAATAAAATTATGATTGTGTCCCATTAGTTGATCTAGGACCTTCGTTGGTGCCTGTAGTGAACTGCTATAGAGAAGAGCATTTCACTCAAGAGAGAGCATCATTCACTTCTCATCGCACTGGTTGGGGGTGGCCAGGCCAATTAGGAAGTCTCAGCCATGGAAATCCTTGGGGTTTTGGAAGAGGTTACAAAATGAGATTGTATGGATAGAATGAATGGGAGGACCTATAGAATCTCAGCCCAACCTGCATGGTCCCGGGGTGGAAGAGGTTTATAGGGTGTTAAGGGGTTCGTCGGGTGAGCCCCTGAGAAAGGGGTCATCTAAACAGTGAAGGGGATGAAGCATGATGTAGAAGTAGGCATTGATGGGTGTAGGGAGGATCGGGGCATCTGCGATAAAAAAGAAAGTGAGTGTTCAAAGAGCAGAGGATCACAACGATGATATAGGAATATTTGGGTGAGGGAGGAGGAGCCTCTAGGGATACTTGGTCGAGTAGATAATACAACATCAATGGAGAACCAGTTAAGGGATTCCACAATGGGGAAACTGGGGAAACACATCGATAAGTTGTTAAACAAAGGTGAGGGCTGGGGGTTGGGGATATGGAATATATAGGCATGAAAGGGAGGGAGGGATTGGAGGAAGGGTCTGTAGAAATGATGAGAAAATTGCAATGGATAGGAAAATCCAAAATTTAGATCGATGATACTGTAGAGGGTTATCAGAGAATGTGATGCTATACTTGATTAGTTACTTGGGGAATACACGAACGGCCCTGCTAAGACTGTTGGCCTTTGGAAAAATTAAGGGGTACAAGAGGGTCAATACCTACATGACCCATAATGAATGAGCCTGCTGAAATACATGGGCAAGTACATCTCCACAATTTGCACTTTCAATGATCTGTCTTCGGTTATCACCGAAAGGATTTCCCCTATGAAGCTAAAATGCTTGTACTGTTAAAATTAAAGTTAAACTTATGTTGACTAAGAATTGTGAAAAACATTGTACAATATATACTAATATGACTACATTGCTCCGTAAAGGCTCACAAGAACATTAACTCACGGTTGACCATTGAGGGCCATAGTACACTTTCAATCGACTGCCATTAATGAGACCTTTGAGTGGTTGTTCTTATAGATTTTCTATCTTGGCAGCACCTACTTCAATGATGTAGACCAGTTGGAATGGGCCTAGAAAGCGCATACGTAACTTACCAGGATGATAGGAATATTTGTTGTCATATAAGAGAACTAAATATCCTGGTTGCGGGATTTTCTGGTGAATGTTACACTCGTGCCAGGCCTTCTGTCTCTTTTTTTACACCACTTGGTTGTGTTGGAGATACTTCACACACACTTAGGATTTATTTTTCCTAAGGTTTTCCCTATGTTTATTATTCATTTTTCAGTCTCCTATAGTTTAGGGAGAATATTCATTTTCCTACATTCTAGGAGAATATTCTCTTCAATTCACACTTCAGTTGGATCAGTTGAGTGGAGTCTTAATGCCACATTTTTTACATCACCATGAAACATTGGGATCATCACTTCTAATGTACATTGTCCTTGGGATTATCACCAGACTAGCGCATTACCCTCACTTCACCATGTTTTAGTCAATTAAGTAAAGACTGAAAGGCTCATTAACTCATACTAGGTAGAAATTAACTCTTGTAACTATCGGTGTCTATCCATATCACTCTAGAACACCACTATGGTGCATTGGCTTCTCATACGGTGCACATTAGTTGAGTTATACAGAGTATATCATGTGTATTTTATCATTTTTTCATTCAGTTAATACAATTCTTTGATTCTCTCTCTCTTGTTTATGTCTTTTCTCATTTTTATGCAAAATGTGTATGTCCTTTGCTAGCTAGATATTATCTATGCAGGTTCATCCACATTTACATGGCATCAGAAGCGATGGATTTCTATGAAAAAGACACACCAAACTCTTTTTGCAGGTACTAAAGATTGAAGACAGCGAGAAAATAGAATTTCCAAAAGAATTGATTCTTACACCATACAATTTCTTTGCATGGAAGGAGATGATGTTAATGCATCTTTGAAGCAAAGGATTATACAAGTTAACCATGGACACAAAAACTGAACCCACATCAACCATAGAAATATACAAGTATCTAAATCGGATGGATGAAGCATATGGAACTATTTGCAGTCTCATTTCTCCTGAGCTCCTCTTTCACATATCCTCATGTAAAACCCCCAATGAAGTCTGGACCACCATGGAAGGAATTTTTGGCAAACATGACAAGATGAGGGGACATATACTTGAGGTGGAATTGCTCACTTTGGATCTAGAAACCTTCGATAATATCCAATATTTTTTTACCAAATATAAGGATTTGTTGTCGCAACTCAAGGCTTGTGGGGTCGATAAATCTAAGGAGGAGAAACAAATGGTTCTTGCCATTCTTTCCAAACTTGGTCCAAAATAATCAGTGTGTGTATCCACATTTCATTCAATTAGAATCACCTCTAGAGCTACCTAGAAAATTCCCTCTCTTGAGGCCTTTATCAAGTCTCTGACACAAGAGCACACCAAGCTCATCAATATGGGAAAAATCAAAGGCTCAAAGGCACATGCACTCACTGTGCAAGATGGTATAAGTCACCAAAATAATAAATTTAAATACAAAGACAAAGGTAAGGGACATGCAAATCCAAAAAAGGAAGGGTAGTCAAAACCCTTCAACGATTCCTCGGGATCCAAAGGTGGAAAGGGAAGAAAAGGGGAGAAATGAAATTATTTCCAACAGATAGATCAAATGGGCCAAATACTTCAACAAAAAAACCTTGGAGATCACATCCCCAAGGGTTCCAAGAAGAAGAAGCTAGAAGATCTAAGCCCCAAGAAAGGTAATTCTAGACATGGTTTGATTGTCGTTAACTTCTCTCCCAATGCTTGGATTTTAGATTCAAGAGCATCACACCACATGGAATCCACAAAGAAAGTATACTCTTCATTGGACACATCAAAAGGTCCTTCTATTTTGATGGGGGACAAATCTCAAGTCGAAGTCACCGACAAAGGAAGAGTTGAGCTCACAAACGAGAGCTTCGCGAATGTGCTACACATTCCCAAACTCTCTATCAATATTCTCTCCATGTATCATATGAAAAACTCCAACACTGGAAAGAAAGTAATATTCACACTTGATACAGTGGATATCTATGACATGCAAACCAATTCCAAAGTTTCTACTAGTGAGGTAAATCACCAATCCAATCTTTACACATTTTCTAAATTTATTGAACCAAATTCTGCAATACTGCTTACGTGTGCTGATGAAATCAGTAGGATATGGCATGGAAGGTTCATGCATTTAAATTTCAGATATATGAAACAACATAGTAAGAAGGGAATGGTTGAAGGTCTACCTTACATCCACTTCTACAAAGGAATTTGTGAGGGATGTGTTCTTGGAAAACACCATCAAGAGAAATTTGAAGAAGGAAAGACTCAAAAGGCCTCCTCTCCTTTGGATCTGATCCACAATGATATCATGGGCCCTTTTCCACATCCATCAATCAGTAAAGAAAGGTACATGCTCATTTTTTTTGATGATTTCTCACACCATACTTGGACTTTCTTTCTCAAGTAAAAATCTGAGGTCTTTCAATGCCTCAAAGATTTCAAAGCCCTTGTTGAGACATAGCCAGGAAAGAAGATAAAATTCCTCTGAATAGATAATTGGGAGGAGTATGTCAACCATGAGATAGAAAATATTTGTATTGAGGCTGGGATTCAGTTGCAACGCACGGTTCCTTATACTCCGCAACAAAATGGAGTTGTTGAGTAGAAGAATAGATCCCTGAAAGAGATGGCATATTTCATGTTGAATGCAAAGTCACTTCCATAGATATTATGGGATGAAGCACTTATTTCTGCAAACTACATCCAAAATAGATCCCCCCATAGATATGTCAAGGATAAGACCCCCTTCAAGGCTTGGAGCGGCCTCAAACTGGAAGTGACCCACTTCTATATTTTTGGTTCACATGCATGGGCCAGGATTACCTTTGAGAAGAGGAAGGCACTTGATCCACAGATTACAGAGTGTATATTTGTTGGATACCTCGATGATGTGAAGGGATACAGACTCATTGATCCCTCTACAAAATGGATCATCATTGAGTACAATATCCAATTCGAGGAAAGTATCTCTCATGCACCACATGAGCCACATGCAAACACTTTTGTTCTTCCATCTATCAGAGATGATGAGCATGCACATGATGAGTCTTATTCAAATGAGAGTTTTGATTCATAGGATTCAGTTGATTCAGATACTGAGTCAGTACACTCAGATGCAGAGTTAGTGCATGCAGATATAGATGCAGAGATAGAGCCGAGGCCAAAGTGGGCCAAGACTACTCTTTAGTATGCAGGAGATCTTGTTGGAGATCCAACTGATACCAGGAGGACTCAATCTGATTTCGAGGAGCATCCTCTTTCACTCACCTCCAATGAACTAATGCCACCCAGGAATATTTTCTTGGTTCAATCTTTAGATCCATAGTCCTATGGCGAGGCTGCTAGGAATCTCTTTTGGGAATCTGCCATGCAAGAGGAGTACAACTCCCTCCTAGAGAACCAGACTTGGGATCTGGTTTCCCTTCCTTAAGGAAGGAAACTTGTCAGGTGCAGATGGGTCTACAAGACCAAGAGTGCAGTAGATGGACAGGTCGGCATATACAAATCCAGGCTAGTTTCCAAAGGCTTTCATCAAGTGCACGACATTGACTATGATGAGACCTTCACTCCAGTAGCGAAGATGGATTCCATATGTTTCACACTTTCCATTGCGGAAACCAAGGGATGGTAATTCCATCATATGGATGTGAAGAATGCATTTATTCACAAAGATATCTCTGAGGATATCTATATTAAGCATCTCCAGGGCTTCATGCAGGATTCATCTTTGGTCTGTTGACTAAATAAGTCACTTTATGGCCTCAAGCAGGCCCCGAGGGAATGGTATGCCAAGATGGAATCCTACTTGTTGTCATAGAAATTTGTACATTTTAAGTCAGACCCAAACATTTACATGCTCAGGACAATTGATTCACTTCTACTCCTAGTTCTTTATGTTGATGATTTGTTGATCACCAGTTGCTCAACTTCAACGATTGTTGTAGTCAAGAGGATTCTGCATGACAGGTTCTTGATGATGGACATGGGTCTGCTACATTTCTTCCTTGGTCTCAAGATTAGTCAGGATGCATCAAGCATCAAACTGTCTCAGGCCAAGTATGCATGACATCTCTTCGAGAGATTCCACATGACAGACTGCAAGTCTGCCCCGACTCCTTTCATATCAAGATTCAGAATTGAGGATGTGGGATCACTCCACTGGTGGACAACACACTGTACAGACAACTAGTGGGGAGCTTGTTGTATCTCACACACTCCAAACTAGACCTCTCCTATGCAGTTGGAGTAGTCTCCCGGTTCATGCAAGAGATGCATGAGCTACATGGGAAGGATGCAAAGCATATCCTTCGATATGTACATGGAACCATCACCTTTCGTATTCACTATGCAGTAGAATTTGCATTTGACCTCATCGGGTTCATTGATTCTTACTGGGATGGAGACAACATTGATTGCAAGTCCACATCTGGTTACTCACTCAGTCTTTGTTTTAGGCCCATCTATTGGTCGAGCAAGAAGCAGGATGCTATTTCTCTATCTCCATTTGAGGCAGAGTATAGATGGGTATTTAACATAACCATTTAGGATATGTGGCTACAACATTTTCTTACTGAGTTGGGCATTCAATTTCACCGGTCGATTGTCATCTGGTGTGACAACTAGAGCACTCTGAAGTTCTGTAGAGATCCATTTTAGAGGTAGCAGATGAAGCACATTGAGATCCACATGCACTACATCCGGGACTTAATACATGAGGGGATCATTGACCTGCATTTATGTCCTTCAACAGAATAGTCTGTATACATCTTCACCAAGACCTTCACTGAGCAAAAGTTACATTCTCTATGTAGTCATCTTGGAGTGAAGGACACAGTTGCCTAGCAACTGTCAGTTATTTTTTTTGATACATTGTACCTTGAGGGGAGGGGGGGGGGAGTTCCCATGAGGTTTTCCCTCTTTCCTCATTTATTTCAGTATGTCTTTTGTATTTGGGTACCTAACATGGCATCGTTGTCAGGACCTACTTTTTATTTTCACCATAGTGATGTTCAGGAGGGTGTTGTAGATACTTCAAACACACCTATGATTTATTTTTCCTAAGGTTTTCCCTATGTTTATTAGTCATTATTATTCTCCTATAGTTTAGGGAGAATATTCATTTTCCTACATTCTAGGAGAATATTCTCTTCAGTTCACACTTCAGTTGGATCAGTTGAGTGGAGTATTAATGCTACATTGGTTCCATCACCATGCAACATTGGGATCATCACTGCTAATGTGCATTGTCCTTTGGATTATCACCAGACTAGAACATTTCCCTCACTTCACCCTGTTTCAGTCAGCTACCTGAAGACTAAAAGTCTAGTTAACTCATACTAGGTGGCAGTGAACTCCCATAACTGTCAATGTGTGTCTAGATCACTCTATACCACCACTATGGTGAATTGGATTCTCCTCCAGTGTGCATTAGTTGAGTTATACAGAGTATATCATGTGTAATTTATCATTTTTTCATTCAATTAATACAATTCTTTGATTCTCTCTCTCTCTCGTCTCCTTCTTTTCTCATTTTTCTAAAAATTGTGTATGTCCTTTGCTAGCTAGGTATTATTTTTGCAGGTTCAACCACATTTATAGGTTGAATCCTGCCATTATGAAACCTTCTTCAAGTTCCATAATACCATCCAACCTATGTTGGAGGAACTGATCATCAATCGTATGAGTCATGAGTGCGACTCGAAGGCTGGGAACCACAAATTCTAATGTCGTGAATTATTTATTCCTGTAGACTAACTTGAATGGTGTATGATTAGTTAGTCTTTTTCATGTGGTTCGATAGGCCCATAAAACTGCGGGGATACGTTGATCTTAGTCATCACATTGCACATTACAAACTTTGGTGAAGGCATGTTGTAAAATATTATTGAAAGCTTCAACCATAACATGAGCTTGAGGGTGATATGAAGTGCTCTTATGATGATGGATCATGAACTCCTAAGTGAGATTTTGGATGGTCTCATTCAGAAAATGTGAGCCCTGGTCACTCATTAAAATGTACAGACAATCGAATCTGGTGATGATGTTGTAAAAAATTAAGTGCAGCACAATATCAATTGTACAATCCTTGAGTAGCGTGGCTTCATCCCATCTTGTTAGATATTTCATGGCAATGATAATGTAGTGCAACCCAGTACACCGTGTGGGAAGATTGATAGGTCCACAAAAGTTGATGGCCCATTTGTCGAAGGGATGAAGTGAAGTCACTGAGAAGAGGCGGAGTTCATCTCTTTGGCAAGGCTTTCCCACTTGTTGAAATACATCGTGGAATTTTCATTAGTCCTTGGATTCAGTGAATAAAGATGACCACTAGAGATCAACATGTAAAACATTATGCATAGTGGCCTTGCCAGCATTATGTCCACCAACAATTCCTTCATATGCCTCATAAAGGATGGAATATCGTTCATGTACCAAAGCACAGTGATGTAGGATTCCACCCACAACCAATTTATACAACTACCCAACATTAATCAACTAATAATCATCACTGCAAGTCACCAATTGACGACGTTGCACAAGGGAATATTCCATGGGAGCTTGTCTGGTAGTATGAAATTTGACTATTTCGCCCAATTTATCTGGGATGGCTTCGAAACATAAGAGTTGTGCATATAGAAGTTTGTCATCGAGGTTGGTAGCATCCACCCCTGTTTCAATGTGTGATAGATGATTGAGCCCCACATTGTGTTTTCCAGGTTTTACCATGACCTAGAAGTTAAAATTTTGAAATAATAGTAACCATTGGCAGATGCAACCACCCAATATTGGTTGACGCGTATTTGAATTTCTTCGATATTTTTTGGTTGAATGAACATGGGACTAATCCTATCAAATTCCTTGACTGAGACAATGATTCTGGCATCTAGCATGTGATCTAGCTCTTTTCATACCCTTTCCTTGTATATAGGATTTAGATGGTATGGTCTTCTCTTGACTTGCTTGGTGTCAGGTTTGAGTTGGATCTTCATGGATCCTAAGGATCCCATGATTCCCTTCATCTCAGAAAATGTTTGAGGAAACAATTCCTTAGATTATTTAAGGAGGTCAACAACCTAGGTGAAAATATCCTTATCCCAGTAATCCCTAATGATGGCCATCTTGGGTGCTTCCTCTATCCCAATATTGTGTTTCTTAGTCTTGATGGGGCCCATGTAATATGGTGTGGTCATCTCAGTCGCCCTCTCCCTTAGTGCACATTCTCCTTTTGATTCTCATATATGGAGGCCACATGGGTCATCATCATCAATATTTTCCACATAAATCTTCCAAAAATGTACTACTTATTTCAGTTTGGCCACCGACTGATGATACAAGTAGACCACCCAGGGACCAACAACCTTAGGATGTCAATGAAAAATAAATTCCTTTACACAACCGAGAGCCTTGCCGAGGACTAGATCATCTGAAGTGAACTTGAATGTTGAAATGAATTGGGAAGTCATATGGGTCCACTCACTTGTTTTCCTCTTGAGTTCCTCTTGGATATACCAGCTCCGCAGGACCATATCCATGGTATGGAAAAACCATGGACCCACTGAGTTTGAGGGATGTTCTTAACATTCCATTGCAATTCACAAAAAGAGATGTGTTCCTGAGGATCTTCAGTTCCCTTATATCGGTTGGTCAGTTCAAAGTTGGTGATGGGTTGGAAGCGCAATTGTATAAACTCAACTACCTTCTCCCAGCTCCAAACATTCAGGCGATGGGCTTCCCACCAGTGTGTCGGGGTCACTCAAGCCACGACATCCATGGCTTGGAGTCTCTGATCCATGGGGATGGTATTCTCCATTTGAACCAGGAATGTCTCTATTGGCCCAATTCCATCAAACCATGGGGCATTGGAAATGACATATATGATCCATCTCACTTCCTTTGTGATCCATGTGCATCAATTGGTTGACACCTCATAAATCTTATTATGCCATATATCCAAGGAATCTTTAGAATCTGTGTCATAATATTTGACACTCCTCCAACTCAATTCTCAATCTGCGACAGGGTTGATGTAATCCTCCCTACCTCTCGTGACCTTGTTAATATTTTCAATTGTAGAGCTCTCACATCATCATCAACAAGATCATTGTGGTAGTCCTCTTCATATGAATCAAGTGGGGAAACCACGCACTGGGTGTTAGTCTCAAATGACATTTGGCACTTTTTAAAATTCAACGTGCATTGTTGTCGAAGGCCTAGTCGATTCCCAACAATGCAGGGTATGGATATGACTCATCCATAATTTCAATTAATTTTAATTTAGAATTCATTTTTACCCCTTCTATATTCACCTCGACTTGCTCCAGTCGGTCGATGGGGTAGATCTTATACTAATTGGCTAGTAGGAGTTAAATGGGAAACCAGATGAACTTGGGCTTTCCCATCACTTCCCTGGAATTCTTGGGTAAAAATTTCACATTGGATCCCACATCCAACATGGCCCCATCCATATCATACCCACCAATCTCTATTGTCATCTTAAAATCTCATCCATTGCGCTTCTGCTTCCTAACCTAGTAGACATCCCATTCTAGGAGTCGAGCAACAATAGTAGGTTCTTCTCCTTGCTCTTTTATGCAAGTAGTTAACATCAAAATCAACTTACCCACATATTTTGGATATCTAAGAAAACACAAACAACATTTCAATAAGGTATTGAATTGATCTTCTTCTTCTTCCATGCGACCAAGGTCAAGCAAGGATTCTATACATGTTGTGCATTGTAAATTTTCCTGGCATTATGTGTATGCTTCTTTCTTAGTGCATCACAAAATAGTCGTTCTAAGTGCTTCTTCTATTGACATTTGGGTAGTCACTGCATTGGATTTCTTCGTGCACGTTCACTTCCTCCAAATATCTTTATGTCGGGAATTGTAGTTCTTTACGCGAACGCGCTTACTCCAACAACCTCTGTGTCACCTACTACACTTATTCATGGATATGTGCTTCCTCTAGTGACCTCTATGTTTCCCTATGGACTTCCTCCCATACTTGTGCCTCTTCAAGATACCTCTGAGTCATGTGTTGCATATCCTCGCATGATTGTTCTTCTTGCAGAGATTTTTGTGCATCACATAGAAACTATTTTTGCTGAGCCACATCAAGCTTAGGATGCAGTTATGGGGCCTCCTGATATTTCCCTCTACTTTTTGACCCAAACATTCTTTGTGTTCAAAGTATTCTCCTGTATTCTCCCCTCCATGGGTTACTACCCAGACATCCACGTCTATATTCTTCTTCTTATTTTTGTGCAGCTTGGAATGTACCATATTACAATTTCCCCTCTTGTCCTCCCACTTCTTTAGCAAATATGGAAAATCATAGATTACACGTTCAATATTGTAATAGTATGCACAGAGCATGTGCAACTTAGTGTAGAATCATGAGACATGACCTATCTCACCGTAATTGAAATATGTGGGTGGTCTACCGCCTCCTCCACCATATCCTCATCCTTGGTCATGTCCATATCCACCTCAAGGTCCTCCTTGATATCTGCCTCTATCATTGGCACTGCGATCACCGCCCTTTTGTTCTTCTTATACTCAAAAAGAATCCTAGGTGTTATCTTGCATAAGTTGGAGGAAGTAACAACTACTGATATCGTAGCCGATGAATTTACATAATTCATAGAAGAGGATGTGATTTGATGTTTGATACTTCTGTAAGGTGGGGCAACGGGGTTGTACATGGCCCCATTTTTGACATATTTCACACCATTCTGAATTCCCATATGGAAATAGACTTGGCACGCCTATCACCACATAATTTGGAAGGACTAGACACTCTTCTCATCGATTCCCCTCTGAAAAACATGTAGTGCACTAGACATGTTCATGCACAACTTTGGCCTTATCCATATCTTACAATTATATGGTTAGGTTGGCCAGCTGTGACAAGAACTGTGACAAATTGGTCAATGTTTCTTTGCCTCCAGACGTAGCTTCCAAGCACATCGCAATATCAACTGCCTCGGCCTGAGTCATCACCTTTTTCTAGGTGAGCGAGACTCAGATATGGGGGAGTAACCCCATAGTTAACCATTCTTTGTGTTGCACATCTTGGATCTAGAATGTCAGCCTATCCAACAAGATTTTGAATCATTGTTCATAATCCCTGACGATTTTTCCTTCCTTCTGCTTAATTTCCTTGATTTTTGTAATGCATCGAGACTCTAACTTCGGCTTCTAAAATTCTCGAAGTAGATCATGTTTTATTTCAGCTAGGGACCTCTCCTGCCCTACTGGCACAATATCCTTATACTTCATGTACCATGTTAGGGACCAATCCCTGAACATAGTTTCCAGTTGGGAGATCTTAGCCGCCTCATACATAACTCTCTTTATAGACCAAATCACTTTGCAGGTGAACCAGTGTTATTCTGCATCATCCTTACCCATTCCATGGAATATGAGAAATCTTAGCGTACTATCATGATTGGCCATATTAGAACCAGAATCAGTTCCACTCTTCTGACTGTTATTATCTCAATCCTTCCACACCACTATTGCTTGGGGTAAAGTATCGTTGACTTTACCTTCTCCTTCACTTGTATATTCGCTTCTCTCTTCTTCTTATTCTCTTTCAACTCCAACTTCTTAAATGTTTACTATTTGATCTTATTGATTAAAAATGCACAAGGGGGGTGGAACAAAGGGGGGGTAAGACCATCTTCTTCTAATATTTCTTGTGAGGGGACCCAAAGAGTTATCTAGTTGCAGCTGTGAAAAACTCTCCAAGATTATCAATTTGTCTCCCCCACCATTAGGGGAGCCACATATTCCTTCACTTCTGGAACATCCACATTCTATGCCTTCTCCTCTTAATATGATTGTGCACCATGACCATGCGCTCCTTCCTCTAGGATAATACACACACTACCACTGTACGATTCATCTCCAGACTTGATCCGCACACATCCACCTTGTGCAGAGTCAGTATTTCTACCCAACACATGACTTCTCCACAAATCATTCACTCGCTTTCTCATTGTATTGCCACTACACCGAGAGCCAAAGTCTCTTTCGATAGGCACCCCATCAAACTGTGCGATAACATATGTTCTCATCAGTGCATAACCATGTAACTCTTCTTCTTCCAAGTCCACCGATGCACCACAAATTTTCTCCCACGCACCACACATGTGCACCTTCTCTCTTCTTAAGGTTGTGGCATACTATAATAGCCAAAGGGTATGGGATTTTTCACCTAGGTTCTCACTACCACTACTGTCAATACTAGTATCTTCGACTCCAAGCATCTTTGCAGGCCTTTCCTCATCTATTCTCCACTCTAGCATAACCTCCTCTCCCACGTCACTACTTTGTGTGAGCTTCATCTTCATTCTGGACCCAACATCTCATTGCGCACCCTTGGATAATGCTTCTATGCTCCACTCACCTTTCTCTCTTAGCTCATCTCTTCTTACATATATTTCCACTCTTTTTCTCCTCTACTCTTCTAGATCCATTCTAGTCCTCACCTCATCTCAACAACTTATTGGATCCTCCTCACTAAATCCATGATATGGTTCTTTTTTCTTTCCCCCAACCTTTTACAGAACCCCCCTTAGCGCCAGGGGTTTACTCATCCATACTATCAGGATCCATGTGCATCATTAGTTTTTCTATGAAAATCATTTTGATCCAAAGGGGAATATCTTCTATAATATTATTTCTTGGCTCTTCTTCAAATTTTCTCTTAAACTCGTTGAAAAACTCACTATACTCAATACAAAAATAAACAATGTAGCCTTCCTTCACTCGAGCAAACCAATTTTTTTTTTCCTGAGTCCACTTGTTATCTAATTCCTTTAAACTATCAATCTTGGCTTGATCCCATACTATTGACTCTAATGGTAGAAAAAGATGAATTAACTTCCACTTGTCTTTTTAACCATTCATGCAATAAACATGGAAATTCTGTGAAAAAAAGTTCATGCATATCATAGTAAAGATATATACTTTTCCATTATTTTGTGTTCGCCTGCAATCCTGTCGTTTCTCATAGAGAAAAATCATAGTCCTTCACTTATATCCAATATTGAATCTCTTCCTTAGAGGGATACCACCACATTTCTATTTTCCTCCATCAATCTTAATAAGACTTCAAGTCCCAACAACAGAACCATTTGTTGGCACTAAGTGTAGTGTCAATGTTTCAGTCCATGCTTGTGCACACACTAACCTTCTTAACATTGGGGGGTTTGAGACGCAAGATTCGTTCAGAGTGTGTCCAACAAAAACCCCTAAGCACCAACATATCAATCCTCTACCAAGGCTGAGGAAGGTCTCACCTAAGATGTAGAGAGGATCACAAATACCATAAGGTCTTGTGTCAGGGATGGAGGATTAAACATACAACATAGTATTGTAAATGACATCCATGCAATTCATATATGATATTCTAATCAAGACTAAGAATTAAAAAAATACATACACAAGTTTACTCATTCATATTAGACATCGGATAGAACATAACTACCATATCTTTATTATTGACTATATTCCATCAGATTAAAGATATACATTGTGTTGAATATTAGGTTGAACAACCATAATACTTCATCTCATTACTATATAAATAGTGGGAATACAATAGACTTTGTCTTGCACTAAAATTCAAGATTCATACAAAACTAAAGACACAGGAGAGTTTTCCATACAACACATGAATACAATAAGCTAACTCGGAGCTCTTGAATTGATGTCATCGAAAAACTAGCCAACCCCTTTCTGAGCTGAGAGCTCTCTTTTCTATTTTTTTTCTTTGGGAGTGTTGCTCTTCTCCAATCTCTTGTCTGATATAATTCCCTCACACTCTTATGGTACCTTCCACGGCTCCATGTAGGTTCTCTACATTAGGGTAAATCTTAACTTCCTGGCTAGATCATCTTCTCACTGCCCCACGTCTTCATCTATTATTGGAAATAATCATCCAGGGAGATATATCAATGATTCCTTTCTTTCTTTTGGTGAGTGTCTTCTTGGATTATGTTTCCACTGAAAAAACTCAGACCAGTGCACCCACCTAACAAAACTCGGACTGGTACGCTCAACTGATAAAACTTGGACTGACATGCTCTTTAATACCTTTAGACTGGGCACGATGCTTAACAAAACCCAATCCGATGCACACTCTATGTCATTCTTTCACGCATCTTCTTAAGCATACGCAAAACTTATGGAAAAGCACACACAAATTTTGTTTGTGTGTGCGCAAATGTATACCCAAAAATTTGGGTGCCAACAGTTCCCCCTCGTTCTACTTTGTCATCAACAATCCACTCAATGAATGATTCTGTCAAGGCTTCTCGCTTTACCTATATTTCACTTTATTAATATTTTCATATTAAGGGAGAGGAGTAATTATGTATTGATCATTATTATTAATACCCTTGACACATATTGTCTACACCAACAACTCCAACCTATTGGTGAAATCTATTTAGGACACACTAGCACCAAATAGTTGATAGAAGAATGGTGATTCCATTGGTGAACAAATCCATTATTTCTTCCTTTGGTTGGATTTGAGGCATTATTAAAACCATTTAGATCCCTTCAGTCACTTTCCTTTGTGGATTTTATTGTTTGGTAACCTCAACATTTATTTGAGAAGCCAAGAAAACTCTTTTTTTTTTTTTTAATTTGCATTTAAAAAAAATGACACCAATGCACATGTGTCATTTTCAATAGTCACATAGTTCATTAGTCATGTGACTATTTATTTTCAGATTGGTTAGGATCCAAACAACAACCTCACGAGGATAAAATCCCCCTGCATTTTTATAAAGGTGGTACTCCTATATTATAGTATGAAATATGTATCTTGACATTCTTGGATTGGGATTTCAAATGGGAGAATGATAAAAAACAAACCCCAAATATTTATTTCTTTAGTTTGTATGTAAAATGGTTCTTGATAACCAGATTACTCTTTGAGTGCAACATTTGCTTGGAAATTGACCAAGCAATTTCTTTACAATAAAAATATAATTAAAGGTTTCAATATCAAAATAAATATGTGCTCATCTTCATTATAACATTCTAAAACACATTTAAGTAGAATATGCAACCATATTTTCTCACAAGAAAAAGAGTGAAATGATATTGATTATTTTAGAGAACTTTAGATGAGTATTGCATTCAAATCTAAACAGAATTTGATGGGAATACTCCAAAAATATCACACTCAGAAATCCCAAAGTTTGAGAATTCATTAAATTTATACCCCAAAGTAGTTCTTTGTGGAGTTTGATACATATAATATATCTTACATTACAAAGCATTTCAGTAAACCAATTGACTAATGCTAAGAAATAAATCTTGTCAAATGCAAGGACTAAATATCCATGAATAATTTAGACAATCCTAGATTACATTACCAACCAGATATATGGTTGTAAAATAATCCTACTGATCATTTTAGGAAGAGACTTGCAATAATAAAAATAAATAACACTCAAAAACTCAGCCTTATTCTTAATCTCTGATATACAAATAGAAAGCTTTGAGAGAAATTGTGTAGAAGAAGAAGAAGAAAGAAAATTAAGTTCTATATTTTCAGATGAAAAGTTGGAAATGTACTGAAGGCTAAACAATGCTAACTTGATTATCTGACCTCTCTTGATGATCTAAACTTCTAACCCTTTCTTTGATGATGCTCTCTTTCTTTTAAATATGCTCCCAATGCTTCTTTGAAGTAGTTAGGGTTTTTGTTCTTCTAGAAGTTTCCATGTACTTCTTATTTTTGGAATTAATGATTATTAAATCCTTATTAATGATTTTATGTCGTTGAAATTTTTTCCTCCAAGTGGGACCCACTTTATCCTTTTATAAAATTTATTTAAGAAACTTTTATTTTCAAAATTTAAAGTTGACTATCTAAAACAAGTAGACTGTGTTTTAATTTTCCGAGCATGATAATTGAATTCTCAGTCATGGAAACCATCCTAGAAGTAATATTCATCATTTCATATTTCCAATGATTCCTCTTGAGAGAAATTTAGAATTCTATATCTCAACTTATGGCCTAGGGAAGTCGTGGTTCCAAACAAATATCCCAAAAAGTCATGAAAAAATATGATTGATATTTTATTTTATAGAAAACTTGTGGCCAAATTCATCCATTAATAACTATAACATTGCCTTCCTTATTAAATTACCTTTCTAACGAGGTATCACTTGCCCCAAACAGATGTCTGGATCATGATTTATAAGCTCTGGAAGATCGCTACTCAACATCCATCGATCTTGTTTGTGGATCAATCTTATCCTTTGATTTAATTTCGCCCTCTTGAGTCCCACATGCATTATGGTGGTGGGAAATTTAGTGTTTATAATGAAAATCATTTCCATATCATTCATTTGAAGTAAAGGATCTTATGGAGGTCTTAGTGTAGCTCTTCGTGCCTTAGAAAAATTCGTATCTTGGTAATATTTTGGTTTCCCAGTCACTGCCTAGTCATCGCCTAATCAACCTGTGAATGTCTAACATGTCACATCCAATCACTACCCAGTCAAATGACATGTGCCACTTGGAGATGTGCCCAAAAATAACTTAGGATGCAATGTATTCATGTCTATGTATTCATTGAACAAATGCAATTATTATGTCCTATGATTGACAAAAATGTCTTTGGATAGCTTAATATATTTAGGATCCTCTTCAGTACCTATATTACAGTCCTCAGTGGTGTCATCCTTGTGAAGGACTATTGCATGAATAGGTGCATCATTTATATCAAACAATCGTTCCAAAGGTACCAACCCCTTTGGAATAAAATTGTTCTTGAGTTGCAGTACTTTATGCTCAACCATGTAATCATTGAATTAAGGGATTTCTCCAAATTTTTCCCCAATCATTTGTTTAATCTCTTCTTCATAATCTCAATCAATATGGGTATTTGCAAATTCATCTATCACCTCTATGAACTTTTTTATTTGTTGACCATATTCAAAAAATTGCACCAATATTTGATATTATCAGGGATGGATGGTTCATACCCCATCTCAATTTTATATTTAACATGGGGAATGAATGACGTTTTGAAAGTATTGGATGCTACTACTAAGGAATCATCATGTTGATTAAATTCTCTTGAGACAACATAAATATTGAAAGTTTCATAAAAAATTGCCAATCATATCCCATGCTTGATTCCTATATGACCTCATTCTAGGATGCCTTGTTTCATTAAAACCTTTGATTTGCTACATCAATAGTTTTGAATCTCCAAACGTCACCAACTTGGTAATTTTCATTTTTCCTTGTTGCCTCCAAACCTAAAATTGGGGCTTCATATACAAATACAATATTGGTGGCCTCAAAATATATCTTGTAGGACAAGTGAATTTCTCTTTTGGTGGGAGAAATGAGCACTACACTAGCCCCCACCTCTTCTTTTGAATATGCACCATCAAAAAACATTTTTCATATACCATCTACCTCCTTAACAGAACTTACCAGAGGATATGCAGGTGTTGGGGTTTCATTATATTATTCATTTATTGAAAGGATGCAACAACCAATATCTTCATCAACAACATAAATGATATGGTTTATAGGGTTGTTCGAATCACTAACCACAAGCAGTTTTTGTTTCCTTATACAACCTTATATTGTCACCCCCAAAGATTGGTACAATGGCATATGTCATATCAATATACATAGTACCTCTCAACTTACTTGCCCATGTTCTGGATAGAAGCATGCCATAATTGGAAGGCAAATCAGCCACCACTAAATCCATCATGACACTCTTAACATGAAGTTGAGCCAAAGTAACCACCATATCTTTGATCATTCCATCACATTTCACCTTTGATCAATCCATCACATGTCATGGTATGGCCTAGTTATCTCCATGCCAAATTTTCCATGACTACTTTGGGCATGAGGAGTTAGGAAATAATAAACTTCCATGCTAAGCCTAGTACAAGAGAAGAAGAAAGATATAAACAAGAAAATAAATGACAAAGAAACCACATAGTACAAATAGATTTTACCCTGAAACCCAAATGGGAAAACTAACATTATGTGAGCGTCTTTCTCTCTTGTTTTCATATTCATTCAAAATAAAAGGTTACATGCCTAACCTTGGTCTACACCTAAGACACAATTAAAATCATACCTTCCTTCTTATGCAAGAACAACCCTGTAGCCAATCAATCTAACATCTAGATGACTAGAAACCTACTGCTAAAAATTAGCATGAAGAGCAACTTAATACAAATACAACATTCCTTATTTATAGTATTTACAGCAGGAAAAACCCTAAAGAAAGGTGCCCAAAATTAGTTACACAACCACATAGATAATTAGCTACAAATCCCATGAATATCAGGATTCTATTATAGTCGGATTACCAGTTGACTAATAGTCAAGCTTCATTCGTTCTTTAGTCAGTTTCCACACGACCTCTTGTCGGATGAATTCTTCGACTTGTCGTCGATCACTTCGACTTCGAATTTTCTTGGCCGATCACTTTGACCTTCAAATTTCACTGCAAAGAATATACCAACCCAACATTCTCCCACTTCTTTTCTTCTTTGTTGAACTCAGAGATTCCTGAACTTTTTTTCATAGACCTAGGGCAACAATTCCCATTTCCTATTTGCACCAAGAGAACTTAACAACACTCACAAACCTGGTCAAAGAGTCTGTTGTGTTTTCTAATGTGTATACTTTCTCGAACATCACCTTATTACATTCCACCATGTCTCTTACGAAATAGTATTTTACATCAATATGCTTATTCTTGGAATGATAAGCTTTTTTGTTTGCTATAAATATTGCGCTTTGACTGTCGTAATTTGTCTTCACAACTCTCTACTCAAAATCGATCCCTGAACACAACCATTGTAGCTATTCTATTTTTTTTCTTCCATGAGTGGCTGCCATGTATTTGTCTTCTGTTGTTGACAAGGATACGATCTCGTGTTGCTTAATCATCCAGATGATTGCTATGATCTCTTCTCACTTATCTACAATTGCATCCATGCATGCAAATCCTACTCTTGTTGTTGCCACAAGGTTTTACCTAACATCTCCTGTGATGGGCACCTAGGTTACTACTGATAGAGGAGATCCCTCTGCTATTGGAACCTTCTTAGCCCCTTCTTGTATGATTCGACCCGTTTTTCTATCGTATGTAAAAATTTAGATGTCTACTATCTCAGTTGACCGAAAAGGTTCCCACGGGTTGAGACCTAACACATTACTTGTTTTTTTTGTTTCTGTAGCCGCGGTGGATGTTCTAGGGACATCCAAGTCCATTGGAAGTGTGTCTCCTCCTTTATCCTCCACTTCCTTCTTCTTCCTTTATTCTTCAAGAACTTTATATGTTGCTTCCTTTGCTGCTAATTCTATCGCTATCTTTGATTCTTCAGTTGAATCCTTTTCCTTTTCAACTACAACTTTCATTTCAAATTCCGCTTTTTCTCTTGCTTCATTTTCTGCAATGGCTTTTTCCTTCTCAGCTTCGAACTTTTGCTTCTTTTTAGCATCATTTTACTTCTTTAATAATTTCTCTTTGTCCCTCCTATTTTTCTCGGTAGGTGATTCTTCTTCCTCTTCTGCAGAGCCTAAATGTGTCGAGAGGGATATGGGAGGAGATTTCTCATATTCATCTCTTTCTGCATCTTTTTTGGGTGCCTCTCTTGCAGCTTCTTCATCTACAATCCTACCTCTTGGTTGACCTCACCTATTAAAAATAGATTCATCATAGGTTATGGTGTTTTGATGTACTTCGTCTTCTTCCTAGAACTCAGTGGTGTATTCATAAGGGATTCTCATGCTATGAAGATTCTCTTTGACAATATTCCTAGGATCGTGTCCCCTGAACTGTTCTTATCCAAAATGATAGGAGAGCAAGATGCCTACTTCTGTCTGGGAATGTTTGGTGTTTTCAAATAAGTAGTTCCCAATGAAAAGACGAAATGGAGGCCAAATGGATTTATTCAATCTATACAACATTCCTTCGACTCCATGTATGATTTTCTAATATGCTACTTCCTGGAGCACAATTTTATCTAAGATGAACCTAGGAAGTAAGTGAGGAGGATTCATTACAGCATATATCTTGATATATGTACCATGCTCCATTAGATACCAATCCTCAATTCTTCTTATAACTACTATGGCCTTGTCGGTCATACAAGGTGGGGAGGTGCAAAAAATGAATTCATACAGTGGTGTGAGAAAGTGTTCACAGATCCTTTGGTAATTTTTTCGGTATTTGTGCTCCCAAAGTACTTCGCAGTAGATATGGATGGCAATGTTAGCGGAAAACCAACTCAATCCCATGTTCGGGTATCTATGGGCTATGCACATTATATCTAGGATATATGAAGCCATATGAAAACTGGGGAAGTTTCCCGGTTGTCCTCATGTAACAACTAAAATTGTACTTTTAAGATTCTCAGACAATATTTCTACCCAATTGAATGAGGCACCTACATCTGCACAGAAATAAATTAATGGTAGATAAGAAAAAGGAAATTGTGTTGTGTCTGGTTCCCCATATAACCTGCACAACATGGACAGCATATACTAGTATGGTCTTCTTAGATTGGTAGTTGGATATTGACCTTTGAACCGATATTTAAATTTCTTATCCTCTTTATAGAAGGTGGGGAACAAATCCTTCAAGGTAAGCTCCAACTCGCTAAGGAGTTGACCATCTAATTTTTTGTTTCCGACCTCTAGGTGATAACATTTGGCTAGATCACCGGGCCTAAATAAAGCTATTGTCTCCATCCTTGTATTGAATATATACCTACTATCTACATCTGCATTCTTCAAAATCCATGATATAGTATCTGCACAAGAGAACATTGTTGGATGTGATGCTACTCTGAAGATTCCTGAATTTTTGATGTTCCTAAATGCCTGAAGTTCAATTGGGTCCTCTTCTTCCGTAGAAAAGTTTGATTTCTTGAACATGTAGTAAACTTATCCCCATTTCAAGATCTATCCTTCTTTATCTAAAATTCATGATGTATCATTGTAAACAGTCCTAACACTTTCCACATCTGTTGTTTGTTGAGAGATGTTGTACGGTTCAGCTCTCGTTTTCTTTATTATTGCTTTCTTTCGTGGTGACATGTATGAACCTGCATAAAATCATAGATTTGTAGCTTTTCGTTAGAAATAATTCACAAATAACTTATTCAAGACATGTTGTTCTTTGCACATAGAAATCAATTTACTACTAAGATTGTTAAATACTTGGGCAATTTTTTGAGAAAGATGAACAATTTTGAGAGAAGTTCAAAGGAGTTAATAATAACTCCTCCAAGAAGTTCGAAGGAGTTAATAGTAAATCCTCCTAGAAATACTTGAACGAGTTTTTTTCTAGTCTTGGAGGTTGCTCGGTCGTTTATCAAAGGAATTCTCTGGTCTTCTCGGAGGAGTTAATAGTAACTCCTATGAGCATATCGGAGGAGTTAACAATAACTCTCATTAGAATATTTGGGAAGTTAATAATAACTTCTCTGATATGCTTCGAAGAGTTACAAAAAAATGATTTTCGGGATAAAAATGGCGAGTACGTAGAAATAGCGAAGAGGAACCAATCACAAGATCGAGGTTTATTTAGGACTGGTTTACATGCCCTAGATGAAAATAGTAGGGAGGGTTTCATGATAGCCTCATTCGGATCTAGGTTTCGGGGAATGGTACACATTCAAGGGATGCTTAAATATTTCTTTAGTCCCTAGCCATCATAAGAAATGATACATTAATGAGGGCACAGAGGCGAAGTGGTAGAGGGAAATAGCCTAAGGGGAAAAAAAAGGATTAGATTTGACATTGTGCAAGAGGAGAGAAGGGGGGGGGGGGGGNTGTTAAGCAAAGAGAAAATCCAGGTAGAGACAAACTTAGCGGTTTGAACACTGCCATGTGTAGATGATCAGGAAGGAAAAATTGTTTGAATGACGTTCATCCAGTCTCTTTGGTGTCTAGATTTAGGCAAATGGAACATTGAAAATAAACCAAACCCTGTTTTTATTTTTATAACTTAAATCCAATTCATTATCATTAAATGCAATAGGTGACCTCAGAGACTTTCTTAACAACTCCTCTGAGCAGTTTGAAGGCCTTTTTTGCAATTTTTCTGAACATTTTTTCTTTATCAGAGCGATTGGCGGGAACTCCTCCAAGTAGTTTGAAGGAGTTGTTGGGAACTCCTCTGAGCAGCTCAGAAGAGTTGTTGGGAACTCCTCCAAGAAGCTCAGAAGATTTGTTGGGAACTCCTTCGAGCAGCTCGGAGGATTTGTTGGGAAATCCTTCGAGCAACTCGGAAGAGTTGTTGGGAACTCCTCCAAGCAGCTTGGAAGAGTTGTTGGGAACTCCTTCGAGCAGATCGAAAGAGTTGTTGGGAACTTCGCCGAAAAATTATTAGGACTTCTACTTTGAATAATTTCTCAATGTTTTTCAAGGGTATCATTAGTTACCATGAGAAGCTTATGTTTGGTCAAGGGACTTATGATACATTTCTTTAAGATTCAAAAACAAGGAGGCTCCATTTTAG
This sequence comes from Picea engelmannii, assembly GCA_009831015.1. Taxonomy (NCBI): domain Eukaryota; kingdom Viridiplantae; phylum Streptophyta; class Pinopsida; order Pinales; family Pinaceae; genus Picea; species Picea engelmannii. Next base: position 24,445 of record ML776892.1, on the reverse strand, counting down.
GAAAGTATCCAAATAGAATGTAAAATGGAGGGGTTGTAGTGCTAGTCATAACAAATGGAGACACATAAGGCGAAGCCTTGGATCTATGCAACAATGAGTCCATTCGTAATTTTATTTAGGAGGGAAACTCCATCACACAAAATCACAAGGACGGAAAAATAGGTCCCATGACTTGCATATTGAAAAAATATAGGTGATTCAAAGAGCGTTGGTGTTGAGACCACATATTGTACCCTTTTACTCATACTTTTTGCCATTGTTATACCCTTCATCACCTATATTTAGACCCATATTATCACTTCATCTGATCACCTCAAGGTATACAACGTCCTTTCTCATCACTATATGTTTA
>ML776892.1:1924-23993 GCA_009831015.1 Picea engelmannii | reverse complement strand
TACTACAACACTAAGTGCTTTTGGAATTGAGCATATATAGTGCGCAGCTATCTTTGAAACAAAAGACTTCCCTGGGTTGATAATTTATGTTTCACTTGGTTGTTTAAAATTAATTAAGCAATTATAGTGACCAACAGTTGGGAATCTTTAAAATTCAACATATTTCTTTTAAACTTATATCAAACATTATAATAAATGGATAAAGGGAGAATGTAGGCAGTAAAATAAGAAAGAGACATCAATAATGTTGAGAATACAAGTATGATGCATTTCTCTAGTGTTTCCCCACTGCCAGTGAGCGTCCATAGCCCTGACAAAGTCACCCCGATGTCACAAGCCTTGCTCCGCTACCAGCGAGCGTCGATAGCCTCGACGAAGATACTTGCATGTCCCATGTGATCTGGAAATCCTTTCCCCAAGCCTTTACCTTTTATAATGTTTTATTATCTTTTGTTTAGAGATATAGGTGGATGGGGGGATTCCAGTTAACCTTTAATGGAACTAGGGATGAAACCTGTGACGGTGAGATATTCTAACTTGATTATAGATAAGAAAACTTCTTAAGTTGTGATTCCTGAATTACTACATAAATTTCATCTAGACAATTTCGTTTAGCTTTCGTAACATAGCAATTTTTTTTTATTTACAGTCCCTTAGCTCTCTGCTTTCCCAACATATTTTTGTATTGACAAGATACATTCTTCTACTAGATATTAAATTGTGATAGTGCACAAAGCATTCACATGTCTGGGAGAGGAGTAGAGTGGACATCCTATTACATAGATGTTTGGGCCTTTTTCACCAAATGTGTTTCTTTTGATTATGTGACCCGCTTCAGGTTGTAAGAACTCCAAAATCACAAGTGTATCCAACCATAAGGAAAAGGTAAAACCATTAATCAAATAGATAAAGAAAACTCAAACTAACTAAGGAATCAAAAATAAAAAAACAAAAACTAGAAACAAGTTTTATTTATGTACAAGTGATCAGTAGCCTCAAGGGATTACTGATATAATGTTTTATAACTTGTCCATTTACAGGGAGAGAGGTGATTTCTCCCTGAAGATTTTGTAATTGAAAGGTGCCTTGGCCAATATTTTCTTTGATAAGGTAGGGAACAAGCCAAAGTTTTTGAAATTTTGTATGTTTCCCTTTATCTTCATGTGGTTTATCCCATTTCAGGACTAGATCCCCAACTTGGAATTCTTTCTCACTGAAATACTTCTTATCAAACCAATGTTTTACAGTTTGTTGATGAGCTTCAAACTTGGTTTTAGTCCTATAGTTTGTTTCTTCAAGGTTCAACAAGGTATTTATACGACTTTGGATAATTGGGCATTCTTTGCATCGAGATTGTTGTGTAAGTTGGAGAGAGGGCAGGTAAATGTTCGATGGTAACACAACTTCTTTCCCATACACAAGAAAATATGGTGATGTTCCGATAGAGGCTTTTGGGGTGAAACGATATTCCTAGAGAGCATTTTCTAATGCATTGTGCCAATTTCTCTGGTGATCGACCACAGTTCTCTTTAGAATACGAATGATGCTCTTGTTTTTTGATTATGTTAGGCCATTTCCTTGGGGGTAATAGTTAGTTAAATACTTTAAAATAATTCCCTTTTCTAAAGCATACTCAAATAATTTCAAAGATGAAAAATAAGCAGCATTATCAAATACTAAAGATTTAGGAATACCAAACCTTGTGATAATGTGTTTTTGAAGAAAATTAATCACTGCTTCTTCATTCACTTTGACTAAAGGAATTGCTTCAATCTAACATGTGAAATAATCAGTTGCGGTTAGAATATAATTGTGTTGTTTATATGAATGAGGATTTATCTCACCGATAATATATAAGCCCCACTGCTCGAATGGTTCTTCCACTGCTACAGGCTGGAGAGGAAAATAGGTATTTCATTCTCTCCCTACTCTTTTTGACATGCTTCACAACTTCTTGAGTATGCGTGAGCATCCTTAAATAAGGTGGGCCTGTAGTATCCCTCTCTTATCACTTTATGAGTAGTTGTATCTCCTAAGAAATGACCACCATCTCGCACATCATGCATATCTTTTAGCACCTTATCAACTTCTTGTTTTTCAAGACATCTGAGAAACACTCCATTGTAATTATTTATGAACAATATTCCATATAATAATTGATATTGTAAATATTTTAGTCATAACGCTCTTATTTGTTTAGCATTGAGATTATCTGGAGTTGTACCATGTTCTAAATAATAGTTAAGATCATTGTAACATGATCCTTCAATGGTTGGAACATACAAAACTTGCTATGTATACATGGTCCGTTCATCTTGCCAACCATCCTCTTCTTGTTATTCAACATCAACTCCTTGGGTTACTAATTTACACAATCCTTGACCCTTTACAATGTTGGCTGGTTTAAATTTGAGATCATACTCTTGCAAAGTTGCAATCCAATTTCCTCGTCTTTCTCCCAATTCATTTTGGATGAACATGGATCTCACTTCAGGGTGTGGGACGATGACTTTAGTATGATTTTTTAGGATGTACGGTCTGAACTTCTTGATTTCTTTATGTACAACAAATGCTTGTTTGTCTATCGGAGGATAATTCAGTTCAACGCCTTGTAACCCAATGCTTATAAAAGTAACATGGTATTCGTCTCCCTTCTCATCCTTTTGCGTGAGTACTACTACCAGTGAATGATCAGATGAAAATGTATATAGCAGGAAATCTTTTGAAAAATAAGGACTCCAAAGGGACGGTGCATTGGCTATGGTGATTTTCATATTTTCAAATTCTTCCTTCTCCAAAGGTGTCCATTTGAATTATACATCCCTTTTAATCATATTTTGTAAAGGTTTTACAATCTCAACAAAGTCTGGAATGAATCTTCTAACGAAATTGATTCTGCCAAAAAAAGATTGCATAGACCTCTTGTTGTGTGGTGGAGCAATTTGAAAAATGGATTTAATTCTCTCTGGGTCCACTAAAATGCCTTCTTTTGAAACAATGTGTCCCAACAAAATTCCTTTTGAAACAGTGAATACCGTTTTCTTGGGATTAAGCAAAATTCTGTATTTTTTGCAATTCTTGAAAATATGCTTGAGATGTTTTGGGTGGTCTCCTCTTTCTTTTGAATAAAATATAACATAATTAAGGTAAACCACTGCACTTTTACCAATTAAACCTTTGAAATAAATTTCCATTTCTCTTTGAAAGGTGTCTCCTGCATTCATAAGACCAAATATCATCCTTCTGTAAGCATAAGTTCCCCATTTAGTTAGAAAAGTGGTCTTTAATCGGTCTGGTTCTGCTACAAGAACCTGGTTATATCTCAAAAATCCGTCTAGTAAGGAGAATAGTTGAGATCCAGAGACGAGTTGCAAGATTTTTTCCATTGGGGGAACTGGATAGTTATCCTTGTCAGAAATTCTATTAAGATTTCTAAAATCTATACAAATTCTTATTTCTCCCAACGTTTTCCTCATGGGAACCATATTAGATACCAAAGTTGAATGTCTTACTTTAAAAATTATTCGAGCATGTAACAAATTCTTGAGTTCCTTTTGTATAAGAGGTTCAAGAGTAGGATGAATCTTCCTAATCTATTGCTGAAATGGCTTGATTCCTTATTTGATGGGAATCACATGTATTATTCGTGTATCATAAGTCTTCAAGTCATCACATGTCCAGGCAAAAACATATCAATACTTCTTGAATAAATTTGTGAACATATGTTTTTTCTAAATCTGACCAACAGGTGCCTAGGTTGACATATTTAGGTTGTTCATATATTCCCAAATTGACCAAGAAATGCATCATCGTGGAGTTTTTGGTCTTCGAATTAGTTGGCCTCCTGAATTTAGATTGTAAATCAAATAACTTCTCAAGAGTCAAAATGTTATTTGGGACACAATTTGTCTTGATCTTATTTGTTTCTTATCGATAAGCTTGCAGCTCTTGTTGATGAATTTAATCATTGATCACTGAGTTTTGGAACGTGTCTGAACTAGTAAGGAAGTTGAAAATTTGAGAATCACAATCGAATACTCTCCAACTTTTGATGTTGTCAGGTACAGATGGCCTAAACATTAATTCAATTGAAAAACCATCGTCAGGAGGCATGAACCTAGATGTTGCATTGGCCAAAATATCAATGTCTACATTTTGATCATGGGGTATAGAATCAATATTAAATGCATCAAATGAATAAAGAAAATTCCATACCTCTTGTTCATAGGATTTCATATGTGGAGACAGGCAATGAATAGTATTTCTTACCTGTCGAACAATAATCTCCAAGTCATGTTTTACCTCGAAGTCAATGGCCTTTTTGAGACTTTGCACTAAGGCTTTGTATTCAGTAGTGTTTTTAGTGCATTCAAACTCTTATCGACCTAATAATATCGCTTTTCCTTGACTAGGGTCGATCAGTACACATCCTATGCCGACTCTATCTTGATTTTTGGAACCATCAAAGCACATGGTCCACATGTTCATGATCTCACTTTATTTAGTCAAACAAAATCCTAAGTTATTAAGTACAGGACAAGTGCCATTATGTGCTCATGGGCGGAGACTTTATTGTAGTTCAGATGTTATCTCAGAAGTATGGGCTTCGTAACAACTATAATCAGTCTCGAAAAAATAGTTTCCTAGGATAAAATGAGCAAAGCTAATGGGTTCATGTCTACCTTCTAATTATGTCACCATGTAATTCATGTATGATTCACTATTAACCCGGATTTGATTTGATTTACCTTTATGGGGAAACCATAGATGAGACCAATCAGTAGCGAAATAACCTTGGAGTTTGGTCGACCAATCTCTTCTTAAGACAAAACCATAACTTTTTGGGATATCTACTACAACTATGTCTATAGTCTGATGAACTCTTGGATCATATGACATTATAATTAACACATCCCTAAGCTCCCCTTGCACGTTAACACATGTTTTGTCTATCTAGAGAATCCTATTTTTTTTATTTGTGGGACATCATTTATCTTTTGGAAAACAAAAAAAGGCATAATGTTAGAAGAGGCACCAAAATATGCTAAACAATTATGAACATTGGAATTGAAAATCTCATAAGTAGAAAAGGTGGTATTTGCGATTTAGAAAAAGTGCCTATGCTCGCTGCATTTATAAAATATGATATTTCTACCTTGTGAATCTCTGGTGTATTGTTTCGAGAAGCTAAACTTTCAGCAGTTGCAACAATTTTTGTTTGAGTTTCCTAGGGTTTGAAAGTGTCATGTAGGAGTTCACGTTGTTGTGGAAGTGAGAAAATGTCGAACATGGAGATATTGGCTTTAATTTTCTTCATGTCTTCGATTATGTTATAATATAGGGCATGTGAATTCGAATCATTATTAACTTTCCCAGATTTCCCTTGAATCACTTTTTCATCATTTTTAATAATGCTTGATGTGCTTGGTTTGTCTTTAGTTGCTACCACATTCTTGTCATTTTTATTATTATTTTTTTCTAGAACTTTATTGCTTGGTTTTTGGAGGACAAGGGTAGGTGTTCTTTTTCTGAGAGGCATGCTTCCTCCTTTGGGAGATGGAGTGTCATATGGTGGACCTTTGCTGCAAAAATTATAACCTTTCGAGGCAATAGATTTTACAACTTGAGTATCTCTTACATGGATTTATTCAATTTGTTCATCATCAAATTCCACACACCAGTCTCAAAAGCGCATAGTTGATTCTAGAGGTTCTTCGTTAGTAGTATCAGAAGAAGTTGGTGCATGACTTTCGTCATCTAAACTTTGTTGATCAAGGAATTGATTTATTACCAATGACATAGAGTTGATCCACCGAGGGCATGTTCGTTCATGATGATTTTCTTGATGGTAAGAGAAAAAATTATCATTACTAAAACTATCTAGATTCAAATCCATGTGTGAGGGTTTTGGTGGTTGTGGTGGGTTGTCTTGTTTCTTAAAAAATGGATGGAAATTTTGGGGTTTTGATGATCCTTCACCAACATTATTTTTTAAATCTACCACTTCATTCGATAATTTCTTAACCATTTTAACCACATTATCAATATCCTCGACTTCCTTGTCAGGTGGTTTAGTTAAGAAAAGTGGCTTCTTCCCAGCCGACTTAGTTTCCTCATAAAAGGTACGTTGGTGATATGTTGACAATTCTCTTTCTATAGTTTCAGCTTCAACAAAGTTTAGTGCTAAAGTGTTTCTATTAGATCATTTTACAAACATCCTGATGGATGGGATTAAGGAAGTTGTATAATATTCAATGGTTAAATATTGAACGAGAGCTACCTCGTGGGGAAACTTAATTAAGACATTTAGAAATATTTGGTTAAAATCTTTTACTCTTTCCCTCTTTTCCATTTTGATGGCTCCTAGATCATCATGTAGAGATGTAGTTGTTTTTCTTTCTCCAAACTTCCTCATAAAGAGCCTTTCGAAACTGTCGAAGTATGTAATTGATCCTACGGGTAAGCTGAAATACCAAGTAGAGGCTTTCCCAGAAAAAAGTATAAGGAAATAATCTACATACTACATCTTCATGTTGTACTCCTAGAAGACATATGGCCAAAAATAAATTATTTATATGATCTTCCGAGGATCTGGGTTTGTTTGGAACAAATTTAGGTAAAAGTCTATCAAATTTATTTGGCATTTCATGTACTTTGCTATCCATATTTAAATCTCCTTGGGCTCTCCATCGTGGTATGACCTCTTTATAGTTCTTATTTTCTCCCATTATTTGTTCTAAGGTGATTTCAGGTTGTTCACCTTCAAATTCTTCTTCTTCGGGTTCGGTGAGGAAATTCACAGCTCTACGTAAGGGTATTAGAACCATGTGTAACACAGTTTCAATAATATCGTCTATGGATTCAACATAAAAATCAGGATCTGTGTTAGGATGTTCAACACGGGTGGCCTTTCTTCTAGGAAGTGCAAAAATTGTGGGTAACTTTCTAAGCAATTTTGTGTAAGCTCGAGTGATTCTACAGGTTTTGTGAAGTTATTCTCAAGGTATGTGATACCAGGTTTCAAAATGTACTTCCAAATTTCCAGAAGAACTTCCAAAATTATCCTTCGATTCTTAGTAAATAACTTCTTGCTCAGACTCAGTATGAGGGAATAAAGTATTTTGTGAGTTGGGTGTTATAGCAAGATTTGCCTCACCCTATGCAATCTTGCACAGTAGGCATTTTTCCATTTCCCCATGCAAACTTCTCATCCCTGTTTATAAAATCCAGAGATAAAAATACATATTTTTCCACATGTACGCATCTTGCCTACTATACAACATGTGTATACGTAGGTTGCTCCACTACAGCTCGCGTACATCGGGATTTGTTCCAGAAAATGAAAATTAAATGTCGGGTTTCCATGTCACGACATGAGATCTATGATCTTGGACTTCCATATACTAGAAACGTACTGACTCGGCCCTTCAGTTCCATTTTGAAGGCTATAAATGGGCCAATTCCGAGCTATGGAAAAGAGGAGAAAGAATTCAACTTTGAGAGAAAAGTTACTCTAGAGGAATTATTTACTTCATATTGAGTTTGCATCCCTTTGTCCTTTAATTCTGAACACAGTGTTCAACCCCCAAGCTCTTCCCTTATTGATTGAGAACCTCATTGCTTCTCTATTATGAGCTTGCCTTTGGTGGACGATTGAAGTGGTGGAGGCCCAACTGGAAGAAACTTAGTTTCTCGGTTCTAAACCGTGCCGACATGAAAGTCTGTAACATTTTCACTTTTGTTGATCATATATTAATAGAAATACTCTTTTCTCGTCCAATTGATATCTGGCAAATATTTGAATTATTATTCCATGGGTGTATTTGTCATTTTTATTAATGGATTATGCTATTGAATGTGCTAACATTATATAATATCACCATATGCTTGCATTGCTTGGTTGTTGAGGACTAGTTGCAGGTATATTTCTTTGGGTCAAGTGCTCAATGATGGACTCCATCAAACGTCTAGATGAGGTAGGCCTTTTATCTTGTCTTGCCAACATATTTTTTTTATAGCATACTTGAGAAGAGAGTTGATTTCTATAGTCATTTCCGTCTGTTGTGGTTTACCCTAGCCATAGAGAGATTTTCCTTGTAACAGAATTGGAGACCATATTGGGGATTGAATCTTCTTTCTTAGGGTTTGGAGTAATTTTCTCTTTAGATTGCTCATTTTTCTATTGTGTTTCTTGTCGCATCATTGCTTGAAATCCTATGCTCACTCTGGGTTTGAGTTTTTAGCCTTCTCCCTTGCCTGGCCTTGTTTTTTGAAACATATACGCACTTTTTTCCTTGACAGTCATGTACATACGCAAGTTGTCCTTCTACAAGCTGTGTATATATGATCTGTTTGCCTAAACAGTTGCGTGCATCAGTTTTCCTTGTTTGTTTGCTTGGTCCGATGGTTTTTGGGTGCGATTTGATGTTTGTTGAGCCTTCTTAGGTCTTTGTAGTGCCTGTTAAGTGCTTGTGGGATGACGTGAAACCTATCTTTGGTTGAATTTCTAGGCAGAGTCTTTCTCGTCATCTTTTCATTTTGATTGTCCTTGTACATTAGGCTGGGTGTTTTTCTTCTTGGTATCCTTCTTGAGTTATCTCTTTCTATACACAATAGAGTTTATATATCAATTTTCTTTTCAGTCCATGCATTTTCATTTTTATTATATTGAAAATACAAAAAAAATAGGCATTTTGCATTGTTTGGCATTTTGGTCTTTTTGAGTCCTTGTCATTATCTTAGTGCATGTAATGAAAAGATTACATTTTTACTTCAGAATTGCAGAGTTGAAATTGAAAATTGCATTGGTTTTTAGAAGCATATCATTCATTGAAAGTTAAAGTTAGGACTTTGCATTATTTTCATATTTACTTTTCTTGCAGAGTCATAACATCATGAGTTTCACTACCATACCTTTTTGAGTAATCACAACCACTAAAATTAACGCTATAATTTAAAATTGATTAGTCACGATTTTATTTCTAGGGTGCAAAAACTAGCTTAGGATTTAGTGCCTTGGAATAGGATTTTGTGAGTAAACTTCTCCAAGGAAATTAAATCAACATATGTGTCTGAGAAAAGGAGTGGAGAAATCCATTGTATAATTGATAAAATCAGAAGGCTCTACTCACACTAGAGTTAATAACGAGGTCACACGAGGTTGGTTGAAGGGATATCCCCCTTGATACCTTCTTAGCACCAGATATAGTTCTGGGGATCTATTCGTATCTGGGGATCTTGCTAGTGCCTTTACCTCCATGAGAGGCGATACTTTCAAGGTTTTGGGCTTTGCTATCCTGCCCATACGGTGGACCTGACTTATGACTTCTCACCTGTGCATCAGTTGTATAGTGGTTTATTAGTTGCTTGACGTAGGTTCCACATAGGTTACTTTCAGGGTTTATTCTACAGGTACCCTCGGTCAGATAAGGGTCGGACAACACACAACCTTTATGGAGGATTACCTCTCCGGGGGGATCTAACCGACTGGTTGTTAAGCCCACGAGGGCCCTTATAACTGATTATGTTACCTCCATTCTTTAGATAGAAGTCTCAAGCCCCTCTTGGGTGAGACATACCTTCTTTAGGGAGGGAGGCCACTCTCAGCCACTTTACCTCATTTGCAGGCATATTGGTTGTTTGAATTTTGGTGTGTTCTTTGATTACTAGTTGGCCTTAAGAGTCTATACTGAGTTCTCATTATCATGGATAATGAAGTTCCTTTGGATCCCTCGTTTACCGCTACCTACCCCATGATGCCTACTCATTTAATGGGGACAAATCCTTATGCTTTTCATAATGGTATGAAGAATTATGGCACTCAATCCATGCCTTGGGTCTCTAGTCATTCTCCTATTGATATTCCTTCAAACTTACAATCCCTTCCCTGGTCCACGTACATGAATCCTAATATTGGATTTGGGGGCACCATGATCCCGATGCCTACGTCTTCGTTTGATATGAGTCATGTCCCTCAACCAGCTTTCAAAATGGGAGGTTGGAACCTCCCCTCTTACAGCTCCAGTCCTAGCTATGCTCTTTCAGGGGCTAATACTCAAATGGGTGCTTATTCTACTTACTACACCCCATCATTGTATCCTTTGTATGCTATGTCGGTTCCTTCAAACACTTTTCCCATGACGATTCCTCATGTATCCTCGGGTGTTTCGTACTGGGAGAATCAATTTTACGGTTAGGGATACCCTCTTCATGGAACCCCTTCACAAGGGGGCAACTTATATCCTCACTTGAATAGTCCTTATCATACTTCATTCTTGTCGCATACTTCAGTGATGATTCCCATTCAAACCTATCTGAAACAATTAAACAAAGGATACTACCTTTCCGGCCAGGGAAAGGGGGTAAACCAAGACCCTTCCTGGCCTACAATGTCTCAAAGACAATATTTGCTTGGACCTTGGTATCAAATGCCACAAATCACTACTAGTCCATTCACTGCCAGTAATACTGGAGCTCCATCACCAACCTCTGCCAGTCATGTTGGAGATGAGTCAACAACCTTTGTGAGTCATGTTGACAACTCGCACCCAACCACTACTAGCCATGCTGGGGGCACCACTCTAGTCACCACAATTCATATCAATGTCACTTCTCTAAACTCTGTACCTCATGTAGGAGATGAATCTCTCGTCTCTACCAGTCACGTTGAGAGCATGTCACCGGCCATTGTGAACAACGCTGGGGGTATCGAGAAGCCTAGATGTCTTAAACGCAAGCATAAATTCCTTTGCAAGACTTGCGAAGGAGATCACCTTACTTGTTTGTGTCTAGCTACTGTTGGGATACCAGAAGCGTGGGGCTCACCTAAGGGCACTTTGGATTTTGAGGCATCTGTGGTTTCCCCACACCCTGTTCCTCCTTTGATTGACATGGAAGTAATGCCACCGCAATATTCTCCTGACCACACCCCCATTTTCAAGGGAGATGGGTTTCCTATCCCTGTTATCACGTATCCTCTTCAACCTAGAATTGAAGAAGTGGTCATACCAGTGAAATCTCTGGTCAATCCTACTCTCCTTATGGAGGGTGATGCTTCCTTCAACAAAGTTGCCAGCATTCCTGATCCTACACCTTCTGAACGAGAGAGTTTTAATTTCCCTGATTTCTCTCCCTGCAAGTCTTAAGGAGATTCCCTTTGATTGGGACAGTCTTGTGCGGTATGCAATCCCCCCTCCTATGTCTTTTCCTATAAGGGACATTATCTAATATATCACAGAGACTATATCCTCCGCTAGTGATTTATCCTTCTTCATTTGGAGAGTTGGATTTCCCAAGCTTATGTCAGCTATTTGCAAGATACTGACATTCCACGGAAGTTANAGAATCTCCCAAATGAGTCCAAGTTAAGCTCTTTTCCGACTCGTTCAAAAAGTGAAAATATTGTCGAGTGAACTTTTCTCTTTCACACTCGTAAATTGGATTTGAAAGGACGTCTATTTGGCACAAGTTTATCCATTTTTCACACCAAGTAGACTAAAATTCATAAAAAGGGACATTTTTTGGTGTTAAGTTGTGATTGCATCTCATGCCCTTGCTTGCAGTATTGAGCCTATATTTGTTTCTCACTTTGCATTATAAACCGTTTGCCTCACAGTTTTTGCATCCTCAACCAAGCAGAGCCTTGTTCATATCCTTTTCAATTTGACACCCTATACCTAGGAGGGAACATTCCCCCACGTGTCCATCTCCCGCATGCATATCCTTGCATTGAGCATAGGTACAGTCCACTGCTAGAACTAGTTTTGTGTACTTGCGACACTCGTTTCCTCCTTTGTATCATAGCATTCATTTGTCTATGAAAAAACAAAAAAATACATGCAAGAAGGGAGTATTATCTTGTATTGGTAGCAATCGTGTCACCTTTGACCAAAGCACAAAATTATTGAGTCCATTCATTATCATAATTTTGGGATTAGCATGGCCTTAGGAAGATGAGCTCGTTACAGAGTCTTCTCTACCGACTGGTTACTCTTCCAGTCCCTATAGAGAGTTTCATTGATGCCTCCTGCACCTCATGGTTTCATCATTGGGTCTATGTTGTCGGAGTCCTCCATATGTCTCATACTCTTTTTCAAAGGAATTCTATCAAACTATGTTGGCCACTCCTCAGAACTCTTAACTTTTCATGTCAGCCATACCCTCAGTTTGTCTCAGAATCACATGATATTGTAGTCCTATTGTGCACCATGGCCCTACTTTCATCATTGGTAGGTAACCTTGAACCCAACAATCGACATTTCATCATTGGTCGTTGACTGGGTGGTTTCCCTTGTGTTCGACAACAAGACATCTATTCATACAATGGGATTCGAGCAATGTCTTGGATTCCATTAGCCTTATTGGTGGTTTCCTCACCTTTGTCAACAGTTTTCATCATTGGTTGTTATTCAAAGGGTATTTTCTGTGTACCTCTTGCACTTGGCACACGCAAAAGACACACAGGGTCGTTCATTCGTGAACATGTTCTTCGCCCAATTTCCACCAAATCATGAAGCTCCTTCTTTGTACCTCGTGCCGACTGATGAGAGATGCCTTAATTCTCTCCTTTCAGTGGGTCCCCTTCCATCAAATTCATCTCATTTATTCTGGAAACGGGACCTAGAGTCTTATGAGTACCTTGAGGCTTGTAGTCATTAGTGGTAGTCTCTCTCGCCATCGATAGTTGGGAATACATGAATGTCTCCTTATCGGTGGATTCTTCAGGTGTTCGACACCGGCTCCTTTATTCACACTTGTAAGAATGTATTTGGTTCCTTGATACCTACTTTAGTTATCAGTAGGTTGTCTCTCATTTGTTAATGGTATACATCAATGACTGGTAATCAAACGATGTCTCATTGTGTTCGACCTCAACTCCTTTATTCACATAACATAGACTTTCACCCTTGGTGGATTGTGTAGAAGACATGAAGACATCAGTATGTGGCCACAACTTTCCTGAGTTGTTGCTTCCTTTTCATTGGACCAGTAACTATATGAATTCAATATTCATGGGAGTTTAGATTGTACTCCATTGTATACATATATCTTCAGATTGGTTTTGAGACTAGTTCTACTAGGCCTTGTTCGTGGCTATGACAACTATTGGAATGTAACCACATTTTTATTTTCCTATTCATGGCCACAGACACTTGTTTGGTATATTTTCACATGGATCTACAGTGTAATTCTATTGGCAACCATGTATGCAAAGTCAGTGTAGAATGTAATGAGCAACTAGTTCTTCCAGTTGGTTCCCCATCACTCCACTTCTAGGTTATTTATAATGTATTTTGACCATCACATATACTCCTTTAACCTCACACATTAGGGGGCATTTGTTATAGCAAGATTTGCCTCACCCTATGCAATCTTGCACAAAAGGCCTTTTTTTCATTTCCCCATGCAGACTTATCATCCATGTTTATAAAATCCAGAGCTAAAAATACATATTTTTCCACATGTACGCATCTTGCCTACTATACAACATGCGTATACGAAGGCTTCTCCACTACAGCCTAGGTACATCGGGATTTGTGCCAGAAAATGAAAATTAAATGTTGGGTTTCCATGTCACTATAGGAGATCTGTGATCCTTGACATTCCATATACTGGAAACGTTCCGACTTGGCCCTTCAGTTCCATTTTGAAGGCTATAAATGGGCCAATTCCGAGCTATGGAAAAGAGGAGAAAGAATTCAACTTTGAGAGCAAAGTTACTTTGGAGGAATTATTTACTTCATATTGAGTATGCATCCCTTTGTCCTTTAATTCTGAACACAGTGTTCAGCCCCCAAGCTCTTCCCTTATTGATTGAAAACTTCATTGTTTCTCTATTATGAGCTTGCCTTTGGTGGAGGATTGAAGTGGTGGAGACCCAGTTGGAAGGAACTTATTTTCTCGGTTCCGAACCGTGCCAACATGCAAGTCTGTAACATTTTCACTTCTGTTGATAATATATTATTAGAAATACTCTTTTCCCGTCCAATTGATATCTTGAAAATATTTGAATTATTATTCCATGGGCGTATTTGTCATGTTTATTAATGGATTATGCTATTGAATGTGCTAACATTTTATAATATCACCATATGCTTTCTTTGCTTGGTTGTTGAGGACTAGTTGCAGGTATATTTCTTTGGGTAAAGTGCTCAATGGTGGACTTCATCAAACGTCTGGATGAGGTAGGACTTTTATCTTGTCTTTCCATCATATTTTTTTATGTAGCATACTTGAGAAGAGAGTTGATTTCTGCAGTCATTTTCGTCTGTTGTGGTTTACCCTAGCCATAGAGAGATTTTCCTTGTAACATTGGGATTACTCGTTGAAGACTTATTTCGATTATTGTTTAAGTCATGTATGTAAGCCATAAAAGATGGTCCTCCTTCTAGCACCAATTCTGTTGAGAGGTCCAAATTCGCCTGAAAACAACAAGGGGTACTGCCCTGTATAAGGTCCTAATTAGACTATACATCGTTTGGGTTAGGAGTCCCATCTAGAATTTGGCCCGATTGCCATTATTGCTAACTCTTGATTTTTTGTTACTGGTTAAGGTGAAACCTACGGATGTGAGGTTGGATGCAATGAAAAGATGTAAATGAATACCATGTATTGAAAAAAAAAAATAACCTATCGCTAATCTACGCTAACCTATCCTATCTAGGAGCGAAACTTGAGTAATCAGTGAGTTGCAATGCAATCAAATCTTAAAACTACTTTAACACAGTTAGCTATATGAAAAGAGGAATATTGGAAGCAATAGCACATGTAAGTATATAATAATATTAGTTCATATTACATTAACATATACTGTAACAACTCACTAAACTCAAGGCATGGAAATATTCAAAGAAATACCAATGCTGCAAAAATGTAATTAATATTGCATTAGAATTAGTCTATAACAAACAAAGAATTATTATAGTCCATAGAAACAACAAACATCCTCACTTGAATTAGTTCAAAGCTTCGATCATTTTCTAAACATAATTTCTTCTAAAATTATTGGCCCTGAGGGGCTTCTTAATATTCATTCACATTGTATAAGTTCTTGAAACAGTTCTTGAAACAGTTCTTGGGTATATACAATGCTTGAAAAGCCAAAAATCTAAAAGTCCTCTCTCTAGAGTTTCTAATCTAATTTATACAAATAATGGTAACTCCTATTTGTCTTTTCACCTTCTTCTTGAAGGCGCAGTTACAAGACTATTCACATTCTCTTTCCTTATGGCAAGTGGCACAAAATGATGAAATTTGAGATAGTTAGGAAAAGGACAAAAGAAAGAACAATGGTTTGTCCTTTTCCTATGATCTTTTTCTCTAGAGATAGGCTATCCAAACTTCCAGTTGATTACACAATGCCTCAATATTCCTATAAGATAGCTACTCCAACATTGCTTCAATCATGGCCACGCTATCATCCAAGGCACTCATATATTTTTCCATTTTTTTCATGTATTGTTGTATCATAGTATGGAGCTTTGTTAGTTGTATCAAATGTTGATCAATAAGATCGGTTGCTATGAAAGTCGACGTTTCAACCACTTGTCTTCTTCTGCTTGTACTTTCCTGAACCGCATTCACTAATTCCTCCTTGACTAATTTATTCCCTAGTTCATCTAGCATTGGGAGCCAACCATGTCTTATCCCATCTTCGAACTCATTTCTCACTTTTCCCACGCTGGCTTTAAAACTAAGAATACTTCTCGTCTATCCTTACTTGTTGGAGCTTCTCTTATAACTCTTTGATCTTTTGTTCCTTCTCCTTGTTTCATTGGCCCAACATTTGCATATTATCTACAGTTGCATCCATGAATTCAAATCCTGCTCTTTTTGTTTCCACAAGGTTTTCCCTAACATATCCTATGACAGGCACCTGGGTTACTACTGATAGAGGAGCTCCCTCTAATACTAGAACCTTCTTAACCCTTTCTTGTACGATTCAGCCCGTTTTGCTATCGTACGTAAAAATTCGAAAGTCTATTATCTCAGTTGATCGAAAAGGTTCCCACGACCCAATTGTTGGCATGTTTTACAAACAGGGTATGCTTGTCATTGATGGAAAGTACAACATCGATGATGACTTGAGTACAGGAAGGATGTGCCAGGCTACCATCAGAAGTATTTTGGGAAGACGATGCAGAACTGGCTTGAAAAAATGAGAGTCTGTGAAGGTATGCTTGTTCATTTGATGGCAAACAAGCAGGCAAGGAAGACCAGCAATGCAACGATGATCGAATAGCAAGATCGAAGTTTTGGTCAAACTCCATTTCAGAGTTTTCGACTACCGGAATTTTGGCTACTAAGAGATAGAGATGTCACGGACTCTCTTCATCAGAAGTCTCGAAGTGCCGAAATGAGAAACCCCGAAATCGCGAACCAGACACATCACTCAAAGTTTTAAATACCGGGATTTCGGCTACCGGGAGATAGAGATGTCACGGAATCTCCTCATCAGGAGTGTTGAAGTGTCGAAATGCGAAACCCTGAAATCGCGAAACAGGTGCATCACTCAAAGTTTTATATACGGGGATTTTGGCTACCAGGAGATAGAGATGTCACAGACTCTTTTCATCAGGAGTCCCGAAGTGTTGAAATGCGAAATCCCAAAAACCCGAAACAGTCGCATTACTTGAAGTAATGGATACTGGGATTTCAGATACTGGGAGATGGAGAAATCAGAGACTCTCAACATCAGAAGTCCCGAAGTGCCGAAAAGAGAAACACCAAAATTTCAGAAGTAGGCACATCATACTGGGATTTCGGATACCAGGAAATGGATAAGTCATAGACTCTCATCATCTTGAGTCCCAAAGTGCCGAAATATGAAATCTCAAAACGGACACGTCAACAAACCGCATCAGCAAACCACGTTAGCTAAGGACACATGGCACAATCAGGCAATGACAAGTGTCAAGCTTATTCAACATTTCGGGAACATGTAAGTCACGAATCAGAGTGACACATGGCAGATATTTGACACGTGTCAAACCATGTGTGACGTCAGCAGGTTTAGATCACATCAGAACTTTCTATTTCAGGGTTTTACATAGCAAGTAAAAACTCCACCATCATGATGTCTCGAACTCTGAAATTCCGAAAGAGACCATTGTGAGTCTCGAAAAAACTCGAAGGGAAAAATGCCAAAATCTCGTCAACCGTTCATCTCAGTGGTTATGTGAACCGTCCGATCACTTCAGAGATTTTGTGATCATGAATTTGATAATGTTGGAGTCATGATGACTCGAAAGGGAAAAACACCGAAATTGCGAAACCCAAAGTTGTGAAATGATAAAGACTCCATACCGGAGTTTTGTATTCCAGAACTTGGAGGTATCAAGAACACTTCACCATAGAAACGCCGAAATCCCAAAATGCGAAATTGCGATATACAGTTTTGAACTAGCCGGTGGTCATCGCCTGTGGTCCCATGGGGGAAGGAGCTAGTATATACAAGCTCCTTTTCGGAGTTTTGGGGATTAGGACATGGAGTGTAACAAATCTTTACCCCGGGGATCCTGAAATACCGAAATGCGAATTGGCGAAACAAACGCAAGATCACATGAAGTCAATCCAATTGTGCAGGTGATTTTGGGCACGATCGGAAGGCTAATGTTGCTAATCGTAGTCTAACTACTAGAAACGATTGATGATCTCTGCCAGAGGAGTCAAAGAGACCTTTGTGTGATCGCCAGATAAGCTGAAGGGTCTCCAAGCTTCTTCTAGTGAATGAAGACGATTCTTAGAGGGAATGACAAGTGGATGAGCATTGAATTCTATAATTTAAGCAGAAATTATAAGCTCGACTATGCCAGAGAAGACGAAGAGTCTCGACTGCCAGAGAGGCTGAGGAATATCAGCATGACATCCAGTGATGCAGAACGCATGGGTAAACTGCCAGAGAAGATAAAGGGTCACCATGATGATCAGACAGAGCACTCGATATGTGGTAGAGATCAACACAGTGTGAGTAGGCAGAGGCATTGTACACATTGCATGCACAAGGTGCACAGTAGCTATAAGTACACGGTACAGAGAAGAGATGAGGTTGTCATTGTTGTTGTGAGTGATGGATGTGTAAAGAAGGAGGTAAAGTGCAGCAGCTGAAATGCAAAGAAGACAAAAGGTGCATGGAAGAGGAATGGGCACAAAGTACAAAAGATAGAAGAATAGAAAGTGCAAGGTATGTGTGCAAGATGACAGTGAGACAGACAGAGTAGCGAAATCTTGTAGAACAGTAATGAGACTGGTAAGCTGTTGTTGAACATTATATCACTGTAATAAGTTTCAGTAACACATTTTCATAATTCAGGGTGGTAGGGAGGTGCTAGGGAGGATTGGTGTCCTCAGAGGTTCAAGTGGATGCTTGAACACAGGGAGTTGGTGCTTCCTTCTAGTGGGTTCTAGAGAAAACAGGGAGTTGGTGCTTCCTTCTAGTTGGTGCTAGAGAAACCAGAGAGTTGGTGCTTCCTTCTAGTGGGTGCTAGAGAAAATAGAGAGTTGGTGCTCTCAGCAAGTTGCAGCTTGCAAAAACAGAGGTTGGAGCCTCACGATGAGTTGGTGCTCATATGTATGATAATGTAAAGAATGTAAATAATACTTATCATAAAAAGAAGAAGAGATTTTTACCGTTTATGGTTTTCGTCGGGAAATATCTGTCTCTGTGTATCTCTTATATGCGACTGATGATAAATGTGCCATTGCTTGTTTCCCATTATTATTGTTATTATCATTGAGTGCCTTGTAAAGAATCTAAAAAGAAGCATAATTGTTTAAGCACGGTAACAACTGATTCACCCCCCCCCCTCTCAATTGTCCAACAATTGGTATCAGAGCCGGACCCTTTTATCTAAGGGTAGATCCTCGAGCTTAAACATATCAAGCCATGAAGGAAATTCAACCAATAAGGCCCCTCTGTTCAATGGAACAAACTTTGCCTTCTGGAAAGTTAGAATGAGAACCTACATAATGGCTTTAGGTGCAAATGTCTGGGATGTGGTAGATACTAGTTATGTAAAGCCAGTTGTGCTAGCTAATAAAGATGACAAGCTAGAATTTAGCTTCAACGCTAAGGCTATGAATGCTATCTTGAGTGGGCTTGCAGAAGCAGAATTTGTGAAAGTTATGCACCTAGGAACTGCCAAAGAAATGTGGGACAAACCCATTAGCAGTTATGAAGGTAATGAGAAGGTAAAGGATGCCAAGCTTCAAACCTACAGAATACATTTTGAGCAACTGAAGATGAAATAGTTGGAAAATAATTTCTGAGAGTAAAAGAAATGGTAAATGCAATGAAAGCACTTGGTGAAAAAATAGAGGAACCTTCTTTAGTTCAGAAAATCTTGATATCTCTCCCAGATAGGTTCAACCCGAATGTCTCGGCTATAGAAGAACTTAATGATCTAAAAACCTTGGAGTTTGATCAACTTCTAGGAACATTGACTGCTTATGAAATGAGAATAGTTAAAGACAAACCCACCTCCAGAGAAGCATCATTCAAAGTAGACAAGAATGAGGATTCTGAGCCCGATGAAATTGAAGAAAAAATTGTGAAGAGACTGAAGAAGGGATCAGGAAAATACAAAGGTAAACTGCCTTTCAAATGTTTCAACTTTGGTAGAATTGGTCATTTTGCAAATAAATTTCCCCACAAAAGAAAGGATCAGGCACATGATGATGAGGAGAAGCATAAACACAGAAATTTCTTTAAAGAGAATAACTTTAAGAAGAAAAGTCTTTGCATAAACAATGAAGATGATCCTTCAGATGATGAAGACAATGACTCCCCTATTGAAGACAAACTAAATGAATTCATTCTTATGGCCAAAGAGGACTATGATATAAAAACATAGGAAGTGAAGTTAATGAAGAAGAAGTTGTGGTTGACATGGAAAGAGAACTGATCAGTGCACTGGAAGAGATTGACATACTAAGAATTAAGAACAAAAAGCAAATACAATTGTTGATACAGTTTGAGAAAGATAGTAAAGGACCTGATGAATACCTTGTCCTATTAAAATTGGAATTAGAGGAGGCAAAGAAAATCGAAGATATTATGAAACAACAGCTATCAGAAAAAAGGGCACGATGTGAAGCTTTAGAACAAGAAGTAGTGAAAACGAGGAAAGAAATGGAGAAGTTTCAAGCCTTGTATAATCAGAATCTATCAAGTATCAAAGCCTCAGAAGAATTAGCCTCCATTCTGAATCAACAAAGGAATCCAAAGCTGAAAACTGGTTTGGGTTATGAAGAAGGATCAAGTAGTGGTAAGCCAAGAAATGAAGAACCCATCAAGTTTGTCAGGTGTACAACCAATAACCACAACAAACCTGGAGAAACAAAGGAAGACAATCAACTGCCCAGGACAAGTAAAGAAAAAGGTGCGAGGACTGAATCTGGAGAACGAAGAAATAATGTGCTCCCTCCTAAAAGACATCATCAGCATGGAAGAAATCGATTTGACCAAAGAAGAAAACCACTTTCCAGGTACAAAGAATTTTTCTATGGTTATTGTTTCTACTATTCTAATTTTGGTCATAAAGCTGTAAACTATTCCTTCAGACATAGACATGAGCAATTAATATTTCGAAGGAATAAATACTTCCCACAACAAAGATTGATACATCCAAGTAACAAACCTTCACAGACTGTAAATTGTCAAATTAAGTCTAGGGACATGCAACTAAGAAGGCCAAGAAATAATCAACTGTCAATGAGTAGACAACGCTGCAACAATAAGTTTGACCTATTGAATAATGAAATTGAGTGCTACACATGTCATAACTTTGGACATAAATCTATTGACTGTCGTTTAAGGAACCATGAACCAGAATCGAAATCCCTAGCTGAAAATGTCAAGTTTTGGAAGAAGAAGGAAAGTGACAAGTGTGGATTAGTATTTTCCGCTCAAAGAAAAATGAACCCTTGGTATATAGATAGTGTATGCTCCAAACATATGACGGGAGACAAAGGTAAGTTTCTATGCCTGAGTGAAGGAAAATAGGGAAACGTTACTTTTGGAAATGATGCTCCAAGTAAAATAAAGGGCAAAGGGATGGTGAGCTTAAGTAATGGAAAAGGAAAATCCCAATATGTTCTCCTTGTAGATGGGCTGAAACATAATCTTCTCACTGTAAGTCAAATGTGTGACAGAGGATGTGAAGTGGTGTTCACGTCCAAGGACTTCAATATAAAGTCTGTAAACTAAGGGCAAGTGGTGGCCAAAGGCATAAGGACAGAAAACAATGTATATGTGCTGAAAGAAAATAGAGAAGAATGGCATCTAAGAAATCATGATGAAAGCTGGTTATGGCATAGGAGACTTGGACATCTGAATTTTGACCACTTAATCAAACTCAAAAATCTCAAGGAAGTAAAAGATCTTCCGAAAATATCAAAGCCCCAAGATTCAATGTGTAAACCTTGCCATGTAGGGAAGCAAAATAGGACACAATTTAAGTCGAAGAGATTTACTTCAACAGAGAAACCACTCCAACTAGTTTATATGGATTTATGTGGACCATCGAGACAGGAAGGCACTAGGAAAGAAAACTACTTCATGTTGATTATTGATGATTACTCCAGACTTACTTGGGTTGCCTTCCTCAAGGAAAAAGCTGAAGCATTTGAGAAGTTTAAAATAGTTTCAGACCATTTCATCAAATATTTTGTGCGAGGCATGCTCTACAAGGTCACTCTCTAGAATAAGACATAATTTAGCAAGGTATGCCATTTTTGCTATAAATCCTTTTCTGAGAGGTTCCAAGTAGTGACACTTGGAGGAATTGCATAAAACACACTGAAGAACATTTTGTATCAGTTTCAGATCTTTGTACAGTACAGGTTCAAATTTATTATTACTTCAAGTTAGGGTTGTTGACTAATCCAAAACTAGGCATGTGAAACTAAAGAAAAGTTTGATGAAAATGCTAGTCTCTTGTTTTTAAAGTTAAGGAAGGTTTGCAGGAATGTGATCATATACACTAGGTCTATTATAGAGATACAAATCAGATTTGGATGATGAAATTGATGAGGGCTTTTGGTTGTGGTACATGTTGAGTACATGGTTGAG
>ML776891.1:2359127-2373920 GCA_009831015.1 Picea engelmannii | reverse complement strand
CTCTTCTAAAAAGCCCATATTTTGAATATGTATGCGTCCTTATCCACTACTGCCTGAGTACATACACTTGTTGCACCACTACAACCGACATATGTACGCATGGTTCACCACTACAGCCCGTGCATACTTGCAAAATTTGCAAAAATTAAAAAGTTGCAAGGAATTCGTTGAGATTACGGGCTATTGGGTAGTTTCCCAACTATTCCACCACCTATATCCCATCACCCAACCAAATAACCATCCTTTTCCCATATAAATGAGGTTTTGGGGTCTCATTCCACATATAGACATAAGAATAGTGAAACTTTGCATGTTTCACATCCCCTCCTTGCCCCAAGCATTTACAACCCTTTTGTGAGAATTACCTTAGAATTCCCCAATTGTCCTTCCTTCCTCCATCATAAACCCATTATACTTCCCAATAAGAAGGTTGAGAGGAGAACCTTATCGAAGGTGCACTTGGATCTTGGTGAAGAGGATCCCAGACTAGGTTTTCCGAGTAGTATCCAACTTTGGTTGTAAGTGATCATTGTATTATCAATAAAATAAGTACTTTTCATGTCCCAAAACATGATGTGTTGAATGTTTGAATTTGTTTTATGTTTTTATTCTAACATCTAACCCTTATTTATGTATGAAAAGTATGCTTGTAGCTTTCTGTTTTTCTGTCTTTGAATGCAGTCCATCCTTGGGAGGAGGTTTGCAGTCAACGAAGCTATCAAGCGCGAGAGGATCGTCACCAGACACGGAGTAAAGGTACAGTTACCTGATCCTCTCATTTTTCTTTTCTTGCATAATTCTAGGGTATGTTTGGGGTAGTTATAGAAGTAGGATACTTTTAAACGGTTATTGATCTACCTACATTATAAACCCTGGTGTAGCCATAAGGGGTTTTCCCACTAGCAGCTTTTGTTGTGTGGAGAGGTCGGCCATGGAAAACTTGGATGTAGTTGTGATATTTCTCTCATTCCGAGAGAGAATCGCAAAGAAGACAAACTTCCTTGTCTAAGAGATGGCCTTTCTACATTGTTTAGCAGAGATCAATGAAATAACATTGGGTTGGACTGCCTCAGGTATCATGTACAATTTCTTGTTCAAAGTAATAATAACACTGCGAGGCCTAGACTCATATACAACATGAAATTTCCATAAATATGGTTGGCCCAAAAGAACATTACAAACTTAGAGAGTGGAAACATCACACAACACCTCTTCTTTGAAGGGCTTGTCGTATGAAAGGCGACATTGTTGGCTGACATAGATGTCGCTTACTTGGTGGAGCCATTCGATGGTGTAGGGATGTGGGTACAATGTTGTCGGTAGGGTGAGTTGCTTGAAAACCTCTGCTGAGATGAGTTTTTTCTGGCTACCACTATCAATGATGAAGTGCAATGGGGTTCCCTTCACCCACATGTGTGAATGAAAAAGGTGCTCCCCTTCCTCTAGCTCATCCGATTCATCAGGTTGGAGCTTGGTGGTAGCAATGGTAGCACTGCATTCTACGTCAATGATCTGTCTCCCCCTTTATGGTTTTGACTCAGAGTCATAACCTGGATCTCATTTATAGGCTTTCACCTCAGCCACCAATGACTGCTTCGAGCAACAATCAACATTGTTACTCCAGGGGCTCTTATGGAAGTCGCACCACTTCCTGATATATTTCTTTGTATTTCTAATTTCCTTATTTTCTTTTGGCCTAGACTGGTTTTCTCGAGATTATCTATATTTTCTCTCTCCTTTGTTCTGCGGGCTAGGGCCCCCCTTTCCTGGCTTTTTCTGTGCAGGGTTCCCAAGCCCAAATTGTCGTGTCTTTTGTTTGAGCTTCTACTAGATTTTGATATCATATCGGTAGGTCATTCCCAATAATGAGATGTCCAGAAACTCCATTTCGGTGTAGATGTATCTATGTAGACTTCCATGATACTTGAACACCAGATGTCACTCAGAATATTTGATACCCAACTTAATGCGCAAGGTATGGAAGATATTTTTGAACTCGGGCACCTCTTGATCTCTTTCTTGCCACAGTGTGGTCGATTTTGTGTATAGGTTGTCATAACTTCCAACAGTGTAATATTTCTCCTTAATATCATCCCTGAAGTACTCTCAGGTGACTGCGACTGTAAATAATGAGGGTTCCTCTGTTTCATTTTTCTCACAGAAAGTTTCCCACCAATCTTTGACATAGGGGATGACTTTGAGGAGCGAAAAAGTAATATTTTCTCTATTTGAGAAGTTATGGACAAATAAATACCCTTCTAGAATATTCAACCATTTGTCTACCGCATCTGCGTCTATATGACCTTCAAATATAGGAATATTGAAGTTGATTTGTACCTTGAAGGGGGTGGTGCCTCCGTTTGAGGAAGATGTGTTGCATGTTGATAGATGTTGAAGGATTTGCGCAAAACTATCCATCATCTTGTTCCTCTGTTGCATGAGGGATTCCTCGAGAAACATTTTGAAGGGATCTCCTATCCCATTGTCTTTATTTTCTTCTTCTATGAGAGGTCCTTTGGGGGTGCAATAAGTTTTTTCCTCAAGACAAAAGACTGCCAAACTATAAAACTACCAAACTGAGCCAGTTGGAATAGGTTTGAGGCCATTGACATTCATCTGGATCAGTTTGGAAAAGTGTTTTATTCACCAATGGAAATCATCTATTTTTGATGGTCAGGTTGACCAATTCGACGAGATGTCGGTTGATCCAAGAGAATTTTTTTATCATCGATGAAGGAAAGAGGGTGATGATATGTCATTCCATGTTATAGAGAGTGCCATGCTAAAGTCTATGTGTCATGAACCATCGACATCCATGTGTCATTCCACGTTAGCCAAGAAATGGTCAATGGATGATGGTCACATCGATTGAATTGGAGAAGTGTTTTTGTATTCCAAAAGGAATGGTCGATGGCTAATGATCTGGTCGACCAAATTGAAAAAGTGTTTCATCAGCTAATTAAAATCGTTGATGGTCAATGGTCGGGTCGGCTGGTTTAGAAATGTATTAAAAATTAGTTGACAAAGGAAAGGGATGATAATCAATAGTCAGGTCGACAGTTTTGGAAAAGTGTTTCATGTGTCCAAAGGAAAACATTGATCGTCGATAGAGTTCATATCAAAAACTGATATTTCACTCGATTTGAGATCAATGAATCATATTTAAAGGTTGTTATAACACTAAAACAATCAATTTTCTATGAAATTTTATAGTTTTTGAAGGATAAACTTGCAGGCCTATTTTGAGGCCCTAAATGATGTTTTTAGGAAATAAAAGTCCACGAGAACAAAGAGTATCAATGGTACACTCTGTCTATACAACTTAGATAAAATAAATTGGAGATATATTTCCAATGAGCTACTCCAAGTGTAAAACAAAACTTGTATGAGAAATTTACAACTGAAACCATTAAGGTAAAATTATGGCACCAGTTTACTTCCAGAGGGAATAACTCCTTGCTCATAAGTTTTTTTGAGGCACACGAGTAGTCTATGGAAAAAATTTGAACCATAGAAGACACCCATGGAACCATATTTGGAATCTAGGTATGCAAAAGTGTGCAAGAAGACCAATAATACACATGTAGCATACATGGATAAAATGGGAAAACAATATAAACTTCTTTGGACCACAACTCTTAGCTCGGAGCTCATATATGAGAAAACAGATAGTCACTAGAAAGGTATTGAGGATAAAATATATATCTACCCATAATTTTGAATTGGGTGCTAATATTTTATCAAAAAAATAATAAAGTAAATTCTACAACAATAAGTGAGTAAAAATTTCAACTTGTGAATGTTGTAACGTTTTGCTCAGAACTCAGAATGAGGCATGAATATAGTCATTGGAGAGATATTTCAGAGAAGAATGTGTCCGAGGAATAAAATTTTGACTTGGTGCATTTTTTTCTTCATAAATTGATGTGAAGAGTAACCTGTATTCTAATTAATGAAATGTTTAATAGTATGTATGTTCTAACAATAATTATTACATGCACATTTCTTGCAGAATTAGAGGTACATGAAAATAAATTTGGTTATTATATGAGGATTGGAGTTATGGAATATGCCTAGGGATGTTACATCCATAAGGAGAAGATTCAAGGTCTTCATGTAAGCATGAAAAATGTTGAGACCGAGTCTAATGGAAGAAGAGGCAGGCATGAGCCTGTAACTATGAGAATCTTGCATATGGAAGTGCAGAGCTATGGGGAAAATAATGAAAGGATTATGAAGGATCAGGAAGAGACACTTCAGAGTCTAAATATGTTGCATAGGAAAGTTAACAAATAATATGAAATAAAGTAAGTAACCAGTGCTATACAAGTGACCACATCCAGATCCCATAGCAGAAAGGATGATCATGGGAATGATATACAATCAAGAAGCATGAGAATGAGCCATCGTTCTCCAAGGAATTCCACTAGAATAAATCATGCAAGTTCAGGGCCAGGAAGAAACCCAAGTGTGGCTCATGTCAATAGGCATAGAATAAGTCCTAAGCAGACATCCTCCAAGGTGAACTCGGGAAAATTAAGCCACCAAATTTCAATGTTGATCATAGGAAAGGAGAAGAGGCTATGGTCTGACTGTTGGAAATGAAGAAATACTTCTAGCTGTATGATTACCTCTCAGGGGTAGAAGCTAGAATTGCAACCTACCACTTGAAAGGAAAGGAATCCATGTGGTGGGATCAACTTAAGAAATCCAAACACCATGATGAGAAGAATATCTCATGGATGTGGTTCAAAGGATATATCCAAGAGAATATTTTTCTGAGCATTATTATGAAAGGAATATGAAAGAGTTCTTTGAACTCAAGTTGGGAAGAATGACAATGGATGAATATCAAAATAGGTTCTTTGAATTGTTGAAGTATGTTGACTTCATAAATGATGAAAAGGTCAAAATCCAAAGGTTTCTAAGTGGGTTACCCTCCTTCTATAGTGACAAGATACAATATGATAATCCCTTGGAGGAAGTCATAAATAGAGCAAAGCAACTTTATGGGAAAAGCAGAGGAAGGCTAGTTTTCCAAAAAACTTGGAATGAAAATATGAAGGTTTTGGCCCTTGCTTATGTAAGGAAGTGAAGATCAAGGAGGAAATTCTAAGTACAAACTACACGGAAGGCACATAAACTGAGGAGGGGTCGAATTGGTTGAAGAAGCAGATAAGAAGGAGTGAAGTAAAGGAAAAGCTAGGCATTGGAAGAGAAGATCGAGGAAGATAAAGCAGTAAAGAAGAGGGATCGTGGACAATTCAACAAGCGAAAAAAGACATCAGTGAGTGATTTGGAGCACCTCACGGAAAAGAAGGAAGGACAGGCTGGCAGAGCCCTTAAAACATGGGTCAAGTGGACCTAGGGTTTTGGCACCTAGGATTTTGGATCTAGGGTTTTGACACCTAGAATTTGGTCATGTAATGTATAAATAAAGGTCTAGAAGACCTGGGAGGGTTCGTTCTAGTTCATATTTTGTTCATTGCTGGTTATGATTATTGTTGTTGAGAGAATTATTGAGACCATATTGTAATATATTCATCTCGGTGCGAAGATCAACCCTGCAGCTGGGTGCACAGGGAGGGGAGATAAAGAGAGAAAGAGAGAGAAAGATCTGCAACTAAGTGCGTAGATAGAACCATATGTTTTCATCTAATATATCAAGAAACACAGTTCTTTGGATGTATCCCTAGGGAGAGGGTGAACCACGTATATCTTTTCATTCTTTGTGATTGATGATGTGTTATTTTCCATCTGATATATTGTTATTGTATTATTGTGTTAGATCGGAGATATAACTTGCGAAGTAAGCTTAGGAATTGTAAATAATATCTATATTTGTGTGTATTGTTTCCCTCGATTCACTTTGCATTTCCTTTGGTTGTAGACACATGTATCATGCAACCCCCTATTGTTACTTCAGGTGAGACTGCATCTTCTTTGCAGGTGTTGCCGAAAGGGCTAGTAGATAGGGTTGGTTGGTGCGTTGTTAGAGTTGAACCATGGGTCTGCCCTTGTGCCAAAAAATGGTTCCATTTCCAGGATCAGGATATTCTTGAGGGAATTTCAAGGTGGTTCCCATCGAAGACAAAGATTCATAAGTGGATAGAAGAACAAGAAAATGACTTTGTCGAAGCCCAGAACAAGAGACCTAGAATTAGCACAAAAGACTGGTTGGGAAGGTACATCTTTACTGACATACACAAAATTTTATTTGGAGGAATTCATAAGGAGTTATATGAGTGGTTATCCATATTAGAAGATACCCAGTTTGAGATCATATCTAGGCCACTTATGGTTTGGACAACAACACTTATCAAGAAATTCAAGAGAGTCGATAATGGTGTGTCTAGAGCAGTGGATCTCTGGCTTGATAACACTATTAAAGGGTACATTACCGAGTTTTCTATTGACATAGTAGAATCGTATAGTCAAGCAGAGAGGTATTTCTTTAAGGTACCTAGAGGAAAGTTCCTACACTTTTTAAAGCTGAGGATTAAGATGTTATTGCATGAGAAGAATATCCTGAAGATACAATGAAGCTAATGTTAAAGAATTTAGACAGCGACAGTGACACAGATGTTGGAATCACACATAGTGGGAGATCGTTCAGAGAGGTTCCTCTTCCAAACATATTTAAGAAAAACTACGGAGATGAGGGATTCTATAGTGGAGAAGAATCATATCTAACAGAAAAAGAATATTCAAAGTCCGCAAAAATAGAGGAAGTACAGACCAAAGAACTTCTCTGGGGAGAGCCAGAAACTTCAGGAACTGTGCCTACTGTTGAAGTAAGTACTATTACTCCCCTTGTTGTTTTAGCAACATTAATTAACCAAAGAAACCAAAGTAGTCAGAGCAATCAGAGTACTATTACACTCATTTTAGTACATACTCAGTTGAGAAACCAAGGAAGATCTATGGCAAATGAAATGAGGTTACCCATATTTAGAGGAGATGGATCTAAAGATCCTGACCAACATTGTTTCTTATGCGAAGCTATATGGAGAATTAATAAAGTCTGTGACAAAGATATTAAGAGAACTCATTTTAGTACTACCTTGAGGGATCGTGCTTTGAACTAGTATATGAAGTTTTCTTCAGGACCTGGATAGCCAAAACTGTTGAATGATATTAAGACTGCGTTGAGTGAAGAATTCAAGAAGCCTAAGTCGGAGTCACAATGCATTAAAGAGATGAAAGAAATCAAGAAGAAGGTCAATGAAACTGTTTGGGAGTTTGATCAGAGATTTAAGACTCTGATAGGTCGTCTAAGTTTTCAGATCTCAGATGAACAGAAAAAAGAATGGTTCATCGCTGCCCTCCTGCCACATATCATAGTTCCTCTGATGCAACAGAAAGTCTCTTCATAGGATGAATCATTGCATATCACCATGAAATTAGAAGCAGCTCTTGTAGGAGAATCCAACCCAGGTATGAGTCAGATCTTGAATCAATTAACTAGTTTATCTTTATAGGTCGAAGATATGAAGAAAGATAAAGGAAAGAATAAAAGAGAAGATATCTAGTGTATTAGATGTAAATCAGAGGGCCATGACAAAGGGAAATGTCTCCTATTTCATGAATACTTGGCCTCTGGAGAAACTAGTCCTTTGAAGCAGGATATTGTACCCTGGTGCAAGGTATGTATAACTAGACATCGCCCTGGGGAATGTTATTATATTAAAAAATATGTCCAAAAACCTACCAATATTTATTGTACATTCTACAAGTTTGTGGGGCATGATGAGAAGGATTGTAGGGTTTATGATCTCATGCATGAAATATCAAGGGATACATATAGAATTCAAGGAGAAGTACAAAAAGAAGGAAACAATGCGCAGTTCAATTCCCCAGGAAGAGGAAAATTCAACCGTTGTGGTGGATTCAGTGGAAGAGGACGAGGAGGAGGTATGGGTCGAGGCAGAGGAAAGATCATCTGCTATAACTGTGCACATCCAGGACATTTGGCAAGGGATTTTCAAAACCCTTGTACTACTTGCAACTACTATAATTCGTTTGATCATGTCATTGAAGAATTTCCACTATTGCTAGCCAAACTTCAGGAGACACAAGGAGGAAACCAACAAGTACAATTGATATCAGCAGAACCTCATGACGAGGACCCCAGATTCATTGTTATTACTAGAGGAGGTGATTTTACAGGAGAGGACAGAGTGACTTCAGGAAAGGCTGCAGAAGGATCAGGCATCAGAAGAGCTGCAGAGAAGGAAGAGTTGTTTCATCCAAGGAGAGAGAGGCATACTTTTGAAGAAGAAAGGAATTAATTTGTAGGAGAAAAATATTCTTCATCTAAGGCACAACCAGAAGTAAGGGAATGTGAAATTCCACCAGCATTTGATCAGTCTACCCTAGCTAAACAAGAAAAAGAGGTAAGCAATCTCATGGACTTCTTATATAATTATATCGATTTGATTAAAGATGAAAAGGTTGTACAAGAATCACAACACCTGGTGAGATAGTATGAACTTGGGAGAGTAGATCCTATTTTGAGTAGAGTTGTGAATCAAGTATCTAGGAAAAGAAGGACAAACAAGGAATTGCATCTTAGTGCTCAAATTGGAGACTACGACGTAGACTATGTGGTCCTCGACTTGGGATCATAAGTCAATGTTATGACAAAGCAGACTTGGGTGATGATGGGAAAAACTAGACTAATTTATTCTCCTATGAGGCTCGGGATGGATAATCAATAGGCGGTCAGCCCCTTTGGAAGACTAGAGCATGTCCCTGTAGACGTCGATGGGGTAAGGACATTTTTAGACTTCGAAGTGATTGAAAATGTTGATTATAGTTGTCCTTATCCTGCGCTATTAGGAATTTATTAGGCTTTCAACAATTTGATTATCATTGACCTAAAGAAGAGAAGAATGGCATTTGAGGGTAATGGTCTTAAAATCATTGCACCTCTGGACCTAGATGAAGGTCGTAGATACACAGAACCTATCAGGGAAGAAGACTGCACATATAAGCTAGAGAACATCTATAAACTGAAAACAAGACAATAGGATTACATTACTCCTACAACAAATGGGAATCTCAATTGGCAAAGTGAAAGTGCATGTTCATCGGATTCAAAAGAAGCATTGGAAAACTGACAGAATAGAATGTATGAAGTCTCTACGCGGCGATGTGCCAGATTGACCAGAGTAGTTCGCTAGATTGGCACAAAAGTAAGTAATCTTCCAAAATTTGATGGTTTGAATCATTTAGAGACATTTCTAGCTAAATTTGAGAGAATTGTACTAGTACAATAGAGGAGTTTGTCACTTGGTGAAGCATTGAAAGCCACATCAACTAGATGGTGGGGAACACACAAGAAGAACATCACATAATGGGTACAATGTCATACATTATTGACAATGCACTTTTCATACCAAGCTGAAGAATGCGAAGTTCGTTACACAGGCCAGAGTTTTCCTAAGGACCACATGCAAAGTTTTCAGGAGGCCTGGAGCAACATTACTAAAGAACAGTGGGTGCATAAGTTCATTAACACCTTGGATACTACGCCTATCAACTGGTATCTTCAAGAAGAATTTTGCCTCATCACTACAGATTGGTATGGTATGACTCAAAACTTTATAGCTACGTTTTTATTTGAGATTCAATACCCTACAATAGATCAGGCATTACAAATTATAAGACATAAGGTCTTTGATAAGGCACCTAACCTCCCTTTTACCCAAGAAGAAGATGAATGGATTGTGCCTCTTCAGCAGTTACAAGATTTCTACAATATTAATGTTGGTCAGGACGATGACCCTATAGATGTAAAGATTGCAGACACTGAAGGGAAAAGAGACATCGAAGGAATAGGGATTGAATTATCCTTTGTTGGACAACCCATTAAAATTAAGAAGGTTAATATTGGAACAAAACAAACACCTAAGTTAGAAAATGTGGGAGACTATTAGGATGATGCTACCATTAGCAAGATCACAGAATTATTGCATGAATATCAAAACTTGTTTCCAACCAAGTTCACAGATATGAAGGGAATTAAAGGACCCATGGGAGAAATCAAGATCCCTCTGAGACCATATGCAAAACCCATCAAGCAGAGACCTTACAGGCTAAATCCTAAATATAAGAAGAAAGTTAAGATTGAATTGGATAGAATGATGGAAGAAGGAATCATAGAACCTATTGAAGAATCTAAATGGATTAGCCCTATGGTGGTCCAGGATAAGAAGTTAGGAGAAATCAGAATTTGTGTAGATATAAGGAACCTGAATGATGCATGTCTACATGACCCATTTCCTACACCTTTTAACGATGAAGTTCTAGATAATGTAGGAGGACAGGAGGTCTATTCATTCAAAGATGAATTTTCAGGTTATCACTAGATCAAAATCGCTAAGGAGGATAGACATAAAATTACATTTTCCATAGAATGGGGTTTGTTTCAATACATTGTGATGACTTTTGGGTTGAATAATGCACCATCCATCTTCTCCAGGGTGGTAGTCAAAGCATTTAAGGAATTTTTACACTAGTTCTTGGAAGCATACTTTGATGATTGGACTGTCTTTATCCTACTGAAAGACCATATTGAATGTTTGAGATTGATGTTAGTATTGTTCCTTGACCAAGTTTTGAGGAACACTTGGTCATATTTCACCGTTTTTGGGACTTCGATAGCCTATCGAAGATGGAGCGCTAGATGAAGCAGAGATCATGGGATCTTGACCCACTTTCGGGCCCCTTTTTGGGTTTTGGGACAATGTAATGGGAAAGGGATGTCAGCCCGTGGGGACGGTATCCTATCTATGTGATGTAAGATAAGTTCTAGTAGTGCTCTGTGCATGACTGTAGAAGGGTTACATAGCTAAGTGCAAGTTATTATAGAGATTATAGAATGCTTTGTGCTACAACGCAAGGAAGAAGGATCTAGCGAGCTGCGCAGATCTTCTGTCCTATGCGCGGAAGGGTTTTTGGTGACTGTGTGCTGTAACCAATTGAAGACATTAATAAAGAAGAAGAGTTGGTGGACGTAGCCCCAAGGTGGGGGTGAACCACGTACATGTTTTGTTTCTCTACTTTGTGCGATGTATCGATGTGTTTCTATGTGATGAATGTTAGATAGATCTGATGTTGCTTTGTGCCTAATCATGTGAATGAATGCTAGATCTGACATATATGGATGTGCTTAGTGTTTAAACCTGCTATATCTAATGTGTTCCTTTTATGTCAAGTGTTATTAGATGATGGATCTGGTTGCATACTGTGATACTCTATAATTAGGGTACATTTGTGTTGTTACTAAGAACTGAATATAGATGAAGATTAATTGCTAAGTGGTTTGTTAAGTGTTAGAAACACATATCTATGTGCTAGCTAAGGTTGCAAACATCTGAGTCCTGCAACCACCCCTGTCTCTACCTCGGATGAGACTTCATCTGCTTCGCAGGTGTTTCCAAAAGAGTCGATAGTTAGGGTTTTGTTGGTGCGTTGTTGTAGATTTGAACCTTGGGTCTGCCCCTGTGCCAACAAATGGTTCCATTGTCAAGACCTGAAATTGTGATTGTTGGGAACTGAGAAAGAAGAAGCTTTGTGCAAATATTTGTCCTAAAACTTTGGAAGCTCTGTGCTAAAGAAGGAAGGACAGATCCGAAGAAAAGAAGTCAGATATGAACGCTTTGTGCTCTAAGAAAGGTTAAATTGGAAGTTTCTGAAGAAAAGAGGTCAGATCTATAGAAAGAGGTAAGATCTGTAAGCTATGTGCTCTGATAGAGGTAATAACAGCTAAAACTTTTTAGATCTGGAAGCTTTATGCTCTGTAAAAGTAAGACAAGTGAAAATTTTTGTTTCTAAAATACGGATCTAGGTATGCTTGATAGAGTTTGTCCTAGCTTGAAAACTAGGACATTGTTAGATGAAAGAAGGTTTGATATGAATATATTTGGTAAGAATAATCATAAATATGTTATACCTATGCATAGAAAGAACGTTTGGACTAACCAATGGATGCAGTATCCTACAAAGAATTTTTTGCAGGCTAGCTACCATGATCCTATTGCACAGTACAGAAGAGGCTAGGGATAATTTACAAGAAATAGAGGATTAAACCTAAGTTATAGTTGTAGAAAAACCAGTCCATCTAGCTAAGGAATGATCAGGTGGAAGACCTAGTTGTCTCTGTTGTGAATATTTGGACCATGAAGTGTTGGATTGCCCTAGAATGATTGCTAAGATTGAAAGAATGAATATGAATGAAGAAAACTCTAAGACAACTCTAGAAATAACTGAATCTCAGAAAGAATCCGGGAAAGTATTACTACAGATGAAAGAGACCCTGAATGACCACCAACATTATAGGTTATCAAAGATCTTTAAAGAAAAAGAATGTATCGAAGTAAGAATAGGATATTTGGACATTGACTGTGTTCTTGATGAATAAACACCAGTGAACGTCATGCCAGAGAGAAATTGGGAAGCTATAGGAAGACCTGCTATGATCCCTTCACTAAGAGGAATAGGACTCTTTAGAGGAAAGTTGGTGACCCTATGTGGAAAGCTCACTCAGATATCTATGAATGCTAATGGAACTTAGACAAAAGAAGATTTCGAGATTATCAAGTTTATTCAGGACAACACCCCATTTACTATGTTACTTGGAAAACCTTGGATTAAGAGAGATCAAGATAGAAATAAAGAATAAGAAAAAGTTCTAAAACAACAGAGACAAGAATTAACAGATTTCATGACCAGAAGGATTGCGCATTTGATTGAAGAACAGGAGAACATATCAAAGTCGCTTATCATTAGAGGCCCATATGTCGAAGCTCAAAGAATATCAGAAGGCTCACAGAAGACCTAAGCACATGTCCTAGAAAAAGAAGAATTATTACCCATGGATCTTAGGAGAGAATCTCACCAACACGAAGTACCTATGTTCAAGGAAAATAAGAATCAAAATGGGAAGAGAATCCCTGAGATGAAGCTCATCAGAAAAAAAGGCTAGGAAACTAAGTAAAACGAGAGCTAAGATCGACAAACTACAAAATAATTCAGAGGGAACCTCGCAGAATGGGAAACTTGCAGAAATTGAACTTTGTTGAGATATCAGACTAGCGACATAGGCCACTTCTCTTAGGCGAATCAATATAGCCATTGGAAGTTGATATAACTGTTCGAATGTCGCTCTGAATGAGTCGAAACACATTGATGGTTCACCACTACACCATCAAACAACACCATAACAGATATAACATGATTTAATGGTGCCTCATACCTGTTGCAAGCAGACTGTTGCTAACTTTATTACTTAGTCTGTCGCGCCATGCACCAAGAATACCTTTTTCTAACTAAGAAATTGAGACCACAACCTGAGATTATTTTTCACTGTGATCATCACCTTGTTCCCGTACCCTCCACTATAGTTTCTAAATCCAGTTCACACCCGATCTGATCGATCTCGAGCTTGTATGGCGGATGAGTTCAGTACATTATAGAAAGCAGTCGAAGAAGTTCTGGATGAATTAATGATTGAGAGAGTCATGTCAGAACGAAGGATGTCTACAGGTGTGCAAGCATCGTCAAAAGGAGAAGTCCAAGCTTCTCCCTCAACTACTCATTGAGCAGGATCTTCCCGAATCACAACAGATACAAGAACAAAGAACATAGATGACATTGCAAACGCCAAGCTTATTCCACGCATTCTATCGACTTACATGCCACCTCTGAGCGGTCATATTAACTGTGACAATGTACCCAGAGACTTCTATACTTAATCACCACATACCTTTCGAAAGGGGTGCACGTAGTTCAAGCTGATCAAGACAAGCTTGCAGTGTTGAAGTTTAGAGACTTCAACCTCGACGATAGGAAAGTCTACAATATGCTTGCCCCGCACAAGTATCTAACGAAGATGAAGGGAAGGAACTTGAATATCGTCCCATAGTCTTGGACCCAGAACCTCGCGCAGTCTACATTATTGAATGTTATGAAGATCCCGCACTTTGGCACACACCAGGAGGTGAATGCGTGTGTAAATTTGCTTCTATCTTTCTATCACAGAGGATACGTATGGATAAACCGATGCATCAGTGTGGATCTGACCTTGATCAATCGGATCATAGGGCTTATCATGCAAGGCCCTGACCCACATGAGTTCTACCTTGGCAAGACCTCCGACCGAGCATTAGCACAGATAATTAAGGAAACCTATGGCTATGTCGAGAAGGGAACACGAGGCTACAAGGTAGCCTCTATCCAGAGTGGCGCAGTGTCCCTTTCCTGTCAGCTGATCGTGGGAAAGTTAGTTCATAAGAATAGACCAACTCAAGTGATCGGATTCGTGGTTGACCACGTAGGGAAGTGCACAGAGGGATTACAAATGAACTGGGCACATTACCTTGTCAACCGACTAGAGATTGATTGCAGAGAAGCGCAATACCAAGGGTATGAATTCCACTTTAGTTGGCTTCTCATATTGATCTCTTTCATTGCCTGGGAGCTACCAGAAGGCACCACTTTCCTGGATATAGAACCCTTCGAACCAATGGTCGCGAAGTTCTATACGTTGTGGTATTCCAATGACATGAGAAAACAATGGAATTGCAATGCCATATTCCACGCCTACTACAACCAGCTGAAGATCACAATCCAGTCTACACTGCGCATCACCCCAAACACACTTTATAGGTTTATACCCTTGATGAATTTCAGCACGGACCGCCACTTCACCTACATTACAGCGCACGCTGATGAGAATAAATAGTAGCTCCAGTCATATTACAAATTGACAGAAGATGACTTGGAGGA
>ML776891.1:2342847-2358450 GCA_009831015.1 Picea engelmannii | reverse complement strand
CAGACCTGGAACTTCGCATTGTGCCTGAGACACCTTAAGAAATAAGATATCTAAGAGAGGCCACTTCCTGAAGCGCAGTTGACCGACTAAAATCCTTTGCCTTGGAATACAATCAATTGAGATCCAGAAGCACCCAGACGTATGAAAGCCTCATGGAAAATAAAAAATTACTGGCGTTAGAGTCACAGCTCCAACATGCACAGTAGTAGGCAGACATGTTATAAGCGTAGCTAAAGGCCTTCTCACCAGTTGAGAGAATGAAGAGGTTTCCATAGAAATGGATGACCCAGTAGAAAGTACGCACACTCCAGAGTAAAGTAATGGAAGTCTCTCAATGATTTCAACCAGTGCAAGAAAAGGCATGCCAATTATTCATTGAACTTGAAAGCCAAGGAGTAGAACTTGACCAGGTTGTGAGTACAATAGAACAACACCTCGAAGGACCAGTCAATGATGCACTTATTCAGGAGTTCACTGAGCAAGAAGTAGTAGCACAGCAGCAGATCGAAGCAAATCGAGCCAATCTTGAGGCTTTCAAAGCCGAATTGCTTAGACCAGAGTGACTCGGGATGTGTCACAAGTGAGTGTTGGGGGCCTGTTGGCCCTTGACCAAGTTTTGAGGAACACTTGGTCATATTTGACCATTTTTAGGACTTCGACAACCTATCGAATATGGAGCACCAGATGAAGCAAAGATCATGGGATCTCGGCCCACTTTCGGGCCCCTTTTTGGGTTTCGGGACAATGTAATGGGAAAGGGATGTCGGCCTATGGCTTCACCCATGCTTAGGCCCACTTTTGTATGTATAAATAGATGTCTAGGTGAAGTAAGTAAGGGGACTATAGCCTATCTATGTGATATAAGCTAAGTGCTAGTATTTCTCTGTGCATGACTGTAGAAGGGTTACAGAGCTAAGTGAAATTTATTATAGAGATTATAGAAGGCTTTGTGCTACAACGCAAGGAAGATGGATCTAGCGAGCTGCGTAGATCTTCTATCCTGTGCGCAGAAGGGTTTTTGGTGACTATGTGTTGTAACCAATTGAAGACATTAATAAATAAGAAGAGTTGGTGGGCATAGCCCCAGGGTGGGGGTGAACCACGTACATTCTATGTTTCTCTGCTTTGTGTGATGTATCGATGTGATGAATGTTAGATAGATCTAATGTTACTTTGTGCCTAATCATGTGAATGAATGCTAGATCTAACCTATATGGATGTGCTTAGTGTTTGAACCTACTATATCTAATGTGTTCCTTTTATGTCAAGTGTTATTAGATGATGGATCTGGTTTCATGCTGTAATACTCTGTAATTAGGGTATGTATGCGTTGTTACTAGGAACTGAATATTGATGAATATTAACTGTTAAGTTCTCTATTAAGTGTTAGAATCACAGATCTGTGTCCCAGCTAAGGTTGCAGACATCTTAATCCTGCAACCACCCCTGCCTCTACCTTGGGTGAGACTTCATCTTCTTCGCAGGTGTTGTCGAAAGGGTCGGTAGTTAGGGTTTTGTTGGTGCGTCATTGTAGCTTTGAAACCTAGGTCTTCCCCTGTGCCAACAGTTAGATAAGTGCAGGAAATGTCAAATTTCCCTGAATTTAAAAAAGCATTTTTTCTTTTCACCCTTTGGGGTGCTGCTAGGGAACATTGTGTGTAAGCAGGGGTTGCTGGTGGATCTTTCCAAGATTGCCATCATTGTTGATCTACCTCCCCCTAATTCGGTCAGACAGTTGTGCACTGCATTAGGACACACTGGATACTATATAAATTTTATTAAGGTTTATGCACAGATAACAACACCTATGGAGAAAATATTAAAGAAAGATAGTAAGTTCCAATGGACAGAAGAATGCCATCAAAGCTTCGACACACTAAAATAGAAAATGGTCACTGCGCCTATCTTGGTTTTTCCATATTGGAGTAAGGAGTTCAATGTTCATGTCGATGCTTCATCAATAGCATTAGGGGTAGTCTTGGCACAGCCGGGTGCAGGAGAAATCGACCACCCTATAGCCTTTTCCAACAGGAAGCTTTCTACAGATGAAAGGAATTATACTACGACTGAAAGAGAAGGCTTGGCTATGGTATATGTGTTGTAGAAATTTAGACACTATTTGTTGGGAGGACATTTTAAGATGTTCATTGATCATTCTGCATTGAAGTACTTAGTCAACAAGCCAGTGTTGGGGGGAAGAATATGCATATGGCTACTACTATTCCAAGAGTATGACTTTGAAATTGTGGCCAAGCTAGGAAGAATGAATAAAGGACCTGATCACTTATCCAAGTTAGAACATGGAGAGGAACCTACCAGTTTGGAGGATACACTACCAGATGCACATTTGTTTCCCATCATAATAGTTGATGATCACTTCACCGAGATAGTTCAGTTCATGTCCATAGGAATGTCACCTCGCGAGTACACAGTCATTCAGAAGAAACAATTAGTAGTCTATGCTGTCGACTTTCAACTTATAGCTGGATAGTTATATAAGATGGGGCCAGATGAGATCTTGAGGAGATGTCTTATGGAGGAAAAAAGACCATTGATTCTTGCAGAAGAACATGAAGGCATCATAGGAGGACATTATGCAGGGAAAGAAACAATGCAAAATATTCTCAAAGCTGGCCTCTGGTGGCCTACTTTACACAAGGATGCCAAGGAATACTATAGATCATGAGATGTGTGTCAAAGAGTAGGAAAACCTTCTCAAAGGGATGATATGCCTTGGCATCGAAATTAACATTACAAGTATTCGAGAAATGTTCCATTGACTTTGTGGGACAAATTAACCCACCAAAAAGGCGCACAGGAGCGAGATACATTATCACTGTGACAGAGTATTTGACCAAATGGGAAGAAGAAAGAGTAGTTAAGTACTGTAGAGAAGCTACATCTGCACAGTTCATCTTTGAGGATATTATCACTATATTTGTTTTCCCTAATATCCTCATGAGTGATCAAGTCACACACTTCATCAACAAAACTATTGAAGCCTTGACTCGAGAATTTGAAGTTCACCATCAGAAGAGCACTCCATACCACCCACAGGTGAATGGTACAATCGAAGCTTTAAATAAGATCTTGGCAACAACGCTGACTAAGATATGCAGTGTTAACAGAGATGATTGGGATTTAAGAATTCCAGTAGTATTATGGGCTTATCGAACTACTTGCAAGA
The DNA here is from genome assembly GCA_009831015.1 of Picea engelmannii. Classification (NCBI taxonomy): domain Eukaryota; kingdom Viridiplantae; phylum Streptophyta; class Pinopsida; order Pinales; family Pinaceae; genus Picea; species Picea engelmannii. The sequence continues at coordinate 2,355,263 of ML776891.1, read as the reverse complement.
ATTTAACAACACAAACTCCCTTTAAGCTAGTATATGGCTTGGAAGTAGTGGTACCTATGGAATATTTGGTTCCTAGTTTAAGAATTGTAGCATTCACAGGTATGGATTACACCGACGTTGTTCAAGATAGGCTTGCACAGTTGATGGAACTAGAGGAACACAAGTTTATTGCAAGATTTCATCAGCAGGTACAAAAAGAACGAGAAATGGCTTACCATGATAGACATATCAAAAATAAAGCATTTAAGCAAGGATATTTGGTATTGTTATATGATAGTAAGTTCATAAAGCATCCAGGGACTTTGAAGACACATTGGCTAGGGCCATTTGAGGTTTCTTATGTCACAAAAGGAGGAGTTGAGAAGTTGAAGACCCTTAATGGAGAATGGAAGGATGGATTAGTGAATGGGATTCAGTTGAAATTGTATTAAAACAACCACCTTCCTTGCAACTCTTAGTAAAAGCAAAGGAAGAAGGGTCTAGGTACCAAGTTTAGTTGAAACTAGGTACTAGACACATAAAAGACAATATTCACATGATAGGGAGAGACAGAGAAGAAAGCACAGGCTGCCCTGCGCAGTTTGCAGTCGAAATGGTACGAAAGGCTCAATCTTGCAGTGACTCAGGATGAGTCACATGTGAGTGTTGGGAGGTTGTTGTTCCTTGGTTATGTAAGGAAGCAAAGATTAAGGAGGAAAGGTGAAGTATGAACTATGCAGAAGGCACATAAACCGAGGAGGGGTCAAAGTGGTTGAAGAAGCAAATAAGAAGGAGTGAAGTAAAGAAAAATCTAGTCGTTGGAAGAGAAGATCGAGGAAGATAAAGCCTTAAAGAAGAGGTATCGTGGACAATTCAGCAAACGAAAAAAGACATCAACGAGTGCTTTGGAACACCTCACAGAAAATAAGGAAGGATAGGCTGGTGGAGCCCTTAAAACATGGTTCAATTAGACCTAGGGTTTTGGCACCTAGGGTTTTGGATCTAGGGTTTTGACACCTAGACTTTGGTCATGTAATGTATAAATAAAGGTATAGAAGTTGTTCATTGTTGGTTATTATTATTTTTGTTGAGAGAAATATTGAGACTGTATTGTAAGATCTTCAGCTGGGTGCGAAGATCAACCCTGCAGCTGGGTGTGCAAGGAGGGGAGATAAAGAGAGAAAGAGAGAGAAAAATATGCAGCTAAGTGTGCAGATCGAACTGTATGTTTTCATCTAATATATCAAGAAACACAGTTCTATGGACGTATCCCTAGGGAGGGGTGAAACACATATATTTTTTCGTTCTTTGTGATTGATGTTGTGTTATTTTCCATCTAATATACTGTTATTATATTAATTTGTTAGATTGGAGATATAACTTGCGAAGTAAGCTTATGAGTGGTAAAGGATATCTATATTTCTATGTGTTGTTGCCCTGGATTCACTTTGCATTTCCTATGGTTGTAGACACCCGTGTCCTGCAACCCCCTATTGCTACTTCGGGTGAGACTGCATCTACTTCATAGGTTTTGCCGAAAGGGCCAGTAGTTAGGGTTTGTTGGTGCACTGTTAGAGTTGAACCCTGGGTTTGCCCTTGTGCCATCAAAAGGTTAAAGAGGATCAAAGACAAAAAGGTTTTAAGCCACCCTTTTTAAAGAACAACACCCAAGCAAATAAACAAGGTCAGCCAACCCAAAATGAGAAAAAGACTACAGATTCATTTGGGAAAAGACCAAGGTGTTTCCTATACAATGTTGGGGATGTGAGAGAAATCACTTATATAGGTATTTCCCTCACAAAAGAGAAATAATGAGTACTATACACAAAATTCAGGAGGTTGAAACAATGGAATAAATGGGAGGAGATAGGCCAAGTATTTATGCAGCCTTGGACAACATGCAAGCAGAATATCAATCCCCCTTGATTGAAGTGGAAGATAAGATTGAAAACCATCCCATAGAAATTTTAATTGATACTAGAGCTAGCCATAGTTACATAAAATCTAACATTGTTGAAATATCTCACTTGCAAAGGATTAATCATAAGAAATCTTGGTTAGTTCAATTATCCACATAGGCTAAGCAGAAAATCAATGAGCTAGTTAAATATTTCCTCATAGACATGAATGGTCTTAGCACAAAGGTAGATGTGAACATTATACCATTGGGTTTATATGTTTTTCTAATTGGACTGGATTGGTTGGAAAATTACCATGATTCCCTATATTTTTACAAAAATACAATCACATGTCTTCATGAAGAATGGAGTCAAAGAAAGGTTCAAGGAATTCCAAGAGATGTATATGTTAGAGAAATTCCAGCTATGCAATTGAAAAAGAGTTTCAGGAAGGGATGTCAAGTTTGTGCAACTCATATGGAAGAGGAAGATAGAGATAAAGTGCGAAGCATTGAATGCCATCTTAACTTTAGGGATTTTGAAGATATTTTTGGGGAAATCCCAGGACTTCCACCAAAGAAAGAAATTTATTTATCTATTTATTTGGTTCCAGGAGCTACCCAGGTGTCCAAGACACTGTATAGAATGGGAACACTAGAATTGAAAGATTTGCATATACATATTGAAGAGATGTTAAAGAAGGGGTATATACACCCACATGTGTCACCTTGGGGTGCACTAGTGATATTCGTGAAGAAGAAAGAGGGAACCTTAAGGCCATGTATTGATTTCAAAAAACTAAATAAGGTCACCATAAAGAAAAAGATATCCTTTGTCAAGGATTGATGATTTATTTGATTAGTTGAAAGGTGCAAGAATATTTTCCAATATTGACTTGAGAACAAGCTATCATAAAGTGAGGATAAAGGAAGAATACATCAGCAAGAAAACCTTCAGAATAAGTTATGGGAATTATGAATTCATGATAGTACCATTTGGACTATCAAATGCCCCAGTTGTTTTCATGTTCCTAATGAATAGAGTGTTAAGGGAATACCTGGACACATTTGTAATTGTCTTCCTAGATGATATTCTCATTTACTCAAAGATAAATGAGGAACATGAGAATCATTTAAGGATGGTATTGCAAGTTTTAAGAGAGAATAAATTGTATGCTAAGCTAAGTAAGTGCATCTTTTATCAACAGAAGGTTCACTACTTGGGGTATATAATTTCAGCAGAAGGGATAATCGTTGATCCTGAGAATCTAGAGGCCATTATAGGATCACCAATGCCAAGAAATGTCATGGAGGTTAGATCCTTCATGGGTCTTTCCTATTATTACCAAATATTCACAAAGGGATTCTCAAATATTGCAAGCCCAATCATGTCTTTGCAAAAGAAGGGAGTGAAATTTGAATGGACTTCCAAGTGTGAAGATATTTTTCAGAAGATGAAAGACATCTTGACAAGTGTTGCAATCTTGAAGATTGCATATCTGAATGAATATTTTGTGGTGTGCATTGATGCATGTAAGGAAGGGCTTGGTGGAGTCCTCACACAAAAAGATCATGTGTTATGCTATGAGTCCATAAAACTAAAAGAGAATGAGAGGAATTATGCTACACATGACTTGGAATTAGTAGCTATTATTCATGCATTAAAAATGTGGAGACATTACCTCATAGGGAGGAAAATTGAGCTAAGGATTGAGCATTGTGGTCCAAAACATCTGTTTGTACAACCCACATTAAATGGCAGGGAAACTAGATGGTTGGAATTCCTTAGTGAGTATGACTTTGAAATTAAGAACATCAAAAACAAGGAAAATCAGGTGGTTGATGCACTTAGAAGAAGATCTCATGAAATGCATATTTTAGACACTAAGATGTACAAGAATGATCTAAAAGACAAAAGTATTGTAATCTAAAATTTAGATCAACAATATTTACAAATAAAAGAAACTTTGCAACAAGGAAATTTACAACATAAATTTAAATACCTTGAGCTAAAAGAATATGGAATTATCGTGTACAAAGGAAATGCATATGTGTCGAATTCCAATGAGGTGAAAAATACAATAATGAAGGAAATGCACAATCTATCATATGTTGGGAGCTGGGGATATCATAAAACAATTAAAGTTGTGAGAAGCCAATATTTTTGGCCTGGAATGAAGAAATAAGTGGCCAAATGTATAGAATTCCAGAAGGTGAATACAAAACATACACATCTAGCTGGGTTATTTAGGCCATTTTCCATTCCAGAATAGAAGTGGGAAGTGGTTACAGTTGATTTTATTACTAAGCTGCCTAGAACAATGAAGCAACATGATTACATCATAGTGGTTGGTGGATAAATTAACTAAGGCAACACATTTTAATCTAGTAAAGACTACACACAAGGCAAAAAATATTGCAAAAATATACATGAAAGAAGTTTCTAGGTTACTTGGAGTGCCTAAGGAAATAGTTTTAGATAGAGATCCAAAATTTACTTCCAATTTTGGAAGAGTTTGTTCAAACATTTTGGGACAAATTTAAATTTCAGTACAACATATCACCCAGAGTTAGATGGGAAAACATAGAGGACCGACATAATATTGAGGAAATGCTCAGAATGTATGTGATGGACCAACCATCAAAGTGGGAGGATTACATCCACTTAGTGAAATTTTTTTACAATAATGGGCATCGAGCCAAATTAAAAATGAGTCCATTTGAAGCATTGTATGGCAGGAAGTGTAGCACACCAGTGAGTTGGGATAATCTAGTAGATAGAGAACTTATGGAAAATATCAAGAAAAATTTAAAGGATGCCCAGGATAGGAAGAGAACTTATGCATACAAGAATGGGGTTTTCATCAATTTTAAAATGGACGAAGATGTTTTTTTAAAAGCGAAGGAAAAACGAAGTTCACTAATATTAGGAATTTTCTCAATGGATTGGGAACAGTGAAAGGGGTAAATTCCTTGGTTTAATGGGTTGAGAGGAACATGATATTTCAGTTGGAACTACTGTTTGAGTTGTAAAAATTGCAATTTTTTTATTTATTGGTATTATGATGTAAATTTGTGTATGTGTATCGGCATAGTGTTCACTAAGGAAGACACACAATTATAGGGGAGGGGGAATGCAATATCCCCACTATAGTCCCTAGTTTAATTAATGCATAATGTAGATAAGAAATGTAGCCACTGACAAGCGATGTATATGTGAATTGTATTTCTGAATTTAATAATAAAATGTGATGCCAATTGTTGGGGGACATGAACATATATGGGGGATGATTAATCCACAAGTGAGGTGAGGGTATAAGATAATGTCTAAGAAAGGGGTCCAATGGGGAATTACCCATGTCTATTAATTCAACCCACTTCCTAAATTTTCTATTGGTATATGAACCCCTTAATTTATTGTTGAGTGTCCCCAAAGCCAATCATTGAATACATGTAAGAGGGTGGGTGTGAGAAGTCACATCCCATAGTTATTGGAAGCATGGGGGATGAGTATAATCAGTTTTGGGAAGAGTGTAAGTCAATAAAGCAATCCAAAGAGAGGAAATTTGTATGGGGAGTTACAACAATTTTAGACAACGAATGTTTTTGCATGAACAACAAGTAGAGAGAATAAAAAAGGATCTTATAGCTAGAGAAAACATGGAGGGAAACTTTTGGAGCATGACGGAGTGAATTCTAGAGCATATTTGGAGCATAAGACTATAGAACCAAGTTTTCAAGCCTGAAGAGTGAACTATTGTGTGAGTTTCCCTGTAACATCAAGTGTTTGTTTTTGTTTGCTGGTAGTTTTCATGGCAGTGAGTTCCCTTAAGTTCCTAGTAGAGATATTTTTGGTTACATATACCAGAGAGACCCTGATAAATGAATGAGACACCTGAGGGCCTGAGATCAGTGAAGGGGTACATTCCTTTGGTTGGGCAGGTTGATAGGAAGAGACATGGTGGAAAATTGGGACAGTTGTAGGAGAATATCGGTGGGTTGTGGTTTTTGTGAGCTATGAGTGGGTAGTGAGAGACCACCCTCTTTTGTGGATTGTTAGCCCCAACTCAAGGGTGACCTTCTTTTGATATTTGGAACAATAAGCCTATGTTTGGGTGGAACACCCGTCCCAAGTAGATGGTTGCACAACTATTTTAAAAAGAAAAGTGTTTTATCTATTTTTTGTCTTGCATAATGAGTTTTAATTATTGTGCATGAACTTTGTGTATGAGACTAATTTATATTTTGTTAATGAGTTATTAGTTGCATTCATGTGTGATTTTAGTATGCTATAGATGCACCTAATTAATGACATCAAATAATAGTGTAATTTGTAGCTCGTAAGCTACAAGAATTTAGTTTGAAGAGAAAAATTTTCTTTTATGTGTTTTTCACGTAGTAATGAACCCCAGATCAGTTGGGGATCATTATAGTATCTTACTACCAACTTTGGGAAACTTCCCATTCTTAGTGATATCCTTTTAGCTTCTAATTTTAAAAACACATGCACACTCACTTTGAATTCCGTGTATGTCTTGCTTTTATCTACATAACTCTTTTCCCCATCCTGGGAAACCTTTTAATTCCACATGATCTTTACCATTTATTCTTCCATTTTTCTTAGCAATTATGGCCCAATAACTTCCTGTTTGTTGGGTTTTCCGAGATTATTAGTGTGTTTCATTTTTTTCCACACAAGTCTTCAGTTGGGATCATCTTCAATGATACATAATACCCATTATTATAATGAAATTCAACTAAATGAATGTAGTCTTCCCACTTGGCAAGATTTACCATTACATACATTCTCAACATATCTTCAATTATTCGGTTGGTTCTCTTTGTTTTCCCATCCGACTTTAGGTGATATGTCGTATTGCAATTCAAATTAGTCCCTAATCCATTAAACAACTCCTTCCAAAAGTTATAAGTGAAATTGGGATATCTGTGTGACACTATTTCCTTAGGCACACAATGTAGCCTGGAAATTTCCTTCATGTAAATATCATTGATGTTGGTTCCCTTGTGAGTCATTTTCATTGGTATAAATTATGCATCATGTTGGAATATGTGGCCATCGCTCCCCAAGAGTTTCACAACATGGTTTAACAACCTCTCGTGGATCCTAACTCTAACAATTGTAGTGGATATTAATTCCCATGAGTTTTTCTCTAATGACAATCAGATTCCAACAAATAGTATCAGAGTGACAGGTATCGAGTTTGAAACTCCCTCGGGGGGGGGTTGTTGGCGTATGTGGCTAGTTCTACCTGTGAGTTTTGTGACATGGTTTAACATCCTCTCGTGGATCCTAACTCTAATGATTGTGGTGGATATTAATGCCCATAGGTTTTGGTCTAACGAAAATAGGAGACCAACACATCCTTTATAAGTTTTTCGACCAATACCATGATGGAATCATGTTGCCTTGTTGTTCTTAGAAACTCGATGAAATATATCATAAATACCTACCATTTCCATTTGGGAATGGGAAATAGTTGTAACAAGCTTGTTGGATGCATCTGTTCAGTCTTCATCTTCTGACATTCCATCCACCTGGGAATGTAGTCAACCAAATATTTCTTCATTCTAGGACAAAAATGTTGGCTTCTTACTGCTACAATTGTCTTCTGATACCCTAGAATACTATCGTGTGGTACATTGTGCATCTCTTTCATCACTATATTTATGAAATCCAGAGTGTTAGTAACATAAACCTTTTTTCTGAACAAGAGGATTCCATCCTCTTCCAACTTGTAGTATTTAAACTTTAGTGGTACATTTTCATGTTGTAATACTTTTTTAACTTGTGCATAATGTTGATATAATGTTATGGCTTCCAAAATACTTCTTTTTAAATATGAATAGTACATGATAATGGTTGTAGCATGAATTTCATGCACCCTCCGGCCAAGTGTATCACCCACTTTATTCTCTTTTCCCTTGGTATGCTTGATGTATAAATCATATTCACTAAGAAATTATAGCCATCTAGTTTGTTCGATGTTTAGCATTGGATTCTCAAACACATGTTTCATACCACTATGATATGTCTTTAGCTCAAATTTTCTACACATGAGATAATGCTTCCACATTTTTAAGGTGTGAACTATGGTTTCCAACTCTAAGTCATTGACAACATAATTTTTTTTATTTCTCCTTAAGATTCCTTAACTCATAACTTATGAAATTCCCATTTTGTGTAAGGACCCCACCAATCCCTTCCTTGCATGCATCTGTGAAAACAAGAAAATCCTTATATGGATTTGCAACCGTTCAAATAGGTGCATTGGTCAACAGTTCCTTCAAATGCTAGAAACTCTATTCACATTTGGAATTCCACTCAAAATTTGTTCCCTTCTTCTGAAGTGAAGTGATAAGATGTGCAAACTTGGAGAAACCTTCAATGAATCTCCTATAGTATCCAACTTATCCCATAAAGGATCTCACTTTTGAAACATTCTTTGGAATTGACCAAATTTTGATTGCTTCAATCTTTTCAGGTTCCGCCACTATGCCTTCCTCTGAGATAATGTGGCCCAAATAATGGATTTTTTTTTAATATGAAGTGCTATTTCTTAACTTGACATACAATTGGTGCTCTCTCAACACTTGTAGAACCATTCTCAAATGTTGCTCATGCTCCTCCTATTCCTTGGAGTAGATAAGAATGTCATCCAAGGAGACAATGAAAAAATTGTCTAGGTCATCCCTGAACACTCCATTCATTAGACACATAAAATTAATTGGAGCATTTTTTAGGCCAAATGGCACCACAATAAACTCATAATGGACATACATGTATGGAGTGTTGTATTATTGATTTCTTATTCTTTGTTCTCACTTGATGGTAACCTAACCTTAGTTCAATCTTGGAAAATTTCTTTGCTCCTTTCAATTGATCGAAAAGATCATCAATTAGTGGTAGAGTGTATCTATTCTTTACAATAAACTTATTAAGTTGTCTGAAGTCAATACAAAACCTTAGAGTTCCATTCTTTTATTTCACAAAGAGTACTGGAGCACCCCAGGTTGAGATTCTTAGGTGTATGTACCCCTTCTTCAACAATTATTCTAGCTTCATATGCAACTCTTTCAACTCCGATACGCTCATTCTGTATGGATTTTTGGACATTGGGGAAGAAACATGCATTAAGTCAGTAGAGAATTCAATCTCTCTCTTCGGTGGTAATCCTGGAAACTCCCCAAGCATATCTTCAAATTCATTCAATATTGTATAATCTTCAATACTTGGCTCCTTATCCTTGGTTGGCTCTTCCATATGATCCACATATATCTGTCACCCTTTCCTAAAACTTGTTTTTAGCTACAATATTGAAATTTCTCTAATCAATATAGATCTTGGAATACCTTACACCATCCTCGAATTCCCTTCCTCATCGAGACATGTGAAATCCTAGTTTTAGAAATCTATGACATCATGTTGCTCATCAAACCAACCGATATCAATTAACCAATCATATGACCCAAGTGGTAAGATGTTCAAATCTACCTTAGTGCCAACTCCATTCATGCTTACTAGGAAATCCGGCAAGTTCATTGATTTTCCTCTTGGTTCCAATGGCTAGCTTAACCAACCATGAATTTTCATGCTTACATCTCTTCAATTTAAACATTTCAATTATTTTTGTATCTATATAACTATGAATAGCTATAGAATCAATAAAAATAACTATGGGATGATTATCAATGTTAATTTCTACCTCAATCATGTGGGATTGGTAGTATTCTTGTCTGTTGTCCAAGGTTGCATAAACCCTTGGCATGCTCATGCCCCCATCATCCATTGTATCAACTTCTTCAATGTTATGCACAGTCCTCATCCTATCTCCCTTGTGATTAATATTCTTATACAAGTGATCTCCTTCACATCCCCAACACTTTATAGGATGTTTTCTTGGCCTTTTCCCCAAGGAATCTATCATTTTTTGTTCACCTTGTGTTGGATTCCCTTGCTGATATGATTGAGAAATGTTTCATATGGAAGGAGGCTTGAATCCCTTCTTTCTGTGATCCATCTTTCCTCTCTTCTTATCATCCCAAGCCTTTTGGAAAACTATCCTTCCTTTGTTTCACTCATTCAAATGTTTGTCCTTCTTAATGGCTTGTTCCAAGGTTCTAGGCTCATCAAATTGTATATTGTATTTGTAAAATGATGGAATCCAACTCAAGAAACTTTTTATTTTCATCTTCTCATCCCTGATGAAGTCCACATACCTCAAAATATCCAATAATGTTCTTCTCATACTCATCCATTGTCATGCTTCCAAGCTTGAGTTCAAATAACTCTTGCATCTTCTTGTCATAATATTTATCTGAAAAGTACTTATGCTGGAAATATCTCTTGAAATTACCCCATAAGATCCTCTTCTCATCAATGTGATTAACCTGCTTGAGTTGATCCCACCACATAGATGTTATTCCTTGAAGATGGTAGATTTCAATCTTGGCTTCTACATTTGATGAGTAAGCATGCAACTACAAATATTTTCTCATGCCAAAAAAATAGGATTCAACATCTTATCTCTTCCTATGCTCTCCATCAAATGATGGCGGCTTGATCTTTCTAAGCTCTTCTTGCAAAATGTTGACTTAGTCCTCCTCCTATGATTTTTGAAAGGGGACACACTTACGTTGCTCTCCGACCTTGAATGTGCATATGATCTTCTGGTAGATTTTTCTTGTGAATGGTAATGATATCTAATAACACTCAATTTTATATATCCCCTATGATCATCACTCCTATCATGAGATCTGAATGATTCTACTTGCCTTGCACTCGCTGCTTGTTTTGTACCAAAATATTTGTTGACTTGTCTCTACAACATATTCAGACTCCATAGTCACTCCTCCTACGATGTTATCATCCTTTCATTATCTGGCCTATATATATACACTTCTTTCTACAATATTCTCATATTTTCAACCAACTCCAACATCTCTACCCTGCTTCTACATCCATTGAACTTAGTTTATGCATTTCTTGTGATGACATGTTAACCTATGACCTCCTCCTCATGGTTGTAAAATCCTTGGGAATCCTACATATATATAGACCTCATATAGTGAATAGATCTATTATTCATGTACCTCTAATTTTTCAAGAAATGTGCATGTAACAATTACTTGTTAGAGTTCAACATATTATAAAATTGTCATTAATTAAGATACAACCCCTTTTTTCCTTGTTTTTTCGAAGAACACTGATAAACTAATCAAAATTATGATCTTTAAAATATATTCCCTTCTAAATTATCTTTCTGATGACTATACTTGTGTCTCAATTTGATTTATGAGATGAAAGTTATGGCTCTCTGAACTCAACAATTTCACCCCTTTTTGCACTTGTTTCACTAGTACCAAAAATATCAAGGGCTAACTTTTGCCTCTTGTAGAGGAAAATATGGTGAGAACCAAGAATTTTTTTATATCAAGTGTTGATAGTATTCCCAATTATGAATATGAGACAACTATGGAATTGAGGATTTGATGCTCCATCCAACTTCTACCTCAATCTACATTTGGCATTTTTTTCCTTTTGCATTTCCTCCAGACTTAGAATTTTTAGTCAAAAGTGGTTGTCTCCCAAATGGAGAAAAAATGACAAAAACTCCCTCAAGAAAAACTTGTTTGTATTGATGGGTAGATGAAATGTCAACTAAATAAAATTTTATGGATTGGTGATCTGGGGTCCCTTTTCCTCTAAAGTTTTCAAAAATCCCTAAAAGTGCTTGCTAATAGTAGACTTTGCCCTGTTTTGGCATCTCCAATCCAAACCATTTTGAAATTTTTCATAATCCCAACTATGTATCTTCAATATTTCTTTTTGGGATTCCTATAAAAAATTCACCTTTATCTAGGCCCATGTTAATGAGCATGACCTAGATCTTCAAAAACCACTATTTTGCATTTTTCGGGAAATTAAAGAAGAATTAGCTAGTGGACTTAAATTTCCCTCTTGTATCCATAGTCATTGTGGACATACCCCTTAAATTTCATTTGAATTTTATTTTTTCTACTCCTGTTGTGGCCACAAACAAGTTTTTGGCTCTAAACATTTTTTTTTGTAAACTTTTATATTTTCCTTACCTTTCCTCCTCTTTATCCTCTTCTCTCTTTTCTCTCTTTCTCTTCTCTTCTCTTTCTCTTTTTCTCTCTTTCTCTTCTCTTCCTCTTCTTCTCTTCTCTCTTCTTCTCTTTATTGGCGATTTTTTAATATTTTCCCCTTGTCGACATTTCAACACCAAAAGTGTTTTTTCCTCCAACGTTTCAGCGTTGGAACCTCTTTTCCTTGCTAATGTTTCAGTGCAATATTCACTTTATTCATCGACGTTTTAGTGCAATATTTACTTTCTTTAGTTGAAATTATGACACAAGATTCACTTTTTTTGTTGACATTTTAATGCAAGATTCACTTTTTTCGTCGACGTTTCAGTGAAAGATTTACTTTCTTTGCCAACATTTCAGTGCAAGATTCACTTTCTTTGTCAACGTTTCAACACAAGATTTATTTTCTTTG
>ML776891.1:2323463-2336991 GCA_009831015.1 Picea engelmannii | reverse complement strand
ATCACTAGAGTGGTGCATTAGCCTTTATTCCTTGAGTTAACTCCTCACTACTCTCTGTTCAGTCAGTTAACTGAAGACTAGTTGACTAGTTAACTCAACTAGGTGGAAGTTCACTCCCGTAACTTCTTGAGAGACTAGAATAGGTGGAAGTTCACTCCCGTAACTACTGGTGTGTGTCCAAATCACTCTATACCACCACTATGGTGACTTGGTTCACCTCAATTTGAACTCATTGCGTTATACAGAGTATATCATGTGTAAATTATTCATTATTCACAACTGTTAATGATAATTCTTCCATTCTTTCTCTCCTTCTTCTTATTTCTCCAATTCTCTCTGCAAATGTGTGTATTATTGTTTATCTAGATCTATTCTATGTAGTTTCAACACATTTACATGATATCATAGCCGACGAACCGATAAGCAAAATCTACACCAAAATTTTTGCAGGTACAAAAGATTGAAGACAGTGGAAAGATGGAATTCCAAAAAGAATTCATTCTTACACCTTACAACTATTTTTCATGGAAGGAGAAAATAGCCATACATCTCCGATATAGAGGGTTGTATAGTTTAACCATGAATACAGATACAGAACCGACATCAGCCATAGCAAAATCCAAGTACTTAAATCACATGGATGAGGCACTCGAAACAATTTGCAGTCCTATCTCTCTCGATATCCTTTTTCACATATCTTCTTGTAAGACTCCCAATGAAGCCTAGAAAATATTGGAAGGGATGTTTGGAAAACAAGATGAGATGAGGGGACACATGCTGGAGGTGGAGCTTCTCACATTGGATCCAAAAATCTTCGACAATATCCAAGATTTCTTTACAAAATTCAAGGATTTACTATCGCAACTCAAAGCTTACGGGGTTGATAAATCGGCGGAGGAGAAACAAATGGTTCTTACCATTATCTCCAAGCTTGGTCCTGAATTCTCTGTATTCGTATCCACATTCCATACTCTCAGATTCACCTCTGGAGACACCTGGAAGATGCCTTCTCTTGAGGGCCTTATCGAATCCTTGACACAAGAGAAAACCAAGCTCATCAACATGGGTGCAATCAAAGGCCCAAGGGCGAATGCACTCACTATGCATGATGGAAGCCACAAATATCAGAAATATAAAGATAAATATAAGCAGAAAGATCATGCACATACGAAGACGGAAGGGTACACAAAACTCTTCACCGATGCCTCCGGATCCAAAGGAGAAAAGGGAAGAAAAGGAGATAAATGCACATACTGTCACAAAGAATTCCATTCGGAATCCGCATGCATGCAAAATAAAATAGATCTGATGTCACAGATACTTCAGTAAAAAAACCTTGGAGATCACATCCCCGAGGGTGCAAAGAAGAAGAAGCCAAAAGATCCGAATTCCAAGAAAGGCAATTCTAGCCATGCCTTGATTGCCATCAACTTCTCTCCCAATGCTTGGATCATAGATTCGGGAGCATCACATCACATGGCTGCCTCAGACGCATTATATTCTTCATTGGATGCATGCAAAGGTCCTCCTATTCTGATGGGGGCAACTCTTTTGTCGAAGTCACCGACAAAGGAAGGATTAAACTCACCAATGGAAGCTTCGAGAATGTGCTGCATGTTCCCAAGCTTTATGTCAACCTTTTCTCCGTGTATTAGATGAATAATTACAACACTAAAAAGAGAGTCGTATTCACACCAAATTTCGTGGGCATCTACGACATGAAAACCAACTCCAGGGTTGCTACCGATGAGGTAAATCATCAGTCTAGATTGTAAACATTTTACGAATTCATTGAACCTGATTCTGCTTTACTTCTTACTCATGTTGATGAAAGTAGTAGGATATGGCATGAAAGGTTTGGACATTTGAATTTCAGATACATGCAACAACTTAGAAAGAAAAAATTAGTTGATGGTCTACCAGACATCCATTTCTCCAAGGGAGTACGTGAGGGATGTGTTCTCGGAAAACACCCTCAAGAGAAATTCGACAAGGGAAAGTCTCAACGAGCTTTTTCACCTTTAGATCTGATCCACAGTGACCTCATGGATCCTTTTCCGCATCCATTGATCAACAAAGAGAGATTTTTTCTCATTTTTGTTGATGATTTCTCACGTTTTACATGATTCTACTTTCTCAAGAAAAAATCCGAGGTCTTTCAACACCTCAAAGATTTCAAAGCTTTGGTTGAGACACAGTCTGGAAACAAGATCAACGTCCTACGAATTGATAATGGGGGAGAGTATGTGAATCATGAGATCCACAATCTTTTCCATGAGGTGGGGATTCAGTTGCAACATACAATTCCCTACACTCCACGGTAAAACGGAGTTGTTGAGCAGAAAAACCGATCTCTAAAGGAGATGGCATCTTGCATGTTGCATGCAAAGTCACTACCATAGAGACTATGGGACGAAGCACTTAACTGTGCAACATACATCCAAAATATATCTCCCCATAGATCTGTTAAGGATAAGACCCCCTATGAGGCTTGGAGCGTCCTCAAACCGGAAGTGACCCACTTTCTTATTTTTGGTTCACGTGCATGGGCCAGGATTCACTCTGAAAAGAGGAAGGCACTTGATCCATAGAGCACTGAGTGAATTTTTGTTGGATACCCCGATGGCGTGAAGGGATATCTTCTTATTGATCTTTCCTTGGACCGGCTCATCATTGAGTGTAGATTCCAATTTGAGGAAAGTGTCTCGCATGTACCTCCGCAGTCGCATGCAGATACCTTCACTCTTCCACCTATTCGAGATGATGAGCATGCACATGCCGACTCTTGTTCAGAAGAGATTTTTTATTTAGAGGACTGAGGATTCAGATTCAGATTCAGATTCAGTACAGTCAGATGCAAAGTCAGAGCATCCATATGTAGCTACAGAGCAAGGGCAGAGGCCCAAGTGGGCACAGACTACTCTTCAGGATGCAGGGGATTTCGTAGGTGATCCAGCTGATACTAGGAGGACTCGATCTGATTTCGAGGAGCCTCCTATTGCACTCACTTCCACTGAACCATTTCCTTCCAGGAATATTTTCTTGGTTCCGTCTTCAGATCCACAGCCTTGTGGCGAGGCTACTGGAAATCCCTTTTGGGAATTCACCATGCAGGAGGAGTACAACTCCCTCCTCGAGAACCAGACTTGGGATCTGGTTCCCCTTCCTTCTGGTGGGAGGAAACTTGTCATATGAAAATGGGTCTAAAGGAACAAGAGCACAGCGGATGGATAGATCAACAGATACAAAGTTAGGCTTGTCACCAAAGGCTTTCAGCAGGTTCATGGTATTGACTATGATGAGACCTTTGCTCCAGTAGCGAAGATGGATTCCATTCGATTGGCCCTTGCCATTGCGGAAGCTAAGGGATGGGAAGTCCATCAAATGGATGTGAAGAATGCATTTCTTCATGGTGATATCTCTGAGGAGATCTACATGGAGTAGCCCCAGGGATTTATGCATGACTCATCTTTGGTCTGTCGACTGAAGAAGTCACTTTATGGCCTCAAGCAGGCTCCGAGGGCCTGGTATGCCAATATGGACTCTTACCTATTGTCACAAAACTTTGTACATTGTAAATCAGACCCTAATATATACATGCTCGGGATGATTGATTCACTTCTACTTTTAGTTCTGTATGTCGATGGTTTGTCGATCACCGGTTGCTCGACTTTAGCGATTGCTACAGTCAAGAGAATTCTTCATGACAGGTTTTTGATGATGAACATGGGTCCACTACACTTCTTCCTTGGACTTGAGATCAGTTAGGATGCATCATGCATCAAACTGTCTCAAGCCAAGTATGCACGAGATCTCCTTGAGAGATTTCACATGACAGATTGCAAGTCTGCTCCGACTCCTTTCCTATCAGGAGTCAAACTTGAGGATGGAAGGGAGACTCCACTGGTTGATAGGGCATTGTACAGACAACTAGTGGGGAGCTTGTTGTATCTCACACAATCCAGACCAGACCTCTCATATGCAGTTGGCGCAGTTTCTAGGTTCATGCAGGAGCCGCATGAGCTACATTGGAAAGATGCAAAGTGTATCCTTCGATACGTACAGGGCACCATCACCTTTGGGATTAATTATGAAAAATACTCTACATTAGATCTCATTGGGTTTACTGATTTTGACTGGGCTAGTGATAGCATTGATTGCAAGTCCACATCTGGTTACTCACTCAATCTTGGTTCTAGGCCTATTTGTTGGTCGAGCAAGAAGCAAGCTTCCATTTCTCTATCTTCAACCGAGGCAGAGTACAGATGGGTGGTTAACATAACCATTCAGGCTATGTGGCTACAACATTTTCTCACTGAGTTGGGCATTCAATTTCATCGGCCGACCGTCATCTAGTGTGACAACCAGAGCACTCTGAAGTTCTGCAGAGATCCAGTTCAGAGGCAGCAGATGAAGAAAATTGAGATCCACATGCAATACATCCAGGACTTAGTACACGAGGGGATCATCGACTTACAGTTCTGTCCTTCAGCAGAACAGACAACAAACATTTTCACCAAGAAATTCACTGAGCAAAAATTCCATTCTCTGCGAGGTCGTCTTGGAGTGAAGGACACAATTACCTAGCAACTGTAGTTCTTCCTTTTACATACATTATACCTTGAGGGGGGGGGTTCCCATGAGGTTTTCCCTCTTTCCTCACTTTATTTTCAGTGTATATTTTGTACTTGGGTACCTAACATGGCCTCCTTGTCGGGACCCAATCTTTATTTTCACCATAGTGATGTTCAGGGGGGGTTTTGGAGTTACTTCACACACATTTAGGATTTATTTTTCCTAAGGTTTTTATTTTTTTATTAGTCATAATTAGTCATTATCCAATCTCCTATTTTTTAGGAGAGAATATTTCAACTGGAGAATATTCTCTTTCAGTTCACACTTTAGTTTGACTAGTTGAGTTGAGTTTAGATGTTGCATTGGGATCATCACCATGAAACATTGGGATCATCACCATGCTAATTTGACCTTGCCTTGGTATCATCACTAGAGTGGCGCATTAGCCTTGATTCCTTGAGTTAACTCCTCACTACTCTTTGTTCAATCAGTTAACTGAAGACTAGTTGATTAGTTAACTCAACTAGGTGGCAGTTCACTCCCATAACTGCCTGAGAGACTAGAATAGGTGGAAGTTCACTACCGTAACTACTGGTGTGTGTCCAGATCACTCTATACCACCACTATGGCGACTTGGTTCACCTCAAGTCGAACTCATTGAGTTATACAGAGTATATCATGTGTAAATTATTCATTATTCACAACTGTTAATAAGAATTCTTCCATTCTTTCTCTCCTTCTTCTTCTTCTTTCTCCAATTCTCTCTGCAAATGTGTGTATTATTGTTTATCTAGATCTATTCTGTGTAGGTTCAACACATTTACATACCTCAGAGGCCACCCCAATCATGACTGGCCCCCTTTTGATGATCCCACGCCCTAATACTGAAACACCTCTTCGCATCCCTAGCATCTCATTACGTAGGAATGTCCATAATCCCCAAGCTAGGGAAGCCCAAAATTATAGTCTGGTCGAAAAATTGGCCCAATCCCTCATTGCCATGTCAGTCTTAGAATTTCTTCAAACCTATCCTACTCAAAGGAAGTCATTACTTTTTTCTCCAGGGGCAGTCGACCCTGTCGATACTCGACTCATCACATTTGATCTCGACAGTGGAGAACCCCATCTCCCCTCTCTTGTCTCTTTTCAAATACCGGTTAATATCTGGAATATCACAGTCCACCACTACATTATCGATGAAGGTGCCTCCACATGCATCATGTCCAAAACCGTATGGTAGAAACTTGGCTCTCTAGAGCTAATACCATCTGCTATTACTCTGAGGGCTTATGATAGACGACCCTTGTCTCCCAAGGGGCTCTTCCAAAATTTCCCCGTCAAACTCGGGGGAAAAACTATTCTTATTGACATTAAGGTTATCGATGCCCCACTCGACTACAATATTTTGTTCGGTCGTAGCTACATGTATGCTATGAAGGCAGTCACCTCTTATGTGTTCCAAACCATGATGTTTCCCCATAATGGAAAGATCATTACCATTGATCAGGTATCACATTATGAGACTAACCCTTCATCCAACATTGATAACATCCTCCCTTTCATCCACACTAATCCGGATGCCTATCCACTCATCGAGATGGCCCCCAGAATTTTTAAATATCCATACTTTCTAGGGACATACCATGGAGAACCACCACTCATCCATCCTTCAACACAAGTATGTGTCGTCTCCACCAAAGGAATGATAACTGAAGATACTCTCCCTCCCACCGAGGCCTCTTTCATCCTTGACATCCCACTAGTCACATAACTCCTCCCTTAGGAATCTCATAGAACTTGTTCAACTCTACCCATTCTTGATCTTCTCCTCCTCTAGGGCCATATCTTAGTTTGGGAAACATTCCCCCAATCCATTACCAAAATCCCATTCTTTTACCCCCCACCGGGTGTACAATCTTTCCAAGTATCCACAACGCTCACCCTTCCTAACATGGTGTTGGAAATCCCAGTATGGTATCTACATCCACCTGAGATGGTCCCTCAGCCATCCCTCCCTCCCCAAACAGAAGGAATCCCGATGCATATTCCCATACTTACCCCCACCATCTCACCCACACTCCCACTCACTAGCACCCCTGCTACAACTGGGGACAGACGGAAAAAGAAGGAGCCCACCGCTCCACTTCCCCCACACTTCCAACCTCCTTGCACGCTATGTGAGAAAGACGGACACCCCACCAAGAAGTGCCCATCTCTCCCCGAGTTACATAATCTCATTCAACTCCCTCAAGCACCACCACTGATCGTCGCTTCCTCCAGTACTGTTGCTATCTCCCAGAACACAAGTAGAAAAGGACTGCGAACCAAATTTGCATGTGCCATATGTTCAGAATATGTCCATTATACACACCATTGTCCAGCATTACCTCAGTTCCGGCAGACGCTAACAGTCGTACACCATAGCTTTCAGCAAGAACCCACCCCAACACATGTCACCGACATCCATTATGTCATGACCTTAGTCAACGAAGATATGAGAGGTCTTTTCTCTCTATGTGAATCACTTTATCATTTCACATATCAATGTCCTATGATCACTGCATACAGGCATCGCCAACTGGCAGAACCAGTGAGTACCCCTACCCCATCACTTGATGTGGTTCATATCTTCTCATCGGAACCTGAGGCACTCCCTACTCCCCCATGGTTCCCGGATGATTTACATGAGGATTTACCCCCAAAACCCCCCCAATTCTCCAATTCATTTCCCCACGGAAATTCTATGCACGACTACCATTTTCAACCCACAATATCTCAATATTTGGTTTATGTCGAGTGAACCATAGCAACATCCTTACGATACCCCCTCTACATTGTCACCACCAGACAACAACCACATGGTGACAATCACCAAAGTTACTCCTTTCGATCCCCTATATTCTTGACAATTTCATTGTGACGAAGACATCCATGAGGAGTTAACTAAACCCAATTGCCCATGGGACGCGCTCCACCATTGAGAGATTTTTTCTTCACAGGAAGCAGTCGGGCCTCCTAACCAAAACCCCATATACACAATCGAAACCAAATATTTTCTCCCACCAGGGCATATAGATTGGTTCAAAAACCCTATCCCTGTCCCCGACGCTTTTGAAGAAGGCAATATGGCCAATATTTCCCCCACCATCAAAATCGATATTTCCATCAAATCTGGAGTTATAGAGGAAATCACCATTGGTGCCGCATGCTCTCTTGAAGAAATCACCACCTACAAAGCTCTCTTCCAGGAATACTGGGACATATTTTCTTGGTCATACACAGAGATGTCTGGCCTTGATCCCTCTATTGTCAAACATCGTATCGACACCTAGCATGATATCACACCTGTTCGTAAAAAAAAATGTCCTCTACACCCATCCAAAGCAGCGGCCATCAAGGCAGAAATTGACAAATTACGTGCTACAAGGTTCATACACCCCATCACATATATGTCATGGGTCTCCAACCTTGTCCCTGTCAACAAAAAACAGGGAACTATCAGCGTCTGTATAGACTTCCACGATCTCAATCACGCCTGTCCCAAAGACAACTTTCCAACACCCTTTATCGACCAAATTATAGATGATTGCATTGGTCACGAGGCTCTGTCCTTCATGGACGGCTTCTCTGGATACAACCAAATTCAAATTCACCTATCTGATTAGTAACAAACCGCATTCACTACCCCTTGGGGCACTTTTGCGTATTGTGTCATGCCTTTCGGCCTCAAGAACACAGGAGCCACTTTCCAACGTGCCATGACATACATTTTTCATGATCTGGCCCAAATCATTCTCACCTACTTGGACAATCTCACCACTCACTCCAAAAAATGCACTCAACATCTTAATGATTTACAAATCATCTTCCAATGGTGTCGCCAGTACAACATTTGTTTGAATCCCCTCAAGTGCGTATTTTGTGTCACTGTTGGATGCCTCCTTGGATTTATCATTTCCCAACATGGCATTACAACTGACCCCCTCAAGGTCCAAGCCATCACAGAAATTCCCCCACCACGAAATTTATACCAATTGCAAAGCCTACGAGGAAAAGCTAACTTTTTACTCTGCTTTGTCCTCGATTACGCCACGCGGGCACATGGTTTCCTTCTCCTCTTACATCATGATATCCCATTCCAATGGGACAAACATGCCCAAAATGATTTTGATGATCTCAAAGTAGCTCTCTCCAATGCCCCATTAATTAGTTCACACGACTATAACCATGACTATATCCTCTATATCTCGGCCTCATCCATCTCAGTAGCAGGAGTTCTCATCCAACTAGGGGACGATGATTGTGAGCATGTCATTTACTACATTAGTAAAAATATTTCAGGGACACCCCTGAAATACAACCACGAAGAAAAACAAGATCTTGCAGTTGTCCTTGTTGTCCATTACATCTTGCTTCAAACTACTAAATTCGTCGTAGATTCCAACTCAATGCACTACTTGCTCAGTCGCCGATAAATTAATGGAAAATTTTCCCGATGGATCATCATCCTGCAGGAGTACGACCTCAAATTTTTGACACCCAAGAGAAATAAATCCCTCGTCCT
Organism: Picea engelmannii; assembly: GCA_009831015.1. Classification (NCBI taxonomy): domain Eukaryota; kingdom Viridiplantae; phylum Streptophyta; class Pinopsida; order Pinales; family Pinaceae; genus Picea; species Picea engelmannii. The sequence continues at coordinate 2,327,852 of ML776891.1, read as the reverse complement.
CACCGAACGCATTATGGCATTTCCCTCCGATACTACCAATACCCCCATCAATACCTACTTCCCCAACGAAAATCTCTTTTACATCCCCTCAGATGACCCTTGGTACAGTGATCTTCTTGTCTACCTCCGAATGTAAAAATTCGGAAGTCACCTCTCCCAAGATGATCATCAACGTATTCATCACTAGGCTCCTCACTACCTCCTTATCGGTGATATCTTATATCGGCGAGGGGTCGACACCGTACTCCATCGATGTTTGACTATCGATGAGGCCGATCGAGTCTTAAATGACTGCCACAATGGCGATTGGGGAGGCAACCTCTCAGGGATGTCCATCACTCAAAAAATCATTCACGTTAGTTACTTTTGGCCTACATTGTTTCATGATTGCATCCAAGCTATGAAGCGATGTGAAAAATGTCAGCTTTATGCCAACAAAGCATGAGCACCACCTGCTCTTCTACACTCAGTCATTACTATTGGCCCCTTTTGCAAATGGGGCATAGATTTCATGACTTGCAATCCTCCATCCAACAATGGACACAAATACATTGTCATTGTAGTCGACTACTTCACTAAGTGGGTCGAAGGCATGCCTACCTTCAAAAACATTGTTGACACTACAACGTGTCTTTTATTTAACCATGTCATCTCCCGCTTTGGGGTACCACTCCAACTAGTATCTGACCACGGGAAACACTTCAAGAATGAAATTTTCATTGAACTCTCATCCAAGTTAAGCTTCTCTCACGAGTTTTCCTCCCCATACTATCCTCAGTCCAATGGACAGGTCGAAGCAGTCAACAAGGTCCTCAAAACCATGTTGCAGCACATGGTTAACAAACATACAACCAATTGGCACCATATGTTATTTTTCGCGCTCTGGGCTTATCGCACGGCAGTGAAAACTACCACTGGTTTCACACCATTTCATCTAGTCCATGGGGTCAAGGCCAATCTTCCCATCGAGTGCGAAATTGCCACCTTACACACCGCTATTGAGATATTACACAACACTGCACCAATGGATCCGCATTTTTTGAACTTAGAGTCCCTGGATGAAGATCGTCGATCTTCATTACAGAACAATGAGGCAGCCAAAAAATGGTCAAAAGCCACTTTTGATCGCTGTGTCAACCTTTGCTCATTCAATGAAGGCAACCTCGTCCTTGCTTATGATATTTCTCACGATACCCTTGGCCATGGAAAATTTGAATCACTATGGCATGGACCTTACATCATCCTGTAAGTTTTAAACCTACGAAGTAAAGCAATGCATATAGATTCTTAAGCAATACAGAAATTAATCAATGGCTCATACACAAAGTACACAGAGATTTTTACCGGAAACCCTCAACCGGGAAAACCTTTCTTATTTTCATTATATCGAATTTCACCATTTGCCATACAATATATACAATGTTTTTAGGTATTCCATAGATACAAAAACCCTAATCCCTTAATCCAAGATTAATTTACAAATCAGCTAAAAATAGCAAAATCCGCTAAAAATAGTAGTTGTCGTATCTGACGCACCCACACACACACACACATGCAAATAATATAACACATACCCAACACATCCAACATTGCCTCACTAAAGGTGTATACATTCTAGCCTCTCCCGAAGGCCACCCTCTCAAAGAACCCGTCAATGGGTTGTACTTAAAGAAATTTTACGCTTAAGCGTAGCCATACTACACTAGGATTTTTCTTTTTGTACATTTTTTGTAGAGTTTTTAATCTTCTTTCTCCCATACCTCATGTCTAATATACCATTTATGTTATTGACAGATGCCTCCTCCATTGGCCTACCACATTGGTTACACTGACAGAGCTAGCCGTTGGACACAAAATCTCACTTCGGTCGCTTGGGTCCTCTATTCACCCTCCCATGAACTGCTCCACTCCAGCGGCATATGTTTGGGTTCAGAAACCAATAACCAAGAAGAGTACATGGTCGTCATCAGCCTCCTCACCGAGGCCCACCATCGTCATAATCGTCACCTTAGCTTCTTACTCAATTACCAACTCGTCATCCTCCAACTCAACAATGTGTACCATGTCCACGATCCTTACCTCTTTCACAAATACCTACAAGTTAGACTTTTATCTCGACATTTTGATTCCATTACATTTACACATATTCCAAGACAACTTAATCAAATAGTAGATAACATGGCTAACCTAGTTTTAGATTGGCATTTATCACATCAAGTTACTAGTACGCATACATCAAACATCAATAATCTGTCACAGCATATAAATTAGACATCATAATCAAAAAACACTAAAAACCATCAACACATGAGAACACCATACAGATCCCAAAATGTATATCCATATATATATATATATATATATATCGGTCAATGTCTCATCAATGTTTACAAAAAAAATAATATACCAAATACACCATTTGTAGGTAGGTGAACCACCTTACCCCTATAGATACAAAAACAGTGCCACCTCACCACATACAAAATGGGCTCATCAGCCTCTATCGGTACAAAAAATACATAAATACAGAGGCACTCATGGCACCTCTAGAGCTCCTCCACCTGACCCTCTCTTTGGAGGAGGCACCCCACCAGCTAGGGGTCCCTCGGGTCCTGGAGGCAGTCTCCCAGTGATCGCCACCCCCGCTACAACCGCTCTCTGAACCACGGTTTGTCATGCCACCGAAACACCCACACACTGTTCTAGGACTCCCTCATCTAGGATCCATGACCACATGCCCTCAAGCACTCCCTATAGTACCACCTCCAAGCGGCGGCGAATACCCTCGAACTCTCCCCCGACCTCTGCCGGAGGAGCATGCAATGGCCCTGCACCGGGGTCATCAAAATGGCATCGCCTGGCTACTGTCTCATCATCAGCGGGCCTCACCCCTACATCATCACGCCGTCATTGCTTTCCTTCCTGTGACTCTCCCCGCGAAGGTCTCACCGGCCCCTGACGAGCCGATGCCCTCACCAACTCAACCTCGCGTCCGCATGGTCCCACATCTGCACATACAACAAAAAAATGGTATCATCATCATCCATCTATACATAACACACATGCTATACTATCTAAAAATCAAATCATCAATAATCACATCATACCTCTGTAGTCGAACACCTCTCCTGGAGGTAACACCATCTCTGGATCACCCCGTAAGTCCACCCCACAATACGGATACCACAGTATGATCTGTGTCATCTGCTACCACACCTGTACAACCTCGACCGTGAAGTAATGGCCACCCTCCCCACCACCATGACGAACCAGGATCGTCAACCACCACCTTAGTCGCGGCTCTCGCACACCAAGTGCGCCCAACAACACTCTAGAGTGCAACATCAACACCCTCTCCAAAAACCATTTAACCAAGATAGACCCAAAGGAAAACTCTCCCAAGTCAGAAATACGACACCTATCCAACTATCCTACCATCTTGGCATGGAGCATCAAGCCCCAGGCAAAATTCTCACCAGCCAGTGCCCTCTCCATAATCCTCGATTGACCTCGACTGATCTGCTAAGTCGCAATAGACCCATAAACTCTCACAACCATCATTGCCACGCAACGATGAACAAGGGCGCCCATCACCCCAATACTCACCATGGATCCCGACATGAATTTCTCCCTCATATAGTACCTTCGGCCTAAAGCAACCAACTTCCCATCCCCAAGTACTATAGGCTCCGTCGGTAAGGGACTCCCCCGAAACGGGAGCTCAGTCAGAAAATATATATCTTCCACCGCAGTGAAGGTCAGTTGCTCACCCCGCACCATAAATCAATGCAGATCTGGACTCCACATATGAATCAATAATTGCAAGAGGTACTCTTGGGCCTGTATCAAGGGGCACTCAAAGAACTTCAGCAGCCCACAAGCTGCCAAAGTATCGCGAACCATCGGCTCATCATTGGTCACTGCCTCCCTAAGGAGTGACCAATCTTACTCTCTCCAGTGAACCGGCATCATCCAAATGATCACCTGAATCCACATACACAACACTTAATCAACAATGATAACCCATAAAAACATCAACATCTCCAAAAAATATAAATCTTTACACCCTTCAGCTTTGCCTCACAGTCGCGGTTGTTTTTCCCACAGGCGCGCACAGATGTGCGCCTGTTCATCCCCCAGTCACTCACTCATGCGTGACTATTGGCCACATAGAGGGGCATTTATGTGCCCCTGTCACACATACAAGCACGCATCATAGCATGCTTGTTCGCTACAAAACTACGCATGCATGTGCAGTTGTTGGGGGCACAAACGTGCATGCATGTGTTGTTGTGACTTGCACAGGTGCGCATGCCATGCGTGCCTGTTTTCCTCATTAGGGCACCCCTGTGGACGGATGACCGAATTACAGGTGCGCACTCATGCGCA
>ML776891.1:2299760-2321529 GCA_009831015.1 Picea engelmannii | reverse complement strand
ATGCTAGCACCATTGCACTTAGCCATTCATATCACCTCTAGATTGAATGTGCTTTGGATTCTCTTCACCATTTCATTCTAGTTCATCATTTGTAAGAAGAGCTCAATATTTGGGGGTCCAAGAGCCCTCCCTTGGAGGAAGAGGGGACCCAAAGTATCCCGTTCTCTTTGATTTTCTCTTTCCACTAATACAATCCTTTCCATTGGTGGCATGAATCTTGTTTGTTTCTTGTTCTTATGTCCTTATGCACTATAGTTTAATTGTTGTTATGATTCTTAGTTTAATTCTTTGCTTATCTTTTATGTTTTACACTTCTAACTCTTTCCTCTATTGTTGTATTGCCTAGCTGACCCGACTGGGCTTGTAAGCACCCCTATTTTGCTCATTTAGGTGACAAAAGAGGTGCAACACATGTGTTTAATGATTGGGATTTGATACACTCTAAAGGAAATTAGAAGGTTCATACACAATAATAATTTTAGAAAAGTGGGTTGGGATTAATACACACGAATATTTCCCCCTTTGGACCCCTTGGACCCCCCTCTCTTGTGGAAAATTATCCCCCGTGAATCTGTCCATGTTTGTTTGTATTCAACATTACATTTTATTTTATTATTACAATATGTACAATGTTTACATATTACACAGTTTTTTTTTTGTAAATAAAAAATATTGTTTTACCTCATAATGATTTCACAACCATACACAGAGGGATAGTGTTTGAAGACCAACCACCTATTCTGCCAAACAAATGGAAACTGGAACATGTGGATGCATGATTTGATGTCTAGACAATTGCAAAAAAAAAGCTACCACCTGCCCCGCCAAACAAATAGAAACTAGAACAAGCAAATGAGAGTGTCTCGGTCTGAGTAGAATGAGTAGTTTGAGAGATCCATGAACATAGAAATTAAAATTCCTATAGTGTTTTGACATTTATAGTGCATAAAAAAAAATACTTAACAAGATTAAGTTGTGGAAGAACTTGTGAATCATTTGTCTCCATGAGTGCTACAGGCCAAAGTGAACATGAACGATTGGGCGCATGTCGGGCACCTTCGTTGGCCTAGAATTCCTAAAAGAGCATCAAACAACAATTCGAGACGGCTGATAAGCAGGGTATGCTGGTGGAGTTGTTCTTGCATGTCTCGACGCAAGTCGAAAATGAGATCCATGTGTTCTGGTGAGAGATAGAAAGTGGAATGTGGTCCCTGATCTATAACAGTGGAAGGAGGAGGGAGAGTCTCTTCATGATGTACTTCCAATAATATTTCTTCCTCAATTATGTATGTGGCCCAATCTAAGGTAGAGTCTATATCAAGGGTGGAGCAGCCAATGAGGGGCAGCGGGTCCCAGGGGTTAGGGACAATGTACAGAAGGGAATGTGTTGGGATTGGAAACATCACTACTGGAATTTCCTCTTCCACAATGGCCATTGGAGGTTATTCTCCCACCCTATCTTGGTGGTCCAGAGGAGTCGACAGAAATTGGGAAAAGTGACGAAGCCTTCTCTGTCGAGCTACAAAATTGTAATACAAAGGCCCTCTCTTGGGCTTGTCATGTTCTCGTGGAATGATTGTGCATGTAATCAGGACACTTAGCAGGCACAATGCTTGCAGGAAGGGGAGAAAAATGACAGGAGAGGAACAGACTGCGCCAAAACACAAGAGCTGGTTCAAAGCCAAGTGGTAAGATCCATATCTTACTTGAAGTAAATGGAGAGGCGCCAGAGGAGTTGAAGGGACTTGGCTTGTGTGTCCCATACCCATCTCAATATACCAACTCTGTTGCACAAGGGGAGCCATTAAACCAGAGATGAAATGTCATCTTTCCTATGCGTATGGGCCTTGAATGCCTTTAATGTTGCTCATCCTACTATATATGAATGGAAGGGTGGAGGCATGTACATTTAAATCTTTAGTGTGCATGTACATATTACATAGTTAGGCCCACATCCGTACATCATATTTACATTACACATCGCTAAGTCGGGGATAAAAAATGAGGATGTTATAGGTAGAGATTTGAGAGTGAGATGATTGGTCTCCAAGTTCATTCCTCTAATATACTTTGCAATTCTTCTCTCCTTTTGAATGCTACCCCATGGATTTCATTTATAGGGAAATTTGAAGCTCCAATGATGAACTAGTTCCAATGTGAATGCTCTTCATGCAAATGGGATCTCCAATGCTTGATAGGGACCTTTGGGAGGTAAAAGTACTCAATATTGATGAGATGAGAGCTCGAATTCTCAGAGTATGCCAACCTACAACCACTTAATCTAGGTCTATTGGCCATTAATATAGTGCGTAAGTTATTGTTGCACATTTTAGTGGGGGTGGGTATCAGAGGATTTCCTATGGGATTCATGCATTAAAATTGGAGTTTGACCATGAGAACTAATAAAAAGTCACTTTAATATTTTGAATTTAATCTCTATAGTGTTTTTTGTAGCCATGAGGTAGCATGATTACACTACATTATTGTCAACTAGTGATGCTTCTATAGATAATCACCTAAGTGTTTTTGGTGAGAAAAATTTAGGTGATAACGAAATGTACAAATTAGAAGAGTTAAATAAGTAATACGAAGATGACAAAGTTCAAACCTAAGAAATACAAGAAAGAATAATTTGGACTAGGAATATTGAGGATATAAGAAATAACAATTGAACTTGTGTTTGTACAGGAACAAAGGAAAAACATGAATGGAAGAAAATCAGGTTGTTCGAAGTGGTAGTAGAGCCAAAAGGAAAATGAGGCTAAAACTGCTCCTACAAAAAGGGGGATTTCATTGGCTTTCTGAGCAAACAAAGCTAGAAAAGAAAAAAAGTGTAGCACACAGATAATTTCAAGACAATTTGATTTGAGAAATTATAATATTAAAATTACACAGTAGGGATAAAAATTCATACACAAGATATTAGAAAGAATATAAAAAACGAGGAAGACCAAGCCTACAAAGTCAAAGAAGATTTTATAAGTTAATATTTTCAAAATACACAACTATATAACAACCAAGCCCTCATTTAAAGAAATGATAATATAACTTAACTTAAGAGGAGTGCAATTATAACAACATTTGCTAAAATAAGAAGACAAAGTAGGGACATCGGGAGAACCAATTGAACAAGTCATAATTCACATACCTAATGAGGATGATAGATGGAATTAAAAGAGTAATCACTAACAAAAGAAGAAAAAGAACAAGAATCAGAAGATACCCACCCTTGGGACTAATAAGAACATGAACAAAAATGAAAATTGATGAATGAGTAGTTAGATAGTGTTGGGGTAGAATCCCCAAATTTGTTTCTACATCTCTTTTTTTCAAGACAAGACAAACACAAGAATGATTTCTTAGCTCAAAGCATTGAACCTCTATAGCTAACTCACCAAGCTATTGGGATGTTTTCTTGTATAGCTAAATAAATATATGATTACTCTATACACCCATAATTGTGATCACAAATCTATATTAATATTATATTATTGTAAAATTCTATGTTTTAAAAATAACTAACAAACATCCCAAAAATGAATTTATTACATATTGAAATATCCTTTAAATTTTTATTATAAATTAGAACATTTTTTAAATAAATGATGAATACATTGAAAAATAAATTTATTATAATTGTTAATTTTCTATTTATAAATCTTATCAACTTAAACAAAAATATTTTATTCTACTCGTTTTTATATAATTATGTATAGTTTTTTCTTATATTCTCATTGTTGGTTCATCAAATCAAATGAGTACAAAGCTAGATTAAAATTTCATTGAATTTCATCATTAGCATTTAATAAAACTATTGATATATTAAGAAATTGTTAATTTTCTATTTATAAATATTATCAACTTAAAAAAAAAAATTTCTATTCTTTTTTTATATATTATGTATATTTTTTCCTTATATTTTCATTGTTGGTTCATCAAATCAAATGACTACGAAGGGAGAATCAAATTTCATTGAATTTCATCATTACCATTCAATAAAACTATTGATATATTAGGAAATTGTTAATTTTTTATTTATAAATATTATGAACTTAAACAAAAACATTTTATTCTACTATCTTTTTATATATTATGTATATCTTTATATATATTATGTATATGTTTTCCTTTGTTGGTTCATCAAATCAAATCTTTTTATATATTATGTATATGTTTTCGTTTGTTGGTTCATCAAATCAAATGGCTACAAACTAGAATCAAATTTCATTGCTACAAAGCTAGAATCAAATTTCATTGAATTTCATCATTAGCATTCAACAAAACTTAAGAAATTGTTAATTTTTTATTTATAAATATTATCAACTTAAAAAAAATAAATAAATTATTCTACTCTTTTTTATATTATGTGTATTTTTTTCTTTATATTCTCATGGTTGGTTCATGAAATCAAATGATTACAAATCCATAATCAAATTTCATCATTAACATTCAACAAAACTATTAATATATTTTCATATTTAGTTCATCAAATCAAATGACTACAGGAATCAAATTTCATCATTAACATTCAACAAAACTATTGATATATTAAAAGTTGTGAACACTACACATTATTTATTTATTTGTGATGATTAGTCTTAGATTATTAAAAAATAAACAAATTGACTTTCAAGTAATTATTTGTTTATTTGTGATGATTAGTTTTATATTATAAAGAAACAAGCAACTTGACTTTCAATAATTACTTGAGTTTCTTATGATTCCACATGGCCACCACCTCTTTAATGGTATTGGATGCAGATGGGTGATATATACTTGAGTTTCTTATGATTCCACATGGCCACCACCTCTTTAATGGTATTGGATGCAGATGGGTGATATATACAATTAAGTTTATTTAATACAATTTTATCATTATCTTAACCTCATCTCTTTATTTTTATTTTATATTATAGTATCCGCCCAAATTCCTTTTAACCACTCCATTGTGATAATGTAATGATTTCGTGCCATGCTGATATTATAACGCTTTTAAGTACGTCCATGTCCATGGCCGGTGATCAAACAAGATCAATGTTCTCACAACTAGTCCACAAAATCCAATAAATATCAAATTAGTCTATAAAATCTCTCATGCTAAAAGAAGATATAAAATCTCTCATGATATAAGAAGAGTGTTTTTGGGATATTAAAAATTATATATGGTTTATTAAAAAAAAAATTATTAAAAAAAAAAAGAGTGTTTTGGGATATTAAAAATTATGTATGGTTTATAAAAAAAATTGATATATGAAGGGTGTTTGGTATATTAAAAGGTATTTTTAATTTTATTAAATATTAAATATATTTTTAATTGAATTAATAAAAAAACTTTATTTTTATTAAATATTTATTTTTTATATTTTAATATCTGTAAATTTGTATATTTCTATTACATAATATTGAATTTATTTTTCACAATTTTAAAACCTTTTTCAAACGAGAACGTGATAATATCACAATTCATTTTACATAAAATGAAGAGTAAAATAAATGAATTACATAAAATGAGTGATAATATCACAATTCATTTTACATAAAATGAAGAGTAAAATAAATGAATTACATAAAATGAAGAGTAAAATAAATGAAGGAAGATGATAAAAAATTTCAAACCTTTTWAAATGAGAACGTGATAATATCACAATTCATTTTACATAAAATGAAGAGTAAAATAAATGAAGGAAGATGATAAAATCCAGTGCATATCATCACTCAAATTCCAACTGATTCTATATGGGTCCATTGACAAATTTCGAAGGTTCTCTATGATATTGCTTTTTACTCAGTGCGATTTGAAGTTATACTTATCAACCTCGTTCCAGTGATTAAACGTCACTGTGAACAATTTTTTATGCTACTGCGCGCATCTTCCGTGACAAAATTATGATCTGAGCGAAGATGCTGTTCAATATCCTGTGCAATTCGTTGAGACTCGACCCACACTCCGGGAATTCCTGCTCCCGACAGGCCCACCGTGTATAAACCTTTCCTTCCTTTCCAACTCTTTTTGGGAATGCCCTCCGGGGTGAAGAAATCGACTTCACTCTGCAGTCAGCGAGAAAAAGGAATATTCAATCTGATGAACTTATAAGATGATATATAACGTTGCCTTTAAACATACATACACATAGCCAATCGCGGACGTTGCTTCTGTATCCAGTCGCAAACACAACCGCATCAAAATCCTCACTGTGCCCGTCTGTAAATTCTGCTCCTTTTTCTGTGAAACGCGCTACAGCCGGAAGAACCTGCAATTGGAATATAAATTATACCGTGGACGTAAAGAAGAAAAGCAAGATATATATAGATGAATTAAGGGGGCAACGTGCCTTGATATCGCCATTTTTAATGAGACGATAAGTGCCAGGGTCCAGAACGGGTGTCTTTCGAAGCCTGTTTTTTATGGATACAGGGCCTTCGTCATATCTGTTCAACCCGTATTTTGAGGTGCTTCCGAGTTCCCACCACGCACCCAAGAGGAGCAACATATCAACCATCCAGACGGAGAATACTTTCATGAACATGGAAATAAGTGTATACGTGTGCACGCGCAACGTTTTTGCAGGTAAGATATGCGTCTGCACGCGTCAATTTACAATTTATAATCACATAATTGGGATATAATATAATATGTTTGGAATTATATGAGAAGAGACTCACGTATCCACGGAGGACGATTGAAGGGTTTGCACCGAAGTAAGCAAGGTCCAGAGCTATCTCCATTCCAGAGTTCCCACAGCCGACGACTAAGACGTTGGAGTCTTTGAAGGTGGCTCCGTTTTTGTAGGAGCAGGAGTGCATAACAATGCCCTTGAATTTACGAACATCTTGAATACGTGGAACTTGAGGTTCTGCATTCTCCCCCGATGCGACTACGAGCCAACGAGTCGAAAACGTTTCAATTACACGGAAGTTCCCTCTTTCGCGATTGACTGTGCGCACCTTCCACAAACCGGTACTATCATCGTGGCTGGCCGACATGACGTGCTCATTGAAACGCGGGCAAAGTTGGAATTGGCGGGCGTAACTCTCTAAGTAGTCTATGTACTGGGCAGACGTGAGGGAATCGGGATAATTGGGGCCCATCGGGAGCAGAGGAAGCTCACAGAAACGCTTGGGAAGATGAAGATGGATGCGGTTGTAAGTTCTATACCTCCACAGGGAGGCAATGCAATCAGATTTTTCCAGGATTAAGCTGGGAATCCCTTTTTGCTTCATACACGCAGCAGTTGCCAGCCCAGAAGGACCGCCTCCCACTATGATCGGACCACATTCAACATTCGTGTCACCACCTTCCCAATTGTCACTACTGAACGGAAACATTTATAATATGCAGGAAAAACACTCACAGCGATTTGCAGAGTAGCTGAAGTTGTGCAAGACTTTGGAATCCTTTCCAGTCTGTTATATCACCTCTCAATGGAAACTGAAGGGCTCCACAGAAATGATGAAGTCTCACATTTTTCTCAACGCAACAAAAACACTCATCATGATCCGTAGACGGCTGCACAACACCTCCATCTTCTTGTGTAATGATACTGATGGGATCAGATCAAAGTTATGAACATTTACAAGGAAAAAGGTGGGAGAGAAAGTGAAAGATCCAAGCTATTTAATGAGTGGATATAGCATCACTGGGAAGTCAATTAACTAATTGAAATAGAGAAGTAGGCCAAGTGGAAACAACACTTTCTTCACGCTCATATTTTTTTAATACAGGAGCCCAAGTGGGTACAACACTTACTGCAAGTTAATCTATGTTGTCTGATCTGGGACAAAGACATGGGTAGTTATCTTCAAATTCAGGTTGGCACAATATATTCCAGAAATATTCAAAATTCATTTTAAACTTGCAAAGGTCGAGATATATGTGGCGATATCCTATGTCAATGGCCATGGCCGTGCAGTCTGGACGGTGGTGGAGTGTAGTGTAAGTGCGCAGTGGGGGAGTGGGATGATTATAAAAGACGGTTGACATTGATACGCACAATGCTGCCGCCAACAGATTAATAGTTTCACACTGCTACATTTCGATTCGCCAGACCACGACAGAAAGAACGGAAAGGAGGAGAGTATTTTTAATAATGTGGGAAGCCAACAGATTAATAGTTTCACACTGTTACATTTCGAATCGCCAGACCACGACAGAAAGAACGGAATGGAGGAGAGTATTTTTAATAATGTGGGAGTTGGTAATTTGCGCTGGTCTGCTATCACTATAATCTCAGGTGCGTTACACAGTTAGTAAGTATGGAGCACAAGTAAATACTATAATCTCAGGTGCGTTACACAGTTAATAAGTATGGAGCATAAGTAAATAATATAATCTCAGGTGTGTTACACAGTTAGTAAGTATGGAGCACAAGTAAATACTATAATCTCAGGTGAGTTACACAGTTAGTAAGTATGGAGCACAAGTAAATAATATAATTTCAGGTGCGTTACACAGTTAGTAAGTATGGAGCACAAGTAAATACTATAATCTCAGGTGCGTTACATAGTTAGTAAGTATGGAGCACAAGTAAATCGGGGTGAGATTCGAACTTGAAACCTTCTTTATATATTTTTTTTTATTTACACGGCACTTCAAAGTGTAACTATGACTACAGATAAAGCCCTCACCAAAATTGAACCTTGTCCAACAGTGAAAAACTCCTGACTTTCCACGGTTAAAACCAAACCCTTTAGGCGAAAAAAAAAAAGTATTGGAAAACCTGTGAACTGGACATTTTTTCAATAAAGAAACCTCGTAAATCAAAAACTTGTTATGTTATAGCAGACGGGTACAGTGCCTGTGACGTAATGCATGACGAATATAGAATTGGACCGTCTAGATCCATTATTGTTTCAGAAGTCAAAAGGTTGTCCTGCATAATGACATCCATTATCTTTCTGTAAGTCAAATTGTTATCCTGGGGAATATCGCCGACTACCTGGCTGTTTGCTTACTTTTGGAATAATAACACGTACTAATTTGGCATTATGGTTGCAATGATTAACGCAGCTAATTTTATAGGAAAAAAGTCGTTTCTGTTGACTTCTCTCACACACAGATATTGCAGTGCATGTTAGGTCATATGCGTTGTTCTTTTTAGTAAGCAGGACCGTCCAAAAAGGACAGACATTCCATTTCACGTTTTGCTTGAATTCAAAATAACCTTTTGTATTATGCAGAGACATACCAACACTAAGGTCAAACATAGCATGTGATTTTCGTTTGGGTTCCTAAACGAACCTTTCCTATTATGTAGAAAAAAAAGGTTGTAGAGAGACATACCAACCATAGCATTTGCATACCATGTGCTTCCATGAATATCCTTTTGCCTTAATTTGAGATCCATGAATATCCTTTTGCCTTTAATTTGAGATCCCAAACGAATCAACAAACCTGGTCACATTTACAATTAAAAAGCACTGCGAGAAACGCACAACTTCAAAGGTAATGTAATGTGAGAACATAGGCTTGGTCACAAAGATTCATGCAGCTAAACTCGAAAATATTGTTATCAAACGCCCACTCTGAATATGTATTTGAAAAGATTATTGGGTAAATTCTCTTTCCAAATCAAAGATTTAATGAAGTGTTTGTCTAAGGATTTAATGAAGTGTTTGTATAAGGTTGGAAGTTCCCAATTATGAGAAAGGATAAAGTTCCAATCAATTTTTCGGAGTGTTGAGTGTGCATTGTTTTAAGACTTATATGAAGCCCAAAGCTCAAAATTTTATTGGGCTCCCCTCATCGGGTTTGTCTCATAGAACTAGCCAAGTGAAGTCCTTTGTGATATTTATTTGACTCGAAAGTTGTGACCTTCTTTGGGATACACTTTGTTGGGTTCTTTTCTTTGGGCTCCCTCTTTCCGAAAGCCGAAAACTGAATACCTATCGATCTTCTCAAATGTGGAACCTTGTAATATTTCCACCCAATGCTTGCTCACCTTTATCCTATCGGATTCCCTCTCCTTGCAATCTTATCGGGTTTTCCCTATGTGATTTCCCCTTGATTGGATTGACATGTCCCACATATCAGGATAGCGTCAAACTCCTTTTCATCCTTTGGGTCACCCCTCTTGGTGTTGAAGTGACATTAATGTGTCATGTGATGTGCATCCCTTTTCCACTGCTTGCTCGCCATTTTTTTTATTCAGATTCACACGATCTCAATCTCCATATGACATACCCACCTCAATCAACCTCTTGAGTATTTGGAATCTACATGATGTGTCTTATTTCATTTTTTATCCCTAGATGTAGAACCTTGACCCATGCCAAACCCTGAGTAGTGATGGAACCTTGACCCATACAGAACCAGACTTATTTGTCTTATATATATATATATATATGTGTGTGTGTGTGTGTGTGTGTGTGTGTGTGACTTGTATAGCCTTTTATTTTTATTTTTATTTTTATTTTCCCATAATTTTGATACCATAGTTTTCACAAAATTTTCTATGGTTTTGAGAATTACATGAAAAATTACTTTTACTTGGAAAATCATTTTTACATCGGTTTTTTTTTTTTTTGTAAGTTAGTAATAGTATTAGAGCCTTCTAAAAATTTACAGATTGTCTGTTCTAGGTGTCAACAATGCTCGACTGGGAAACCACTGTTGGCCATGGTTCAAAAATTTAATGACACTTGTCCAAAAATAAACATAAGTGATCATGTTGAGAAAACCTACTATGCCGCATAGGGCCCTGGGCTATCTGAAATTCAATCTAAGCAGAGCTAATTGTCTAAGTAGAGATGAATGTCTATACTTTTTCCTAACGAACTGAAAAAACATGGAGTATAGGACTAGAAAAAGAGAACTTTTCAGAGACCTAGACCATAGGAAGGGCCTACGAAGACTTGGATATTCTTCATCTTTCCCTTGTCTCGTTCTGCGCTCGCTTGCCTGAGGTCTTGGAGGAAGAGTAGCAGTTTGTCCACTCTGCTCCTTTGTTCTTCGTCTTGAGTTTGCAAATCCCTGAGGGTTGTTTTGATATCCTGTCGTCCTCTAGCCAAATCACTCAAAGCCTAAGTAATCTCTTCTTGGTTAGCATGGCTGTGGCAAGGGGGACAAAATGGGGAATCCGTCGGAGTGGTGGAGGTGGCTTCAGAAAGGTAGCGCGACAGGTTGAAGGCGGGAGGAGGTTGTCTCAATGGAGGAGGAGAGGGTGGGGGTGGTGCGTAGCCCAGGGAGTTCCCGAAGGCATCAAACCATTCAACCCGACAACCATACTCATTTGATAGAGGCGAGAGTTCTTGAGTGGCTTCAAGCTGCGTCTCTGCTGGAGCATGAGCCAAAAAAGGAGGCATGATAGGAAGAGCGTAAAAAACTGGAGGGATATCAGCGCAAGGCATTTCAGTGTCTGAGAGGTGGGTTGAATTTGGCATTTTCCTACCCCTGGCTGTGTACCAGGCTGCACCTCTTCTAGACTTGCCTCTCAGGCGTGGCATAAGGGATGTCGTCGCTGGGAGGGTGGATGCGCAGAGCTTGAAGATCAACATAAACCTGTAAGGAGGAGGGAAGACGTCGGGAGCTGTTAGACTGAAAATGCTCCTGAGTTCGGCTATGAGGGCTCCTGGTCCGGAATGGAGAGGTGACTGCTGAGGTGATGTGCATCTTTCCATGTGTGCTCTCACCCTGCAAATTATCCAGCTCGTGTGACGGGCTCCTAGCGTGAAGGTTCAGCATGGTGGCAGCGTGGAGACTTAAATTGAGAGGTGAAATGCCTAGAGGGGGATGGGGCGTGCTGGTACCTGTAAGCGCCAATTGGCAGACTAGCTGACCAATTGTCCTCTCTGTGTCTTATGCGCACATGCTACCCAATATCACCCTATCTGTAGGTTTACATTAGAAATTATTAATACATAGGAAAATTATTTTTACTTGGAAATTACTCTTTACATTAAAAATTTGAATTTATCTAATATGCATTCTCCCTAAATTTATAATGTATATTTTATGATCTATTGTTTTTCCCAATCTCCATTAAAATTGGATACATTTGATTTTCCATTTTTGTAAATATATGTACATATATTTACTTTTACTTTTATATTTTATTTTTTTATTTTATTTTGATTTTGCATTTTCTCCCAAGTACATATTCTATTATTTATTTTCAAAAAAAAATTATTTTATTTTTTTCCTAAATTACATTTGTCTATTCTATTCTATTATTATTATTATTTATTATCCCCAAATCCTTTCCGGTAATTTTCTCCATCATGAATTACCTGACACATTTCTCCCTTTTTTCTCGAAGCCTCACCCTCCCGAATTTATATTATTTAATTATTTTTCGGGAATTCACTTATTTAAGCTCACCTCATCGGGGTTCACCCATGAGGATTTACCCTTAGGACACCCTTAAGCTTTCGATATTTTCCCATAGAGGTTTTCATGCATGCACCATAGTTCAAACATACCAAAGCCATCAAACGTTCTTATGTCGAGGTTTCCACCTCGGAGTTTTTACATCGAAGGTTTTGATGTGCATGAGTCAAACTTTTTAACCAAAACCCAAACATCCCAAAGGCCATTCAAAACTTAGAATTTGGGTTATATTTTTATTTTTTGGGATTATTTTGAATTATTATTATTATTTTTAAATTTATTATGCATGTAGAGGATTATTTTATTTATTTATTATTTCCTATTTTACCTTGGTTTATGGGACAAAATTTCTACTCAAACTCAAGGTTCTATGCCTCCTCTAGTTTCACAGATAAATTAACTAAGTGTTGGGAAAACCATATAATACCATTAAAACAAAATTTACCCAATGCATGTGAGATATTTCTTTTAGAGTTGAAGATCAACGGGTCCAGATCACCCAGTGAGTAAATCAATGGATATTGAACACTGACTTCAAGAAGCCATATCTTGAGCTTTAGGAGTCCAAATCAGGCTCAAGATAACTCTAGGAGTCTGATCATAATTGCTCGATCTTCGTGCCTAGTCTTCCCTCTCCTCCCTTGGTACTCCCACCTGAAATACCTATAAGGGATGAATCTACTACCATGAATAGTATCATGCATAGGCATCCAGGTAAAGTCAAATCCTGCAAATCCACTTCCATACTCGATCTTGAATTTTGGGAAAGGAAGTTTGTCTTGATCACCGGCAATGAATCTGATTTTCTCATGGATTCTAGACATCTCTCCACTAGATAGCTATATCACTAGAAAGTATCTGAATTGGTAAATTGCTCCATACATACTCTTTTCCCACTATACCCTTGGTAAACATGTGATGCAATATGTCAACATGCTCTCTCACTAATGTCCATATGTGGTCAAAGACCGCATTAGTCCTATGGGATGAGTGCGACCCGACTTTCTATGTTGACAAGTCGTACACTCCTCCATATATTCCCTTACATTGCCCATGAAGCCCCTCCTCTCTTGAGCCAACTTGGGTAATGTGAGACAATCTCTACCATTGATCTATAAGGTGCTAATACAAGAATCCACGTGTCTGCCCTTGATAAGCTAGGTAATCATAAGCTACATAAACTTGGTCAAATCCTTAGAAGACCACTCCTCCAAGAAACCAATCCTAAGCATCTCAAGAGTAAATTATGGGAAGCAAAAATTGGTCATCTCATTTGTATCAGCTATCGAGCTGTTAAATACTTCAGTCCCAAGGTCCCAAGATGATATCCACGAGGAACCATTATGCTCAGATTGCGCTCTCCTCTCCTGGATCTCCAAATTGAGATCCTAGAAAGGACTGCACTCACTATCCTAGATCATGTCTCACCCAGGAATATCAGTGAAGTCAAAGTCTACCAACCCATGGAAACAATCGATCCTCGGTATCATGAGGGAAAATATACCCTGCCATATAGAACAAATCTCAACAATTCCTCTCACAACATCCCCACAATGATGTAGACCAATCACTGACACTACCATATTGATCAACCCCGCCATATAAAGTAGTTTATCACTCTTATGAATGCCAAGATCCCACCACCATATTGGAATTCCACCACTCCCAATACCTACCGAAATATCCGTGAAGCGATCCAACAAAGTCTGGATCTCCTCCTGTGCACTTCGTGCACTAATCACATGGTCCAAATGAAGAGATTATGTCATGGCCATAATGCTACATGTCTCATCCAACTGGCACAAGTGAGATTCCCATGTCCTGTTGTATATAATGAGGGCATTAGATAACAACAATAGATACCTTTGCCACTACTTGTAAGACTGGAAAATGACTAGTGCGTTGGTCAACCCTAAGGGTATGACCAAGAAATCATGATGAATTATGGAAGAAAATCTGTGTGTATCATGCTCTCTGTCCCTCATCTGATGATATCCCAGATAAAGATCGATCATCAAGGGATATGATGCTCTTTGAGGCTCACCCATCCAATCATTTATCTTTGGTAACCTCAACTCAATGGTATGCTCGAGGACTCTGTCAGGAGGTCTCCCTGGAAGAGACGCCCAAAGACTCCACTATACACTACCGGGTGCCAATGAATATCCCTGCATACTACTACCTATCATTTAATATTCATGTATCATCTTGTATCTTGTAGGTGCTACTAGATCAAACACTCTACCAATGTCACCTTAACCTATATTCCAGAGTGTTTCCATATCTATCATGTACTTGTCCACCCAATCCTAGGATGTATATATTTCTTCATGGGTTGGTCCACAAGTAATGTGCTCAACTATCTCCTACATAGTTAAACCTTGAGCCTTTAGTGGGCTCCCCAACAGAAGAAACTCATGATCCCCACAATGAAAAATAGGAGCATGGTCAAAATCCTCTACTTCAAATCTCTCCTCAAGCACCTGTAACTCTGAATGCTCCTCGTGCGAGATTTTCACAAGAGGCTCTTCCCTCAAATCATGGGGGACAATCACGCCCTCATGTGTCATGGCTGCCAAAGATGATGGAGTCTCTACTATAAGTGATGAAGAGCATTCCAAACTCAACTAGTAATGAAGATCCTCAACCTCCCTTTCCTTGTCTTCAATGAACTTGAGAGCAAGGTCCATATCCATGAATAACTTCAAGTAATTTGATTTCATCTTCTCTAGTGCTTCTTTGATTATGCACAATTGCGCACTAGTGACTCCACTTGCAACAATTTTTTATCTCTCCTTATTGGCCCTCGACCAAGTTTTGAGGAAACATTGGTCGTGTTTGACCATTTTTGGGACTTCGACGGGCTGGTCGAAGACGCAACGCTAGGCGAAGTGGAGATCGCGGGATCTCGCCCATTTTGCGGGATTTTTGAGGATTTTAGGGTTCATGTAACGGGTATGGGATTTTTGGCATAGGGGCAGACCCAGGGTTCAATGCTTCAACAACGCACCAACCAAACCCTAACTATCATCCCTTTCGGCAACACCTACGAAGCAGATGAAGTCTCACCCAAGGTAGAGGCAGGGGGGTTGTAGGACTCAAGTGTCTGCAACCTAGTTGGGACACAGATACGTGATTACAATACTTAATGGAGCACTTAGAAGTTAATATTCATTAGCATTTAACCATTATTCACATCGCAGGTAAAACCCTAATTACAGAACAACGCAGTATTCAACAAGATCTAACACATCCAAGCACTTAGCACATAGAAATAGAGTAGATCTAGCATTCATTCATATTAATACGCACTAAGCTATTATATCATATGCATCTAACATACATAAAGATGCCAGCACAAAGCATAAATCACATCAATCACACAAAGCAACCATAACACATGATAAACATGGTTCACCCACAGCATGGGGCTACGTCCACTAACTCTTTGTCTTCTTTATTATCTTTTGTCAATCTCCTTACAAGCATAGAGCCTCAAAACCAACTCCACATAGGACAAGATATCTGCGCGCACCTCGCCAGATCCTCCTTCCACGAGCTTGGCACATCATAGAGCCTTTGTTACAATCACTTTCACTTAGCTCTGCAAGTTATCAATACACAATATGCACAGAGCTAACTCAATCACATATATCCAATTGCTTACGTCACTTGCACTTAGCACAATGAAACAGTTAGCACCACATACCTCTTAGATATAGTGTGTTTCTTACATCACCTAGATATCTATTTATACATTAAAAAAGGGCCTAAGCATGGGTAAGACCCATGGGCCGACATCCCATACCCATTACATAAACCCTAAACCCAAAAAGCTCACAAAAGGGGGCGAGATCCCGCAATCTTTGCTTCGCCTGGCACTTCGTCTTTGACCAGCCTGTCGAAGTCCCAAAATTGGTCAAACATGACCAGCGTTTCCACAAAACCTGGTCAAGGGCCAACAAGCCCCCAACACTCACTTGTGACTCATCTCGAGTCACTCTGATTTGGATAACTTTGCCTTGAAGGCCTCGAGCTACCTCGACCTACTGCTTCGCCAGAGCCTCCTGCTCGACGAACTCTTGAATAACTTTCTCAATCATCGGTCCTTCCAAGCATTGTTCTACCGTGGTGACTACTTGTTCTAGTTGTGCACCTTGTCCTTCAACCTCCTCAAAAAGTGTGCAAGCTTCATCCTGCACTGGATGGAGCCTCTGGGTCACTTCCATGACTTTACTCTGGATGGCATGGAACTATTGTTGAACGACGCATTGTTCCTGTGACCTTTTCATCCTATCGACCGGTGATAGTAGCTTCAACTATAATTGCACTGTCACTGCTTGTTTCTTTGCCTCATGGAGTTGTGACTCCAATGTCCTTAGTTCAAGGTCCTTTGCAAGGCGCTTGTAGGTATGCACACTTCGACTGCTGAGTTGCTTGCATTCCAAGGCCAATTCCTTGATTCTTTCGACAACGCTCTTGGTAGTTTCCTCTCTTTGATCTCGCACTTCCTTCAGAGTGCTTGGCACAACTTGTAGTTCCAGTTCTGCTATTCGTGCTTGGAGCTGCTGAATGGCTTCAGTGAGCTTCCCTACTTGGCTCTCTATTGTGTCTTCTTCTATCTGTGTGAGGCCCGACACAGAGCGAAGTGCTCTGGTGACTGCCTCCTTGAATCCCATCTACTCTGTGAGCAGTTGTTCTTTCTCCTTTTGGATCTATGCTCTATCCTCTGCAAACTTCACCTGGAGGTCATCTTTTTCTTGTTGTGCAACCTGACATTGCTCTATGGCTTCCTCCTTTGCTTGCTTCAGGGTCTCTATGCCCTGTTCTTTTTCCTCCTGGGCATGACGAAGGAAAGCCTCTGTCGAGTCTGCTAATCTGTGTAGCTGGGCAGGCTCATCTCCTACTTCTACGTTCCCTGCTGACAATGGCGCGATAGACACTGCGTGGCTCAATTAAAGAGCTTGTTTTACCCCTTTGAGTTTTGCCTCGATCTTGTCAAACATTGTCTTCTGCTTGACTTCACTTCGTTGCAAGATGTCCTCTGAGGTATCTGATACAAATACAATGATAAGGTCAATGTCATCCACTGTGAGCACAGTGTGGAATGGAGGTTTAGTGTCTTTTGACTTCTTCCATGATGAAGGTTTCGTCGGGGAACCCTTTCTTTTATTGGATGTTTCTGCTTATGGAAGGGGATATTTAGGTGGTGTTACTTCACCCTGCTTCTTCTTGTCTTCTCCCCCATCATCCTCTTATTTTTCTACTTTGTCACCTCCTCCTCCTTCAGGTGAATCTAGTGTAGTTTCCTTTGATGTGCTGCTTAATTCTTGTACCTCTTCCTTATTTTTCTTCCTGCAACTGCTGGGTGCATCATATTCTTCGTGAGTGACTACAGGACTTCCAATGAGGTCAGGGTCAGAGAGTTTTTCCTGGTCATTTGGTACAAGGAACTCTGCAGGCTATTCCTGGGTTATTTCTTTCATTCTCTCCTCTGTGAGTTTGTAATAGGATTTGAGCTCTTCTTTGTGTTCGTCTTCACGCGTAGTGATATAGATGAAGTGCATGTCTACGCAAAAATTCACGAGTGGCCTGAACCTGTGCAGAGTGTTCAACGTCATGCGAGGGAAGGATTTAATGGCCCTCTTCAGCTGCAGATAATAGGTGTGGAACACCGCATTTGACTGCCATTGTTTTCCATGTCGCTCAAATACCATAGCATAGTGAACTTCACAGCTAGTGGTTTAGACGACTCAATTTCAGGGAAGGTCGCTCCTTCCAGCATCTCCCAAGCAATGAAGGAAATGAGGATCAACAACCAACTGAAATGGAACTCGTAGCCCTGATCCTGAGCTTCACGACAGTCTTTCTCTAACTGGTTGATGAGGTAGCTTGCCGAGTTCATTTGCATCCCTTCAACACATTTTCATGCGAGGTCGATGACAAACCCCGTGACCTGCATTGGCCTATTCTTCCTGAAAAGATTACTAGCGATCAAATGGAAATCTATGTGCATTGCGCCATTCTGGATGGAGGCTACCTTATATCCCCACTTCCCCTTCTCTACATCACCATAGGTGTATTTTATTGTTTGTGCTAGGGTGTGATTTGTGGCTGGGTAAAAATCCTGGGGATCTGGTCCTTGCATGCTTAATCTAGTGATCTGATGGATCAACGTCATATCTACTGTGATGCGTTGATCCAACCACAGGTAACCACCATGAAGCATGACAATAGGAGTTTAATGCATGTGTTAACCTCCTGATGTTTGTCTAAGTGTGGAATCTTCATCACATTAAGAATGGTGGACCTCACGATGTCCATAGTCTACGACTGGGGGATTATCTTCGACTTCTTCCCCATTGTCTTGGTAAAATACTTGTGTGGTGTGAGCATTCCATAGTTTTTGCGATCTCCCAAGTTGAAGTCACTAATATTAAGCGTTAGAATCCTCTCTAACTGTAGTCCTACTGCGCGTATCCCCTTCGGAAGGTACGCGGTGATCACTATGTAGTCGAAGTCCCTTGGGACGCTATCACGACTCACCGCACTAGCCGGAGGTGGGATGTAGTCAAGCAGGATTGATGGGATGAGCTCCGCATTCACCAAGTCATCACGATGCTTGGTTTGTTTCTTTGTCGCAGTTCGGGAAGGCCCAAATCGACATACAGTCGATGGGGATGCTTGCACTCCTCTTGTCGACAAAGCTTGTGCTCCTGTGGACATGACCTTCTCAGCCATGAGGTATATGAGAATATCTTCGACGGATTTCTCTACTGCGCTAAAGTCACCTGACATACACACTCGAGATCTGATATCTCAGGTCGGTGCACACATAGTCAAGGTAGCAGAATGGATGGCGAGGTCTCAATAATCATAGTGTGGTAATGGTCATCTCTCTGTGGGCTCGAATAATCACAATTGGAAAAAGTGTCCATGGTAAGACATTCGGCGGGTTAAATAGATAACATCGTAACAAATTCTTCCAATGGGTAGGAATGCCTCGATCAATGTAATTCCATCCTTTATGGTGTGGTCCCAATGGTCCAATGGCGAACATTCTGACAATAACTGTGTTTCTAGTCATTCTGGAGCATCGTTCTAAAGGTCGGGATGCCTCCAACGGTCATATCACTCCGTTGTGTCGAAGTGCCAATCTGCGCTGCTCTGCTATTTTGACGAGGTTCAAGTTCTGCAAGCCTTCATTCTGCGAAGTCTTCTCTGGAACCTCTTGCAATTTTTCTAGATTTGCTTTCTTCTTACTGAGTTTTCTAGCTTTCTTTCCCGTGATCTGCATCTCTGGATTCCTCTTTCCATTCTTGTTCTTATCTCCTCTTGGCATAGTAACTTCACATAGCTGAGGGTCTTTCACAGGGTTTGAGGGTAATACTTTTTCTCTGACTGTTTCTAGAGTAGATGATCTACTCTCTTGTATGGATAATTTCTCTAAGTCCTCTTGCATTCTTTCAAATTCGACAGCTAGGTCTCTGGCCCTCAGTTGCTTCGACTTGTTCTCATGTTCTTCTATTAAGCGCATTATTCTCCTAGCCATGAAATCCCTTAATTCTTTATTTTTCTATTCTAGAGCTTCCTCTTCTTCTTTCCTTCGGATATGATCTTTCTCAACCCAGGTATTTCCTAGCAAAAGAGAAAAGGGGGCGCTATTCTCAACAAACTTAATGACCTCGAATTCTTCTTCTGTCGATGCTCCGTGAGAAATCATTGGTACATGGGAAAGTCTTCCACATAGGGTTAATAGTTTTCATTTAAAAAATCCTATTCCTCCTAGTGAAGGAACCATAGCAGGTTTTCCTAATATTTCCCAAGTACTTTCTATCATAAAGTTCACCTGTGTTTCTTCATCCATTACACAGTCTATGCCAAATTCTCCTATTCTTGTTTCTATGCACTCTTTCTCGTTTAAGATCTCTGATAAACTGATGTCTCTATGATCATTCAGTGTTTCTTTCATCTGTAATAATATAGCCTCCGATTCTTTTTGGTTCTCTAGTTTATTCTTAGTCTCATGAGCTTCCTCAAGGTTTTCTTGTCTCGTGTTCATCTTCTCAACTTTAGCAATCATTCTAGGGAAATCAAAAACTTCATGTTCAGTAGCTTCACAACAAAGGAAAATAGGACTTCTACCAGGGCATTCCTTATCAATATGTCTCAATATTCTACAACTATAACAAAGAGTCAATCCTCTCTTTCTCTTAAACGATCCCCAACCTTTCCTGTACTGTGCATTGGGATCGTAGTGGTGGACCTGCAAAAAATTCTTTCTAGGATCCTATATCCACTTGTTAGTCCAACAATTCTTTCTATGCATAGGAATATCATATCTTTCACTATTTCTATCAGATCTATTCATATCACATCTTCTTTCTTCGAGTTGTGCCCTAGTTTTCAGACTAGGACCAAATCCATCAAACATACCTAGATCCATTTTTTTCGATTTTTTTTTCACTTATTTTACCTTTATCAGAGAACAAAGATTTAATATCTTACCTCTTTTCTTCGGATCAAACTTCTTTTCTTAGCACGGAGCTTCGCAAGTCAAGTAGAGTATTGCGCACTACAACAACAAATCTACGCACAAAGATTTCTCTTTTCTTCAGTTCCCAACAATCACAGTTTCAGGTCCTGACAACATAACCATTTGTTGGCATAGGGGCAGACCCAGGGTTCAACGTTTCAACAACGCACCAACAAAAACCTAACTATCGACCCTTTCAGGAACACCTGCGAAGCAGATGAAGTCTCACCCGAGGTAGAGGCAGGGGGGCTTGTAGGACTCAAGTGTCTACAACCTAGCTGGGACACAAATTCGTGATTACAATACTTAACATAGCACTTAACAGTTAACATTCATTAGAATTTAACCCTTATTCACATCGCAGGTAAAACCCTAATTACATAACAACGTAATATTCAACAAAGTCTAACACATCCAAGAACTTAGCACATAGAAATAGAGCAGATCTAACATTCATTCATATTACTAAGCACTAATATATTATATAAGATGCATATAGCATACATAAATATGACAACACTAAGCATAAATCACATCAATCACACAAAGAAACCATAACACGGGATATACGTGGTTCACCCCCAATGTGGGGATACGTCCACCAACTTTTCGTCTTATTTATTATCTTTTGTTAATCTCCTTACATGCACAGAGCCTCAAAACCAACTCCGCATAGGACAGGAGATCTGCGCGCACCTCTCCAGACCCTCCTTCCCCAATCTTGGCACATGTAATGATCCCAAGCCATTATGCAAGGATCATCATTGTTTTGGTGTCTTTTAAAAACTTTTTCTGAGTGAGGTATTTCGTCAAACACTTTGCTGATCTACCTTTTAGATGTGTTTATATGTGTGTATGCAGCAAATAACAGAAAGAGATAACCATGGAACATACCTCAACCATATGCA
>ML776891.1:2246849-2278194 GCA_009831015.1 Picea engelmannii | reverse complement strand
AACAGAAGACCAGAATTACAGAACCAAGAAAGACTGGTAAGAACTGATTTATCTGTAAAGTTGAATGTGTATTTAACCATTAATATTTGAGGGTGGTTGGGAGGTTCTCGGGAGGACTGTTGTCCTCAGAGGTTCAAGTGGGTGCTTGAACACAGGGAGTTGTAGCTTCCATCTGGTTGCATCCAGAGAAACCAGGGTGGCAGGGAGGTGCTAGGGAGAACAAATGTTCTCTGTTATGCAGGCTAGAGCCTGTGTAACTGGAAGTTGGTGCTTCCATCCAGTTGGTGCTGGAGTACTCAGGGAGTTGGTTCTTCCTTCTAGTGGGTGCTAGAGAAACCAGAGAGTTGGAGCTCTCAAACAAGTTGCATCTTGTAAAACAGAGGTAGCAGCCTCACATTGAGTTGGTGCTCAATTTTAAATGATGTACAGAACAGAAAAAGATTGCTTATCATTTCGAAGAAGAAGATGTTTTCTCCCTTTATGGGTTTCCTCGTGAAAATCTGTCTCTGTGTGTGTATCTTATGTGTGACTGCTGATCTTTACTCTTACTGTTCATATGCTATATGATTGGTTGATGACACATGAAGAAATCTTAATAATTGTTTAAAAGGCATAAAATTGTTTAAGCTTATAAACAACTGATTCACCCCCCCCCCCCTCTCAGTTGTTCTAGTATTTCTAACATAAGGTCAAGAGACTAAGTATATGTTAAAGAACCAGAAAGAATCATAAACTTTATTAGTACAGCTGAAAGAAACATTGAATGATCATAGAGACATCAGTTTACCAGAGATCTTAAAAGAAAAGTCATGCATAGAAACAATAATAGGAGACTTCAACATAGACTGTGTCTTGAATGAGGAAACACATGTGAATATTATGCCAGAAAGCACTTGGGAAATTTTGGGAAAGCCTGACATGATTTCTTTATTGGGAAGGATAGGATTGTTTAAAGGAAAGATGATAACCCTCTGTGGAAGAGTTACTAATGTACCTATGATTTCTCATGGAGCATCGACCGAAGAAGAATTTGAAGTTATTAAGTTTGTTGAGAACAATGACCCTTTTGTACTTTTGCTAGGAAATACCTGGGTTGAGAAAGATCAAATTCGAAGGAAAGCAGAGGAGGAAGCTACATAACATACAAAAAAATAATTAAGGGACTTCATAGCTAGAAAAATTTAGTGACTAATGCAAGAACAAGAGGACAAGTCAAAGAAATATAAGGCAAGAGAGTTAGTTGTCGAGGTTGAAAGAACATAAGGAGGCTTAAAGAACCTTCCCATGCAGGAGAGAAGAGCACCCACCCCAGAAGTAGTAAGAGAAGAGGTATTACACTTGAATCCTTTGAAAGACCCTCAACAATGCAAAATCACTTTAATAGGAGAAGATAAGAAAAGGAATGGAAAGAGGAATCTAGAGACTCAGATCACAGGAAAGAAGGCAAGAAATCTCAGTAAGAATAAAGCAAATTTAGAAAAACTACAGGAAGTTCCAGCGAAGACTTCACATAAGGCATGCTTTTAGAACTTGAACCTCATCAGAATAGCATAACAACGCAGAATGACACTTCGCCATGGTGAAGCTATATGACCATTGGAGGCATCCCAACCGTTAGAATGATGCTCTAGAATGGTTGGAAACACAGTTATTTCCAAAAATATCACCATTGGACCATTGATACCACACCATAATGGATGGAATCATATTGATTGAGGCATTCCTGCCCATTGGAGGAATCCATTATGACGTTTCTTATTTAATCTGTCGAATGCTGCACCAGGACCACTTTTTGCAAACCAAGATATCTGAGCTAACAGATATGTGATTTCATACTGCGTTGTGTTGTCTAGACCTTACCATCCGTTCAATTACCTTGAGTATCTGTTCCTCTACCCGAGTTATTTGATCACGAGTGTGAATGTCAGGCGAATGTAGCGTAGTAGAGAAATTTGTGGAGGAGATCTTAATAGACCTTATGGCTGAGAAAGTCATGTTTGTAGAAATACAGGAATCATCAATGGGCGGATTGCAAGCATCCACCTCGACTGGATGCCAATCTATGTCCCGAACCGTGACTGAGAAAAGAATAAAGCAACGCGATGATTTGGCAAATGCGAAGTAGATCTCGTCGGTCTTGCCTGAATACATCCCACCTTTGGCTAGCATGGTTAGTCATGACAACATCCTGCATGATTTCAAGTACACACTATTCAATGCATACCTCCCGAATGGGATATGTGCAGTTGGACCGCAGTTGGGACTGATCCCAACTCTCAAAATCAACGATTTTAACCTTGGAGAATGAAAGAACTATGTGATGCTCGCACCACATAGGTACCTAACGAAGACGACCTGGAAGAAACCCAAGATAGTTCCCCAGCCATGGATTAAGGATATCGTGAGATTGACGATCTTAAATGTGATGAAGATACCCCACTTCGGAAGACATCAGGAGGTTAACGCATGTGTTAAACTCCTCCTGTCATGCTACCATGGAGGTTACCTCTGGTTAGATAGGCACATCACTGTGGATCCAATGTTGATCCACCTGATCACTGGATTGAGCATGCAAGGACCAGACCCTCACCAGTTCTACCCAGGAAAGAAATTAGACTACTCCTTGGCCCAACGCATCAAGGAGGCATATGGCGATGTGGAGAAGGGGAAGCGAGGCTACAAGTTAGCCTCCATCCAGGATGGAGTAGTGCACCTCGCTTGTTAGTTGATCACTGACAATCACATTAGAAAGAACCATCCTATGTAGGTCACAAGGTTCATAGTCAACCTCGTAAGGAAGTGTGTCGAAGGTATGCAGATGAATTGGGCATGCTACCTTGTCAATGAGTTGGAGAAGGACTGTCATGAAGCACAGGACCAAGGCTACGAATTTCACTTTAGTTGGTTGTTGATTCTAATTGCATTTGTCTTTTGGGAGATGTTGGAGGGAGCAACATTCCCAGAAGTCGATCCATCAGAACCATTGGCCGTGAGGTTCACCACCTTGTGGTATACAAACAATATGGTGAAGAAATGGAAATCAAATGTGATGTTCCACACTTACTACCTACAACTGAAGCGTGCCATTGCAGCATTTTCGTGGATGACCCCGAACACTTTGCATACGTACAATCCACTAGCGAAGTTCTGTGTCGAACGACACTTCATTTTCATCACCGCACGTAGAGATGAAAGTAAAGAGGAGTTGCAGTCCTACTATAAATTGATTGACTAAGATATGGAGGAGATAACCAAGGAATGGCCAACCGAATTCCTTGTACAAATCGAAATAAATTGCGCTTGACTCACCTGCAGGAGGAGGAGGGGAAGAAAAAGAAAAGCAGGACAAAGGAGAAGTGACACTACCGAAGGATCCCCTCACCATAGTAGAAGCATCAAATAAGAGGAAGGTTTCCTTGGAGAAACCTTTGGCAAGGAAGAAGGCTCGTGCCAACAAGCTTCAGTCAAAGAACATGCTCATAGTGGATGACATTGATCTCATCATCACAGCTGTAGAAGATGCTTTAGAAGACATCTTATAGAGACATGGAGAAAATCAAGAGTCGATGTACAAAAGAATAGAGAAAGATCTTAGAGACATATTTCAAGCTATCCAGTTGGGCCACACAGTGTCTACTGCACCATCTTCAATAGAGAATGTAGAATTGGGATATGATCCCACCCAGTTTTGAAGGTTAGCAGATGCGACAGAGGTTTGACTTCGTCGAGCCCAAGAGGAAAAGGAGCAAGCCACAGAGGCCTTAAAGAAAGAAAAGGAGGAGGTCCTAGAGAAACTTTGAGTTGCGTAGAAGGAGAAAAGTGAAATTCAGGCGGAGCTCGAGCATAACAATGCAAAGATACAAGAAGAAAAAGACCAACTACTCCCAAAGAAGATTGCGGTCAAAGAGGTAGTAACTAGAGAAATTCTCTCTATGTTGGCCTTGGCACAGGAGGAATTGGAGTCAACAAAGATGCAAGTGGGGATGCTCGTTGAAGGTATTCAAGAACTTCAAGCAAGAGTAGTAGAGTTAGAAATCCAAGTAGTACCCAACACTCCGCAAGAAATGCGGGATCATAGGGAAGAAACTTCCAGAAGCGCAGTAGAAAGAATTAGGGCATTGGCTTCAGAATGTGAGAAACTAAGTGACCGAAGTGCATAGACCTATGAGCACCTCACAGAAGATTAGGAGTTGAGTAGATTGGAAGCACAACTCTAGGAGGTGAAGCAGAAGGCGTTTACACTGCAAGCACATATGAAATTGTTGACTGTAGTTGAGAAGATGAAGAGGTCACAGGAGCAACGCGCAGTCCAACAGCAGGTCATTGCCATCCAAAGCAGAGTTACGGAGGTGACATAGAGACTCCAGTCGGTGCAGGATGAAGAATACACACATTTTGAAGAAACTGAGGGACAAGGCTCACAGTTGGAATAGGTGGTCGCCAGAGTGGAACAACACCTAAAAGGACTAGTCACCAAGCAAGTCATTCATGAGTTCGTCGAGCAAGAAGCTCTGGCGAAGCAATAGATCAAGGCAGCTCAAGGCCTTCGAAGTAGAATTTCCCAGATCAGAGTGACTTGGGACGAGTCATAGGTGAGTGTTGGGGGCCTGTTGGACCTCGACCAAGTTTTGTGTTTGACCATTTTTGGGACTTCGACAGGTTGGTCGAAGATGGAGCGCCAAGCGAAGTGGAGATCATGGGATCTTTCCCATTTTACGAGATTTTTGGGGATTTTAGGGTTTATGTAACGGGTATGGGATGTCGTCCCATGGGTTTACCCATGCTTAGGCCTTTCTGTAATGTATAAATATGTAGCTAAGTGATGTAAGTAAAGTAGTAATTGGCTTAGTGCAAGAGGTCATTGGCTTAGTGCATGACTAGAGTATTTTAAGACTTGCAGAGATAAGTGCAAGTGATTGTAAGAGGATTTTTGCACCAACTATGTAAGGCTTTGTGCCGTGATCTGGTTTTGAGGAAGGTGGATATAGTGTGTTGTGCACAAATCACTTGTCCAATGCGGAGTGAGCTATGTGGCTCTGTGTCTGTAAGAATATTGAAGGAGACTAATAAATAAGAATAAGAGTTGGTGGACGTAGCCCCACACTAGGGTGAACCACGTATATCCTGTGTCGATGTGATTTGTGCAATGTTGTTCATGTTATTTATGTATCTATTTTCTTAGTACATTGTTCTTGATGTATGGTATATAGATCTATGAATGCTTAGTTCTTTATGATGTGAATGAATGTTAGATCTAAGTTAATGCTATGTCCTAAACGATTGGAAGTGTGTGATCTGCTCACTACTACGTTGTTATGAATTTAGGGTTTAATCTGCGATGTGAAGGGATTTATGAACTAATGCATATTTATTGGCTAAGTGCTTTGTTAAGTGTTGAAATCATAGATCTGTGTCCTAGCTAGGTTGTAGACACCCGAGTCTTGCAACCCCCCTGCCTCTAGCTTGGGTGAGACGTCATTTTCTTCGCAAGTGTTGTCGAAAGAGCTGGTAGTTAGGTTTTTGTTGGTGCATTGTTGAAGCATTGAACCCTGGGTCTGCCCTTGTGCCAACACTCCTCCATCTCATTTTTCCACATAATTCCTTCAATGAACTTATGAGCACCATATTCCCTTGTCAAAACTTGTACAATTTAATCCTCTTTGACCAATAATTGATCCTCCAAATGATGCAATGCTAAGGGACTTAATTCAATTTTATCCAAGTGGTATGGGCTATCACACAATAGATTCTCTGATTTGGTTTCATCTATAATAATACTATCTCCATCAACAACAACTGACTCACTAGATGATGCCATGAAAACTTTACTTACCATACATGGACCTGTCAAATAATGGGACTCATGTTTACTATCACTACCAAAATCAATGTTTCCTTTGTCATTCTCCATGCATGGCTCCTGAGAAGATGGATCCATATCCCACGACATTTTTTTGAATACCTTGTCTTAGTCATATTTAGGTACAATCATGTGTGTGTCATCATAAGTATCATAAATATGACAAGTATTTGAATCCTCATCATACTTAGGTGCTCGCACACCCTCATAATCATGAACATCACTGTAACTAAGGTATGATGTTGAATCCCCAATATCGGTTGATTGGGATACTTCACCATATGTGCCATCAACCAGTCCATCATGTGCACTATTGTTATGGGAACCATAGGGAAATGCTAAAGGTGTACTAGATGTTGTTGTGCCATTATCCTCAATTTTAGAAGCATTAGAATCTTTCGAAACTAGTACCTTTTTCCTTGGCACCTTCACCTTCTTGTCCACTGATAATTGGGGTTCATACCACTCAAGATGTTTGATGGTGCAAAAATATTTGAATGACATGGCTATGTGAAATGCCTCACTAAGTGCCATATATTCATCTTGTCCTTTTTGTCTTGTTTGTTGCCTCTTTGAACCACTAGCCCCATTGTTCCATACATTTTTTTGATGGCTTGTCATATCCTACATAAAACATGGTTTCCTCTATGAAAGAATATTACAGATATACCTCATGTCGTTTTTTACTTCTGTAAGTGATATATTCCATGTCTCCTTTCCTCATGAAACCACAAGCCCCCTTAGGCTGGCATGATTGAGGCTTTGATACCATTATAATATACCACCCCTATTGTTACTATAAACCCTGGTGAACTGCTATTATGTTTCTATGGTTTTGTAGTTGACAACTTTCGTCAAACAGTTGGTTGGAGTATCACTTTCCCACTGCACAAACCTCTTTATGTCTATTGTAACTTATTTCCGATGAATAACTTTGATCAATCACCTTGTTGGCACTCTCAACTCAATGTAAACCCTCCATGTTTGTTGTTGTTTTAGTTTATGGTCTGTTGATTGGGTTTGCTCGGTGTAATTGACAAGGTTTAAACATGGGTTTGGTACCAAATGAATGTTACAATGAAAATAAATTACACAACAAGATTACTATGGAAATAACTCAATTAAACACCAAGAATTCCATCAAATATGAACTGTTTTATTATTAGATTTGTTGACTTGTTCATGAAATAAAGGGTTGTATGTAAATAGAAGAGATGTACAACAATCAAAAGAGAATTATACAGGCCTATGTGGATAGGTTGTATGAAACAATCAAATAGACCATAAAACAAGAACCCTATGACATATAACTTGGCCCAAGTTGAAGATGACTCTTCCCACAGAAGATGGATCAATTCTCAACAGTCAAAATTAGCTAAAACAATGAGAATATAGCCCAAAAACAAATAAGTTTTGTCCTAGTAGTGTAACTCACCCCACACAATGATAAAATCGATTCCTGTGGTTAGAAATCAGTCCAACATAAAACAATCACTTTCCAACTCAAAAAGGGAGCACCTAACCTCAAAGAAGAAGTGTGCCCAACATTCAAATATGTGCTCCAACAACTCGAAATTCATCCCCAACTAGTTAACTCAACCTCTTTGATACCATATTTGACCCAACTGCTAAATACTTCAACCATCAAGCTTAAAACTCGGCCCCACAAACTGAACTTGGTCCCTTAAAAAATAAACTCACCAAACAAATGAGGGAAATACCCAACAATGAAGGTTCAACCACAAATGACAAACTTTTCCCTCATAAAGAATAACTTAGCCAATAAGTAGGGAAACTCCTCCACCAAGGTAAGAACTCAACCAAAACCAAAGATAAAGAAGAAATTAATATTTTTGGCCTGGAATAAAGAAATTACAGTTGTGAGAAGCCAATATTTTTGGCCTAGAATGAAGACATAAGTGGCTAACTATATATCCAAATATATAGACTGCCATAAGGTGAATACAAAACATAGGCATCTAGCTGGGTTATTTCAACCATTTTTCATTCTAGAATGGAAGTGGGAAGTGGTTACAGTTGATTTTATTTCTAAGCTACCAAAAATAGTGAAACAACATGATTCCATCATAGTGGTGGTGGATAAATTAACCAAGGAAACACATTTTATTCTAGTAAAGACTACACAAAAGGCAACAAATATTGCAAAAATATACATGAAAGAAGTTTCTAGGTTACTTCAAGTGCTTAAGGAAATAGTTTTAGATAGAGATCCAAAGTTTACTTCCAATTTTGGAAGAGTTTTTTCAAAAAAATTGGGAAAAATTTAAATCTCAATACAACGTATCACCCAGATTTAGATGGGAAAACATAGAGGACCAACATAATATTTAGGACATGCTCAGAATATATGTGATGGACAAGCTATCAAAGTGGGATAATTTCATCCACTTAGTGAAATTTGCTTACAATAATGGGTATCAGGCCTCATTAAAAATGAGTCCATTTGAATAATTGTATGGAAGGAAGTGTAATACACTAGTCAGTTGGGACAATCCAACAGATAGAGCTATTATTAGGCCAGATTTTTTGAAGGAAATAGAAGAGCGGATGGAAAATATCAAGCAAAATTTAAAGGATTCCCATGATAGGCAGAAAACTTATGCAGACAAGAATGGGGTTTTCATAGATTTTAAAACGGATGAAGATGTTTTTTTTAAAGTGAAGGAAAAAAAAAGTTCTCTAAGATTAGGAAGTTTCCCAATGGAATGATAGCAGTGAAAGGGGTACATTCCTTGGTTCAATGGGTTGACAGGAACATGAGATTTTGGAACTACTGTTGGAGTTGTAAAAATTGCAGAATTTCTATTTCTTGGTATTATGATGTAAATTTGTGTATGTGTATTGGCATAGTGTGCACTGAGGATGACACACAATTGTAGGGGAGGGGGAATGTAACATCCCCACTATAGTCCCTATTTTAATTAATGCATAATGTAGATAAGAAATGTGACCACGACCAAGCGATGTATATGTGAATTGTATTTTTGAATTTAATAATAAAATGTGATAATAAATGTTGGGGGAAATGGAAATATATGGGGGATGATTAATCCACAAGTGAGGGGAGGGTCTAAGATACTTTCTAAGAAAGGGGTACAATGGGAAATTACCCATGTCTATTAATTAAACTCACTTCCTAAATTTTCTATTGGTATATGAACCCCTTAATATGTTGTTGAGTGTCCCCAAAGCCAATCATTGAATACATGTAAGAGGGTGGGTGTGAGAAGTCACATCCCATAGTTATTGGAAGCATGGGGGATGATTATAATTAGTTTTTGGAAGAGTGTAATTCAATAAAGAAATCCAAAGAGAGGAAATTTGTATGGGGAGTTACAACAATTTTAGACAACGAATGTTTTTTCATGAACAACAAATAGAAAGCATAAAAGAAGAGCTTGGAGCTAGAGAAACCATGGAGGGAAACTTTTGGAGCATGCTGGAGTGAATTATGGAGATTTTTTGGAGAATAAGAGTGAGGAACCAAGTTTTCAGTTCTGAAGAGTGAACTCTTGTGTGAGTTTAAATGTAACATCAAGTGTTTGATTTTGTTTGCTGGTAGTTTTCATGGCAGTGAGTTCCATTGAGTTCATAGCAGAGAGATTCATGGTTACCCATGCCATAGAGACCCTGATAAATGAATGGGATACCCAAGGGCTTGAGATCATTGAAGGGGTACATTCCTTGGGTTGGGCAGGTTGATAGGAAGAGAGATGGTGGAAAATTGGGATAGTTATAGGAGAATATCGATGGGTTGTGGTTTTTCTGAGCTATGAGTGGGTAGTGAGAGACCACCCTATTTTGTGGATTGTTAGCCCCAACTCAAGGGTGAATTTCTATTGATATTTGGAAAAAAAATTCTATGGTTGGGTGGAACATCTGTCCCAAGCAGATGGTTGCACAACTATTTTAAAAAGATAAGTGTTTTATCTATTTTTTTCTTGCATTATGAGTTTTAATTATTGTGCATGAACTCTGTGTATGAAACTAATTTATATGTTGTTAATGAGCTATTAGATACATTCATGTGTGATTTTAGTATGCTATACATGAACCTACAAATTAATGTGTAATTTGTTTCTTGTAAGCTACAAGAATTTAGTTAGAAGATAAAATTTTGTTTTTATGTGTTTTCCACGTAGTAATGAACCCCGTATTAGTTGGGGATCATTATAGTATCTTGCTACCAACTTTGGGCAACTTCCCATTCTTAGTGATCTCCTTTTAGATTTTAATTTTAAAAACACATGCACACTCACTTTGAATTCTATGTATGTCCTTTTTTTATCTACATAACTCTTTTCCCTATCCTGGGAAACCTTTTAATTCCACATGATATTTACCATCTACTCTTCCATTTTCCTTAGCAATTATGGCCCAATAACTTCTTGTTTGTTGGGTTGTCCTAGCTTATTAGTGTGTTTCATTTTTTTCCATACAAGGCTTCAAAGGGGCTCATCTTCAATGATACCTAATACCCATTATTATAATTAAATTAAACTAAATGAAGGTAGTCTTTCCACTTGGAAGGATTTACCATTACATACATTCTCAACATATCTTCAATTATTCGGTTGGTTCTCTTTGTCTACCCATCTGACTTTAGGTGATATGTTGTATTGAGCTTCAAATTAGTCCCAAATCCATTAAACGAATCCTTCCAAAAGTTATAAGTGAAATTGGGATCTCTATCTGACACTATTTCCTTAGGCACACCATGTAGCTTGACAATTTCCTTCATGTAAATATCATCGATGTTGGTTTCCTTATGAGTCATTTTCGCCGATATAAATTGTGCATCATGTTGGAATATGTGGTCAACGCTCCCCATGAGTTTCATGACATGGTTTAATAACTTCTTATGGATCCTATCTCTGATGATTGTAGTGGAGATTAACTCCCGCAGGTTTTGGTCTAACGACAATCAGATTCCAAAAAATTGTATTAGAGAGATAGGTATCGAGTTTGAAACTCTCGGGGTAATGATGGGGGTGGGGGGGTTGTTGGAATATGTGTCCAATTCTCCCCGTGATTTTTGTGAAATTGTTTAACAACCTCTAGTGGATCCTAAATCTGATTATTGTGGTGGAGATTAACGCCCACAGATTTTGGTCTAACGACAATCGGAGTCCAACACATCCTTTATAAGCTTTTCCGCCAATACCATGATGGAATCATGATTCCTTGTTGTTCTTAGAAACTTGATGAAATCTATCATAACTACCTCCCATTTCCATTTGGGAATGGGAAATGGTTGTAACAATCCTGTTTGATTTTTGTGTCCAGTATTCACCTTCTGACATTCAATGCACCTGCGAATGTAGTCAACCAAATCTTTATTCATTCTAGGCCAGAAAAAATGGATTCTTGCTGCTACAATTGTCTTCTGATACCTTGGAAGACTATCATATGGTACATTTTGCATCTCTTTCATCACTAAATTTCTCAAATACAAAGTGTTAAGAACATGAACGTTTTCGCTGAACAAGAGGATTCCATACTCTTCCAACTTGTAGTATTTAAACTTTAGTGGTACATTTTCATGTTGTAATCCTTCTATAACTTGTGCATAATGTTGATCTAATGTTATAGATTTTGTTGTCACAAGAGTCGACTCTAGGCTGTAATTGAGCCAAGCCTTAACACATTTTAAATGAAAAAATAAGTTATCGCTCAGAACTTGATTTGGGTTGCATGGAAGTAAATTTTGAGATAACCACGAACCACTTTTGATTAGAAGCTGCCCCTTCCAACCTTAGAGGGATCTCTCGAATATATGTCACGATAGGATATCCAATAAGCTTAACAATGGGAAGATCTATGGGTAACAAACAATTTTGAGGTTATTAGGGCTGATGGGTTGGATCGGGAGGTAGTCCATTAGGCATGGAGTCAAATAATCAAGTAAATAGTAAGAGCATTTTGGAAATGGAAATCCATGGAACAGAGGCGAGGTAGAAGCTGATTAGAAAGAGAAGGATTTATAAAAGTATGGCAAAAGAATAAAGAGAAAACATATCAATACACAAGGAGCACTTAGCGATGAGTGAATTCCAAGCATAAATCAGTGGAAAAATATGGTTGGGACAAAGCATCTAGTAGAGGATGAATTATGAACCTTGATCTCTACAAGAAACAACCTATAACCAGTCTGAAACATATCATCTAACAGAGGATGAATTCTATTACAAAATAGTTACAAATCAAGAAGAAAAGATAGATGGAGTGATATTTAAACTAAGAAAATGGACAAACTCTGCAAGCAACATCACAAGAATCTCTGATATGGATAAAACATGCTTCTGCAATATTTTATTAAATTGAAAATGAAATCTACAACCCAGGAGTACTACTCCTGTGTGTCTCCCCCCCATTCTTCTTCAAGAAGATACAATAATATAAGTCTTTTTCCCCCTTTCGAATAACTGAAAAATGATTCGAATTACAAGGAAATCCCTATCAAAATAAAAAAGTATCTCATGTAGGTATTGAGGTCAAAATCCTCCCAAAAGACAACAACAGTTACCATCAATTTCAGAAACTTTCTGCCATTAGAAAATGAACCAAACTGCTGAAAAATGTGGCTGCGTTTATGGTTCTGTATCTCTCGAATCATGACACATGTGTATAAAATGAAAGAGGATTTTGTGCATATTTTGTTTTTGAGAAAAACCCTCTCTCAGTTCCCTGAGATCCATTTCCATTTTCCCCAGATCTGCATTTTACAAACATGTGTGAAAACATGAAAATATGAGATCCAAACATTAGGGCTCGGAGATGGATTTGATTCTCCCAATATGTGACACTTGTAGGAAAGATGAGAGAGGTTATTGATATATGATGTTTTAGGCACAAAAACCTCCGACCATTTCTCAAAATGATATTCCAGTTGCTCAGAATTATCATTTGAAAATGATGACTCAACACAGTAAAAAACCCCACATTTATGAGAATGAACCTCATCTTGTGGGGGCTTTTGACTGCCTTCCCAAGCTCCAAATGAAAATATTAATGCACTAATGGAAATCTTAGGATCTGTATATTTCAATTGACCATTTGAGTGCGCAAAACGACCTCTCCACGGCTGAGAAAACTGACTTTTGCTAAGGCAGTTTAGTCACTGGAAAAATTCTCTGATTTCGGTGGCTAACAGGCCGAAAACAAGGGTATCTTAGCTGTCGAAAGTCCTGGAGTTCGGTGGCTAACAGTGCAATTTCAGAGTGTCGTACGCCACCGAATGTCCTGAAACCCGGATTTCAAGATTTTGGGTTTTGGGAAACAGAGCAGTGGTTAAAATCTTTACATTAGCCAAACCTCTGATGGCCAAAACCATGAAATGGTGATGTGGCATTTATGTTAAACCCTATTATAGTGATTTTATGTCATTTATTGCATTCTTTTCATGCCTACTCGTGAGATCTTCCTCCATGTGGCTTGATGTGTGGTGCTTGAATGCTTGGTCTCGGTCGATACACTTTCGACAGCTAATGGCATATGAAACCCGAGATTTAAGCTACCGAAAGTCTACACTTTCGATAACTAAACACTATAAAATTTTTCTCCTAATCTACCGAAAGCTAAAATTTCAATATTTGTTCCAACATAGGCTCGATCTAGGGATGGTGCTTTCCTATAAAGAGCCAAGAACAATATACCACATGCCTTCATCCATTGGGCGACCCGAAATCATCTTTATCAAAATCTGAACCCTGCCACTTTACTTGCATCTTTCCTAAACAAAAACCGCTTGTTCATTCATTGGGCTATGGAGTCATAATGCTTTAAAACAAAACCATACTGGATTCGAAACTGAACTGAAAACATATTAAAAACCACTGCTGTAATCTAATTCTCAAATTCAAGATTATTTATATACATCACCTACTCTAACTACTGAAAATTCCCACTTAATCAAATGATATGAAAATGCCAGTGAAGCCAATCCAATAATTGTCTACTTATTTGAAATTTTCTCACACTTTCTTTAAACAGGCTGAAAAAGGAAACTGACAACTCCCATCTGACCTGTTGGTGATCATGAATTTTCAAACCTTTCATCGATTCTTGTGACAAAATATCCATGACATAGCATACTCCTCCATTAAATGAATCTAAAATATCAGCAAAAGGATCTTGGAAAAATATATGGTCCTGAGGTTTTAAAACATCCAGGACTACTCTATGTTCTGATTTATAATGTTCAGGATCATTCTCGAAGAGAATATCTGAGCACCCTTCAAGATCATCTGCAATGGCATCTCCAAAATCATGGCACAATCTTGTCTGAAGACCCTCATCCATCCATGAAAAATCTGCAGCAAGTTGTTCTACAGAAACGATGAAATAATCTTCACTATACTCATCATATTTAGGTTCAACAGATAACTCAAGAGGGTCATCGGTCAGACAAAAACTCAAGACATCAATTGTGAATCTCTCAAGAAAAGGAAACTCTGTTACTATCTATGGCATACTGTTTATTTCAGAATCATACTTATGCAAATCACAGTCTAAAGCATTCTCGAACAACAAACTTTCTTCAGGATCATTAAACATGGCAACCATATATTTTTCATGAAACAAAACAGAGTCTAAAATCTGATCTTCTGGCAGGAAATCATCATAAATAGGTTCACTAACTTCCTGAAAAGTTCCATCAAATACATGTATGTCATCATTTAAAAACAGATTTACATCTTCAGAAATGGAAGAAGTTTGACACTCATATCCGGGACCGTGTGAAAGTTACAAATCTGTGTGAGTAGGGGTTGTAACATAGTTGTTCAGGAGCAGGTCTATCTCTTCTTCTACAGGTTGATTGTGATGCTGAATATTTTCTTCTTGAGTATGTTCACAAGATCCAACGTATTTATGAGACAACTATTCCTCATACCGATCATCTTCATCAACTTGAGAAATTTCTGATATTTCTTCCTCCTCTTCAAGAAGATTTGTTTGATCCTTTTGTCTTATGAATTCTATATTACAACAATCTTCAAAAAGTATTTCAGCTGAGTAGATTCTCTTACAATGTTGATGAAAAAGTATGTGAAAATCTTTCAATGAAGGAATACTGGAACGAGGTAAAGATTTATACCAGAGTCTAACATCTTTTTCCAATGAAAACATAAACAATTTCATGAGGACATCTTCATGATGTACATTTAATTCCTCCATGAGCTTGTGGAATTCAAAGAAGTGTTGAGCGGGATTGTCGTCTGCATATTCTCCAAATTTAGGAAGGACATCTTCCCAAATTTTAATGTCTGGAACAGTGTTTGGAAAGCCATAAACATTTGTAAAGTCCATAGGAGCAAACCTTGGAACAATTCGAGTAGCGAACGAATTCGACATTTGAGACCAGTGGAGTCACCAACAAAATCTTGTAGAGTCTACGAACCAAGGAGCCACCAGGTGAATGATCACAACCAATTGAATGCCTATCCCTTGTTCACCATCAAGAGATATATATAAACTTTGTCGTATCCCAGGGAATATAACTTCGTCCCCCGTTCCCGACAACGGCACCAGAAAATGTTGTCGCAAGAGTCGACTCTAGGCTGTAATTGAGCCAAGCCTTAGCACATTTTAAATGAAAAAATAAGTTATCACTCAGAACTTGATTTGGGTTGCATGCAAGTAAATTTCGAGATAACCACGAACCACTTTTGATTATAAGCTTCCCCTTCCAACCTTAGAGGGATCTCTCGAATATATGTCACGATAGGATATCCAATAAGATTAACAATGGACAGATCTGTGGGTAACAAACAGTTTTGAGGTTTTTAGGGTTGATGGGTTGGACCGGGAGGTAGTCCATTGGGCATGGAGTCAAATAATCAAGTAAATAATAAGAGTATTTTAGCAATGGAAATCCATGGAACATAGGCGAGGTAGAAGCTGATTACAAAGAGAAGGATTTATAAAAGTATGGCAACAGAATAAAGAGAAAACATATCAATACACAAGGAGCACTTCGTGATGAGTGAATGCCAAGCATAAATCAGTGGAAAAATATGGTTGGGATAGAGCATCTAGAAGAGGATGAATTTTGAACATTTATCTCTGTAAGAAACAACCTATAACCAGTCTGCAACAAAGCATCTAGCCGAGGATGCATTCTATTACAAAATAGTTACAAATCGAGAAGAAAAGATAGATGGAGTGATATTGAAACTAAGAAAATGGAAAAACTCTGCAAGCAACATCACAAGAATCTCTGATATGGATAAAACATGCTTCTGTAATCTTTTATTGAATTGAAAATGAAAGCTACAACCCAGGAGTATTATTCCTGTGTGTCCCCCCCCCCCCCATTCTTCTTCAAGAAGATACAATAATATAAGTCTTTTCCCCCCTTTTGAATAAATGAAAAATGATTCGAATTAAAAATAAATCCCTCTCAAAATGAACAGGTATCTCATGTAGGTATTGAGGTCAAAATCCTCCCAAAAGACAACAACAATTACCATAAATTTCAGAAACTTTTTGCCATTAGAAAACAGACCAAACTGCTGAAAACTGTGGCTGCGGTTATGGTTTTGTATCTCTCAAATCATGATATATGTGTATAAAATGAAAGAGGCTTTTGTGCATATTTTTTTTCTGAGAAAAAACCTCTCTTAGTTCCATGAGATCCATTTCCATTTTCCCTAGATCTGCATTTTACAAACATGTGTCAAAACAGGAAAATATGAGATCCGAAAATTAGGGCTCGAAGATGGATTCGATTTTCCCAATATGTGACACATGTAGGAAAAATGAGAGAGGTTATTGATATATGATGTGTCAGGCACAAAAACCTCTGACCTTTTCTTAAAATGATATTCCAATCGCTCAGAATCATCATTTGAAAATGATGACTCAGCAAAGTAAAAAAATGCCACATTTCTGAAAACGAACCTCATCTTGCGGGGGACTTTTGACTACCTTCCCAAGCTCCAAATGAAAATATGAATGTACCAATGGAAATATTAGGATCTATATATGTCAATCGACCATTTGGGAGTGCAAAACAACCTCTCCACCGCTGATTAAACTGACTTTTGCTAAGGCAGTTTAGTCATTGGAAAAAATCTGCGATTTCAGTGGCTAATAGGCTGAAAACAAGGGTATCTTAGCTACCGAAAGTTCTAGCTTTCGGTGGCTAATAGTACGATTTCGAAGCACCGTAAGCCACCAAAAGTCTTGAAACCCCGATTTCAGGATTTCGGGTTTCGGGAAACAGAGCAGTGGTTAAAATCTTTACGTCGACCAAACCTTCGATGGCCGAAACCCCGAAATGGTGACGTG
This sequence comes from Picea engelmannii, assembly GCA_009831015.1. Classification (NCBI taxonomy): domain Eukaryota; kingdom Viridiplantae; phylum Streptophyta; class Pinopsida; order Pinales; family Pinaceae; genus Picea; species Picea engelmannii. The sequence continues at coordinate 2,261,021 of ML776891.1, read as the reverse complement.
GAATTTATGTTAAACCCTATTATAGTGATTTTATGTCGTTTATTGCATTATTTTCGTGCCTACGCATGAGCTATTCCTCCATGTGGATTGATGCGTGGTGATTGAATGCTTGGTCTCGGCCGATACACTTTTGGAAGCTAATGGCATATGAAACCCGAGATTTAAGCTACCGAAAGTCTACACTTTCAATACCTAAACACTATAAATTTTTTCCTCCTAAGCTACCGAAAGCCAAAATTTCAATATTTGTTCCAACAACTTCCAAATTTTTTCTTTTTAAATATGAATAGTACATGCTAATGGTCATAGCATGTATTTCATGCACCCTCCTTCCAAGTGTATCACCCACTTTATTCTCTTTTCCCTTGATATTCTTGATGTATAAATCATATTTACTGAGAAATTATAGCCATCTAGTTTTTTCGGTGTTTAGTGTTGGATCTCAAACACATGTTTCAGAACACTATGATCTATCTTTAGCTCAAATTTTCTACCCATGAGATAATGCTTCTACATTTTTAAGGTATGAACTATGGTTTCCAACTCTAAGTCATTGGTAGCATAATTACTTTCTTTCTCCTTAAGTTTCCTTGACTCATAACATATGATATTCCCATTTTATGTAAGGACCCCACCAATCCCTTCCTTGCATGCATATGTGAACACAATAAAATACTTACATGGATACACAACCTTTCAAATAGGTTCACTGGTCAACGGTTCCTTCAAATGCTAGAAACTCTACTCACATTTGGCAACCCACTCAAAATATGTTCCCTTCTTCTGAAGTGAAGTCATAAGATGTGTGACCTTGGATAAACCTTCAATGAATCTCCTATATTATCCAACTAATCCCATAAAGTATCTCACTTCTAAAACATTATTTGGCACTGGTCAACTTTTGATTGCTTCAATCTTTTCAGGTTCCACCGCTATGCCCTCCCCTGAGACGATGTGGCCCAAATAATGGATTTTTTATTTATATAAAGTGTTATTTCTTATCTTGGCATACAATTGGTGCTCTCTCAACACTTGTAGAACCATTCTCAAATGTTTCTCATTCTCCTCCTATTCCTTGGAGTAGATAAGAATGCCATCCAAGAATACAATGAAAAATTTGTCTAGGTCATCCCTGAACACTCCATTCATTAGAAACATAAAAGTAATTGGTGCATTTTTTAGGCCAAATGGCACCACCATAAACTCATAATGGACATACATGTCTAGAGTGTCGTGTTACTGATGTCTTATTCTTTGTTCTCACCTAATGGTAACCTAACCTTAGTTCGATCATGGAAAATTTCTTTGCTCCTTTCAATTGATTGAAAAGATCATCAATTAGTGGTAGAGGGTATCTATTCTTTACAATAAACTTATGAAGTTGTCTAAAGTCAATAAAAAACCTTACAGTTCCATCCTTTTACTTCACAAAGAGTAATAGAGAACCCCTGGTTGAGATGTTTGGGTGTATGTACCTCTTATTCAACCATTATTCTAGATTCATATGCAACTCTTTCAACTCTGATGTGCTCATTCTGTATGGATTTTTGGACACTAGGGAAACAACATGCATTATATCAGTAGAGAAGTCAATATCTCTCTTTGGTGGAAATCCTCACAACTCCCCAAACACATTTTCAAATTCCTTCAATATTGTATAATATTCAAGACTTGGTTCCTTATCCTTGGTTGGCTCTTCCATATGAGCCACATATATCTGACACCCTTTCCTAAAAATTATTTTTAGCTACAATGTTGAAATATCTCTAATGGATATAGATCTTGGAATACCTTACACCATCCTTGAATTTTGTTTCTCATTGAGGCATGTGAAAGCCTTGTTGTAGAAATCCATGAGATCATAATGCTCATCCAACCAATCCATATCAATTAAGAAAGAATATGATCCAAGTGGTATGATGTTCAAATCTTCCTTAGTGCCAACTCCATGCATGCTTACTAGGAAATCCTTGATAAGTTCACTAATTTTTCTGTTGGTTCCAGTGGCTAGCTGAACCAACCATGAATTTTCATTCTCACATATCTTCAATTTAAACCTTTCAATTATTTTTGTATATATATAGCTATGAATATCTCTGGAATCAATCAAAATAACTATGGGATGATTATCAATGTTAATTTCTACCTCAATCATGTGGGATTGGTAGTATTCTTGTATGTTCTCCAAGGTTGCATAAACCCTTGGCATGCTCATGCCCACATCATCCATTGTATCAAATTCCTCAATGTTATGCATAATCCTCATCCTATCTCCCTTGTGAGGAAAATTATTAAACAAGTGATCTCCTTCACATCCCCAACACTTTATAGGATGTTTTATTGGACTTTTCCCCAAGGAATTTGTCATTTTTTGTTCACCTTTGTTGGATTACTGAGAGGGGGGGTGAATTAGTAATAGCGTAATTATAATCATTTTTCTCCAAATAATCCAAGTGTTATATCAATGTAGAATTATTATCCAATAATGAGCAATAAGAAATGAAAAATCACACACATACACTGTACACCGGTGTTTTACGTGGAAACCCAAATCGGGAGCAAACCAAAAAATGATTTATCTTATATGTCTTGAATAATTACATTCATTGGAAGCACCAACTTCCTTTGTTTTCCAGCTGCAACTGGAAGGAGGCTGCAACCCCTAGTTTCTCAAGCTACAACATGAGGGAATCTCCAACTCCCCAATTCTCCGGCTACAACTAGAAGGAGGCTACAACCCCCTATGTTCTCCGGCTACAATCGGAAGGTGGCTACAACCAATTTTCCTTGCCCCATCCAACCTCCCTGAAGTAAAATTAGAATGATGGAACCATTGTCACACTATCACTGTGAGATATATCATTGTAAACATGTACCAATAAACTTGAACCATGCATCAACCAACACCTCAACCTGTAATCAACCTGTATCATAAAAAAGTGCATCAACCATGCACCAACTTGTACCAAACAAGCTGTAATCAACCTATACCATAAAAAAGTGCAACCAACCATGTACCAAGTATGTACCAATAATGTTTCAAGTACTCATCAATATGTACCAACATCATCAACTATACACCTTATGTATGTGCCAACTCATCAACTACTTATCTCAAGTATGTACCCAACTTGTACCTCAACCAAAAGCTCTCATCAATTTCATCATCCAAATATGATTTGTAACTCTGTAATAGACCTGGTGTATATGATCAATTACCTGCAAACCTTTCTTAACTTTAACAACAAGAGACTAGCATTTTCATCAAACGTTTCTTTAGTCTCACAAGATTAGTTTTGGATTAGTCAACAACCCTAACTTGAAATAATCATAACTTTGTACCTGTAATGAATAAATATCTCAAACTAATACAGAATGTTCTTCAGTGTGATTTATGAAATTCCTCCAGGTGTCACTACTTGGAACCTCTCATAAATGGAGTTATGGTAAAAATGGCACACCTTGCTGAATTCTGGCTTATTCTAGAGAGAGACCTTGTAGAGCGTTCCCCGCATGGAATATTTGCTGAATTGATATAAAACTGTTACACAACATACTAAAAACTGTACTCTAACCAAAAAATTTGGTATTACTTAATTTGGATCTGTTATGAAGAAGTTATGACATTTTTACCCGAAACACATGTTTTTGACAAGTTTCAGGACTAGCCACAAACCCTATTTTCCATGGAGTCTAACTCCAAAAATACAACGACCCACTAGCTGAATATTTTACCACAGATACTTGTATATGTTTCCTCAATGTCATAGAAATTTCACAGTCTAAATCATTCTAGAAAAAAAATTATTGCGAAAATGGTGATATTGTTGGATCATGTTGTCATTGATGCCAATGGTTTGATTATTTGGGAGATTGTTGGATCATATGTCATTGATTGATGTCAAGTAATTGATTGAGATGATGCCCTTGATAAGAGTGATATATTGATAAAGATGGATCATTGATATGATTCCCTTGATGAGAATGATATATGTCCAAGTGGAAACCAATTGATAAAGATGGATCATTGCTATGATGCATTGATGGATAAATGAGTTGTCATTGATACATGATGCATATTTGATATATATGATGCAGTGGTGAATTGATGCAAAGATGATTGTATTATCATCGTTGATAAGGTGCACAAATGGATGAACTCCAAAGTGGTCCCCTTATGGTGAAAGCCCTCACTGGAAGATGCTTTACGGATTGGTTTATCCTAGAAGAACGGTTGAAGGATCCATGCTTTCATGTGGAATAATGAGATAAAGATAAATGAATTTGTTGGTGAAACTATCCTAGATGGATAGTTCTTGACATGCCATTTCCAATGGTATGTGTAATGTCACATAACTCCTCACAGTTTGAGAGTTATGGCTCTACGAAGTTGAAGGACCCCCATATGATGGCTTGAAGCCCCAAAAGGTAAAAGTGCTTGAAAAGAAGAAATCATTATTTAAATGATAAAGTAAAGTGACAAAATCAAGATGGATTATTTAAATGATAAAGTAAAGTGACAAAATCAAGAAGGAATATTTAAATGATAAAGTATTGGAGAACTTTCTATTCATGGAAAGTGGTTAACCCTAAAATAAGGAAAATAGGTTAAGTGACCTAGAAATGGGTTAAGTAACCTAAAAATGGGTTAAGTAACCTAGAATATGAAAGTATAAATAAGAAGCTAGGATCTCTTGTAAAATGTACATATTTGGTGAGAATCCTTGTGGATCAATGGAGAGCTTCTTGTGAATATCTTTTGGAGTATTGATGGAGAGATTCTTGTGAGAGAATCTTATTGGTGTGGATCTCTTGAGCATGATTGAAGATCTATTATTAGGAAGAGAGAGAGAAGAGGATCTCATGGTCACATCAAAGTTTCAGCAATGTCAGAGATCTTGACAACAAAATTCTCAGATTCACAGAAAACCCTATTTTCTGGTGCCCACGCAAGTTGTCTATGTATAGGGTGTGTGTACATGTGGGTTGGATGTGTATAGAGTGAGTGTACACGCAGGATGACTGTGTACAGGGAGCATGGACTGAATAACCTCATGGAGAATTGTGTTTGAGTTGGTGCCAAGCTCTTGGATGATGATGCAGGTTCCAGATCTGCATTCTATGGTCTCAGATCTATCACTAAGACACTGGTATGGTTACATTATTGTCTTGATAGATGCTATTGTTTGATATGTTGTGAATGCTTAGGGAGTTGTTGGTATGGATTCTATGATGTGGCTCAATTTGGTTGATTTGGTGGATGGATGATCCAGGGGATCAAATTTTGCTCAAAAATCCAAAGTGCTTAGAATCGCTTCAAATCAAACGGGAGGATAGGCCTCATCATTATGAAACCAACACAACTTGTTTGGGTTCAATCGAACGTTGGGAGCGAGAGATATCGCGTTCTGTTCAAAATGACAAACATACAAAAAAAAGGGATGCTGACTGTACAGTCCGTACAATCCGTACAGATGATGATGTGGCAGTCGGTACGACATGTGGCAGAGCTAAATGGCAGATAGTTGGCAAATGTGGATGAATGACATTGCAACAAGTGGCAGTATTTGGTTGGTTGTATGGTGCCACGTGGCCCAGTCATGGGTTGCCACATGGCACCTTGTTATTGGTTGCTTGAATAAAATATTATTGGAGTCCACTGGATTCAACCCCGTGACCTCCAACCTCATGTATAGACTTTGCAAAGTTTGTGTTGCCAACGTGCACCACTGTAATCCTTATTATATATATGGTTTAATATAATTTTAAGTTTGAATTGTTGTGTATTGGCGCGGGGGTCCAGGCTGGGGCTTAGCCCTATCCCCCGATCGCATACATTATTGCAATATGACGATATGTGTGCATGCGGTTTGGATTTGAATTTGGTTCAAATGGTTATGTAAACCAACACCCACCACTTGTCATGACTTTACTTGCTCTTAAAGTTTTAGCCCCGTTTTGAGTTTGCACGTGGTCACACGGGCCACACAACCATAGCCTTGGTGGTTAGGGGCTAGGTGTGCCCGTAACCATCCTACAGCTTGCACCATTTGTGCGATTGCGTCCGGTGCTAATTTTTAACACTTAAATATGTGTGGGGGCTAGGTTGAGCCAACAAGGGTGCAATTTGTAGATGCAGAGACAACAAGTTTGAAGGGGGACTTCTAGGAAGCCTATCTTCTTCAATTTTTGGCCAAACGAGGTGCCAAAAAATCCCAGCTAGGGGTTTTTGGATGTTCTGGAGCCATTGGGGCCATATATTTGGAATTTTGAGCATTGTAAAGCACATTTTTGATCACTTTGAGAAAATAATACAAAAGATCCATTGGAAGCTCGACCAGGAGATGTAGCCCAAGAGAGGGGTGAACTCCTTTATCATTTGCTGTGTTATGTGTTTTCTATTCACTGTTTATTGGTGCTATTTATATGCATCTTGAATGAGTAATTTATATAAAAGTTGTATTTCAAATTGATCCATTTGCATTTTAACACTTAAAATTAAACTTGCAAATAATTTCAAGAATACAAGTCTTCTTCATTTTTAGATCAATGGAGTGAGAAACACTCTTGTGATTCAGTAGTGACATGATTGATATGGTATACTATCTATTTATACATGATTGAGATAGCATTCATATTGATTTATTGTGGAGCATGAGCAAGCTATTGGAGAGCTTGGATGTGTTGTGACTAGCTGTGGGTCAGTTTGGACAGTGGAAGACAGAAGAGAAAGTGATTGCAGGTTGTAGAGGATTTGAGCATGTGAAGCAAAGCAAAACCCTAGTTTCTTAGAAGCATACACTTGTTACATCATACACTGGCTGCATTCACACGTGGGCTATAGTGACCTAGGGAGCGTACATAAGCGGGCTGCACTACCGACAGGTCGCGTACCTGTTGACAGATTGATATCTGTTGAGGATTGTTGCCTCATCTTAGTTGGTGCTAAGAATGTAAGCTGAGTCTTGCATATAGATTTGGTTCCCTTGTAGAGTTGTACTCTATTCTGTTGTTGTTGATAAACCCCAAGGATTGTAGTTCGTAATAAAAAGAAAATTGTACATACATCTTGTGTTCCTTGTGTTCATTGTGGTGATGACTTGTTGATGATATATTGCTGATATATGTTGCTGATATGTGCTCACATCTAATTGATTATAAATGACAACAATGGGTAATGAATAAATGTTGAATGCTAATTGATGAGTTTTGTGAAAGAGGGAAGTTTTGGGAAAAAAATCCCCACACTCATTCACCCCCCCCTCTAAGTGTGGTAGGTGTGTCCAACAATTGGTATCAGAGCAGGCCTTCACTACAAGACTTAACAAGCTTGAAGGAGATCCATAGACACACAAATGGATAATGAAGTTCCAATTCTTGATGAGAAAAACTATTCTACTTGGAGAATAAAGATGAGAGTGTATTTGAAGATAATGGGAGCAACTATTTGGAAGGAAACCATCGGTGGATATGTTCCATTGAAGAAAAAGTCAAAGTTAGAAGCTCAAAGGGAAGGAAAGACGAATGATGCATTGGCTCTCAAGACAATTCTTAGTGCACTCTCAAGCCCTATCAAAGAGAGCATGGGACATTTCACTTCCACCAAGGATCTATGGCTAAATCTAGAGGAGACATATCAAAGCAAGGAAGAGGATGAATAAATTGAAGACGACTCCATAAAGATCATCAAAGGTAAAGAATCATAAAAAACTCTTGAATGCATTATTTCTAAATGTGATTTTGAAAACATTTCAAGTGAAGATAAAGAATCAAGTGATAATAGCAAAAAGGAAGATCTTGAAGACATTTCAAATGAAGGCAAAGAAGTATGTGTTGATATTGGCAAAAAGGAAGATCATGAGGATATTTCAAATGAAGGTAAAGAACACTCTAAAGCCCTTGACTGCAATGATGATGATGATGAATTTTTCTCTACAAGTGAAGAAGAAGATGTAGATATAGTTTTTGTAAAGTTTGATGGTATTTATCCCATGAAAAGAATAGAAGGAAATCTATTAAAACTTCAAAAGGAAATTGAAGAGGGTTTATATATGTATAGGAGTGATCATTTTTATACACACTATAACTATATTTCGGATAACACTAAGAAGTTTCTTAGGAGGAGTCAAAGTCACATCTTGAAGTTAAAGGGAATTCTCCAAGAGAAAGAAGAGAGTTATAAATTAGAAGAAAAGGAAGAAGAGATCACAAGAATAAAAAATGGAAAAGAAGACATGAATATAGATGATGAGATTAGTAAAAGTTTTGAAACTATTGTCCATCTCAAGACCCAAATTGAAGAAGCCAAAAGAATAGATGAACTATTGAAGATTCAAATAAATGAAAAGGAAGATTCATGTTGCAAGTTAGAAGCTAAAATTGTTGACCTTAGAAAGAAGGTGGAAAAGTCAAACAAATTCTTGAATATCTCACGAATCTTGGATGAGATCTTGGAAAGTCAAAGACCATCATGTGATAAATCAGGTCTTGGATACAAAGGAGAAGATACACATGCTAAATCAAGCACCTCAAAGAAGCATGAGGTAAGTCCATCAAAGAAAGAAGATAATATTGCAAAGAAACCATCTACACAAGGCAAAGAAAATTTCAAAAGTACAAAGCAAGAAGCCATTTTTGGGACACCAAAGCAAAGGTATGAAAGTATTTTTCATGGGCATTGTTATTCATGTAATGGATATGGTCATAAAGATTTTGAATGTATATCTTATGAAAGGAGATATAATGGAAGATTCTATAACACCACAAGGTGTTGGAGATGTGATCAAATAGGACATATTGTTGTTCACTGTAACTCTATGAGATGCTACAGTTGTAGTGGATTTGGCCACAAATCCCAAGAGTGGTGGAACACAAGAAGAAATTCCATGATAAGGACTTCACATAACATGGCTAGAAGAAGGAATGAAGTAAGAAAGGGAGACATATTTGAAAAGATGGATACTCAAAGCTCAAGTTCTGAAGAGAAGGGTCATCTACATAAGTGGGTGAAGAAGACAGAGCAGCCAGATCAGAATGAAAGATTGAATGGAAGTTAAAATGTGTCATCTACTAAGGCACATGCAGGTAATAGATGTGATAGTCACGTGTACACACGTGCTAACCTTGAATAGGTCGTGTACACATGCACTCAGTTGTGCAGCAGGCCGCGTGTCTGTTGAAAAGCCTTGGGAAAAAGGAAATGCACATGGCTTGGAGTTTGATGTGATGGTATAACTCTGTATTCCAGGGTCTGACATTGTTTATTGCAGGTTCTGACACTGTTTTCTGCAGGTTTTCAACGTGAGATCACACAATGGTATAGTAAAAATAAATCTTGGGTGCATGGCACTAACCCATGAGTATGTCATGATGCTGATCTGTTGGAGTACATGGCTGGTACTTTTGTACTTTGTTGAAGTTTCATTGATATATCTTATGATGTATTATTGGAAGCATATGCTATTGTTGGATATCATGGTGCATGCATTTTTCATGTGGATGGGCTACACATTGAGACATGTATTTGATATTCATGTTGTACATCATTGGGGAGTCTTATCTTATTGACGCATGGTTGATATACTAGCTTGGTGCAAGTAATGATGTATGATGGTACACTCATGGATGGTATTTGTTTAGCATATTGATATATGCACATGTTGGCATATTGGTAGATGCACATGTTGGCATATGGTGGATACATTTCATGGATGATATATTTTGGCACATTGTTGATGTACATGGGTGTTGTGCATGGTGGGCACATTTTGGTACATGATGTACTTGGTGGATATATTGTTCATGATTCTCTATTTCATTGATGAAATATCTTTTGTTTCATGATGTATGGCATGGCACAAGTTTGATGCATGAACAGGTCCAAGGATCATCATATGGTATCATATTTTTCTTCTTGCAGAGAAGATAGGGGGAGACATACCCTTAGGGGGAGTCATTCTTCTTCCTATGATTCTAGGAGGAGATATTTATCAAATACATACCTAGAAAAGAGACCTATATTTGAAGAAAGAGCACAGAAGCATAATTCTAGGGGGAGCGATTGTCACAGGGGGAGTATGTTCGATGTATTTTCATCATTACATTAGATTGATATCCCTTGTTCAAAAGGGGAGAGATTATATAGAGAAAACAAGACAGGGGGAGCAATGTAACACCCTGTTTCCCCCCAGTTTGTAAAAATAACTGGACTGGCCAGGAACTGTGGCAAACTCATAAATGTGAATATGTGATGTAAATGGACCTTTTGGAAAAGGTCAATAAATGTGAATAACATTATGAATTTATATTGCAAGACTGCTGAGAGAGGATGTGCAGAAGAAGAGACCATGATGGCGGTGGAAGGCACCTGGAAAGGTGGCGTTAACTTCCACTGAGAATTAATACCGTATTTGGACTCCACTGGCCTGGAGAACCAAAAGCGGCTCGCTGGCCCCAAATTAAATGTCTCGCAGGCTGGCAGGTTGATGGCTCCTTAGGAATTAATGAGGGATGGGGAGGTGAACCGCCCATCTATAGATCCATCATGACTGACCAGCGCGAGGGAAATCGTGCCACACGCAACCTCGCAAGAGGATAAGGCGTGGGGTAGAAGCGATTGGGGGCAGACGCGAGGGGAGAAAGAGAACTCTGGAAATATGCAGAGTGAGTGATAGCAGAGAGGAAGGAGAGTAACCTTCGCTCCTGGTCACTGGAAAACAGAGATGCAGTCTCACTGCATCGTGGTCTCATCTCGGGGGTGGCTAGTGGTAAATCTGTTGGGAGTCGTTGAGCCTACGGTTGGGTGGAAACGAGCACCCCTATCAACAGTTTCTTAACCCCTGGTGTTATTTCTGATAAGTGTTTTTCCTTCGGCATCTTGAAATATATGTATTCTGATAATTATGCTCATAAGTTGTGAAACTGTGAATGATTTCATTATAAGAATGTCTATATGGTGTTTTGATCAGTACTAGTAGTTGTATATTTATATGGAAAGACTACGTATGGCTTATGTCCTCATGAATTTCTATTTATATGCTTACCGACCTAATTTAGACTGCATGTCTGATTTGTGGGAGAAAGGTACCCATATATGCCTCAGATAGCACCCTGGGTAAACCTCCCCATAGAGATAACCTCCTTGAGAATCCCATCAAGAATTGGGAAAGAGAACGTGAAGGCGTAAGACCTTAGTAACCCTGCACGAGGAGGAACGATCCTCTTGAAAACCCGAGATGACTGTATAAGGAAGAAGTATTGAATCGACGGACGAGGTCCTGTCAGGAGATCTGTGGTCACTCATGATCATCAGATCGAAGGAAGAAGATGGAAGGTTAAGTACCTTATCCTAGATAGGTGTTGATCGATGGATGAGATTTCGTCGGGAAATCTGCGGATGCACCCGACCGTTAGATTGGTAGGAGAAGGTAAGGTGTTAAAATGCCTTACCCCTTTGTTTTCTGGGTCTTCATGGGCAGCGAGGAATTTTGGATCATAGATCTCCAAGGTCCATGAGAGTATCTGAACCATGGATCTTTTCCACATCAAGGGAGTCATGGAAGAATGCACGGGTATGAACCAATATGAGCTGTCAGATCTCGGCTGAAAAACCCTACAACCATTGGATCTGTCAGGAGTTACCAGAGGGTTAAGACCCTAGTGTATAGGGGCGAAAAACCTTGGAATATATCTAACCCATCCGATTAACGGAGGCCACGTGTCAAGAGATCACCCATTTTGGGAAACTGGGAGTCGGGAAATCAGGAGTCCTGTTGACAAGAGATCGAGACTTTCCATTGTGGAAATCCTGGGATGGATCTGGGTCGTCCGATTGATGGAGGCCACGTGTCGTAAGATCTCCCATTTTGGGAAATCGGAAATCACAGAATCGGGACTCCTGTTGACAAGAGATCGGGACTTTCCATTGTGGAAATCCTGGGATGGATCTGGGCCGTCCGATTGACGGAGGCCACGTGTCGTAAGATCTCCCATTTCGGGAAATCAGAAATCGTGGAATCGAGATTCCTGTTGACAAGAGATCGAGACTTTCCATTGTGGAAATCCCGGGATGGATCCGGGTCGTCCGATTGATGGAGGCCACGTGTCGTAAGATCTACCATTTCGGGAAATCGGAAATCGCGGAATCGGGATTCCTGTTGACAAGAGTTCAGGATTTTCCAAGGTGAAAAACCTGGGATAGATATGAGTCGTCCAATTGATGGAGGCCATGCGTCGTGAGATATCCCATTTTGGGAAATCGAGAATCGCGAGATCGGGAGTCCTGGTGACAAGGGATTGGGACTTTCCAGGGTGGAAACCCCAGAGAAATTGTGGACCGTCTGATTTAAGGAGGTGACGTGTTGAGAGATTACCCATTTCAGAAAATCAGGGATTGGGGATTCGGGAGTTCCGTTGACAAAAACTCAGGCTCTTGCCTTGACAAATCCTGACCCATAATGACGAGACGATAGTAGGTGGCTAAGTACCGATGAACGAACGAGATTCCTTCGGGGAATCTCAGGGTCTGTAACGACTGCCCGATTTGAGGAAGAGATGTCGGCTTTAAGCTAGGGTGTGAATGCGTAGTTAGATAAGTAACGAGCATATCTGGATGGCCAGAGTCCACCCACCCAGATCTACGGCTGAGGTTTCGTTCCAGATCCCCCTTGCCATTCTGCCTTTAATGGGGGGGGTCCAGAATTGGACGCGCAACTCTCGAACGGTCGAGACTAACTCATCATGATCAACGACGCTCAGGTGGATTCCAGACCCCCCTTGCCATTTTCCCTTTAATGGGGGGGGGTCTGGAATAGTGTGGTGTGTGAAGTGGGGCCCCCTCCTGTCCTTTCGACTACCATGTCGCACTCCCCCCTCTACCACCTGTACTCCACTTAACTGTGCGACGAGGCCTATTCTCATTGGTTGTTCTCTAGCCCTGTTGGGATTCATCCCTATTGGTTGGTCGCTAGCCCTGTCGGGGTTCGACAGTTGCAAAGCTGAACGGTTTGAAACTACCGTAGCGCCGAGACGTGAAATACAAAAGACACTGCATTCATTTGAACTGTGATCGTGACCCGCGATCACATGGGAATGGAAAGAGAGAGAAAGAGCCAGCTTATGCTGGGCCTCCATGGATATTTAGGGGTTTTGATTCGACAGAAGACCAGAAAAATCCGATCTAGGTAGTGGGTATGTGACAAGCAACCCCAAGAGGAGAATGGCCCTTTGCCATTGATGTCAAAGGGGGAGAGATAATCACATTGATGTGATTGATGTCTATTGATGGGAGAGATTGATGTGGAGAGATAGTCACATTGACTATTGATGAAGAACATGCCTTGTCTACATGTTGACATCAATAATTGGTAATTGGAGTTGACATCAATGTTGGTATTGCCATCAATGCCAAAGGGGGAGATTGTTGGATCATGTTGTCATTGATGCCAATGGTTTGATTATTTGGGAGATTGTTGGATCATATGTCATTGATGTAAATGGTTTTGTTTGATTGATGTCAAGTAATTGATTGATATGATGCCCTTGATAAGAGTGATATATTGATAAAGATGGATCATTGATATGATGCCCTTGATGAGAATTATATATGTCGAAGTGGAAACCAATTGATAAAGATGGATCATTGCTATGATGCATTGATGGATCAATGAGTTGTCATTGATACATGATGCATAGTTGATATATATGATGCAGTGGTGAATTGATGCAAATATGATTGTCTTATCATGGTTGATAAGGTGCACAAATGGATGAACTCCAAAGTCGTCCACTTATGGCGAAAGCCCTCACTGGAAGATGCTTTATGGATTGGGTTATCCTAGAAGAACGATTGAAGGACCCATGCTTGCATGTGGAATAATGAGATTAAGATCAATGAAGTTGTTGGTGAAACTATCCTAGATGGATAGTTCTTGACATGCCATTTCCAGTGGTATGTGGAATGTCACATAGCTCCTCACGGTTTGAGAGTTATGGCTCTACGAAGTTGAAGGACCCCCATATGATGGCTTGGAGCCCCAAAAGGTAAAAGTGCTTGAAAAGAAGAAATCATTATTTAAATGATAAAGTAAAGTGACAAAATCAAGATGGATTATTTAAATGATAAAGTAAAGTGACAAAATCAAGAAGGAATATTTAAATGATAAAGTATTGGAG
>ML776891.1:2206352-2218451 GCA_009831015.1 Picea engelmannii | reverse complement strand
TAAATGGGTTTACAAGTTGAAGGAAGAAGATGGAGGAGAAAAGAGGTACAAAGCTAGACTTGTTGTAAAGGGGTTTGCACAAAAGAAAGGTATAGATTTTGATGAAATATTTTCTCCTATTGTTAAAATGACTTCAATTAGGAATATTGTAAGTCTTGTGGCAGTAGAAGATTTGCATCTTGAACAGTTAGATGTAAAAAAAACTTTTCTCCATGGGGATTTGGAGGAAGAGATTTATATGCAGCAACCACAAGGGTATGAGGTCAAAGGAGGAGAATTTGGTATGCAGGTTGAAGAAGAGCTTATATGGCCTAAAGAAATCTCCAAGGCGGTGGTATCTAAAGTTTGACAGGTTTATGACAGAACAGGGTTATAATAGATTTCATTCTGATCACTGTGTTTATTTTAAAAGGCTAGAAAATGGAAGCTATATTATCTTGCTATTGTATGTAGATGACATGCTTGTTGCAGGGTCTAATATGCAGGATATAAATGTGCTCAAGAATAAATTAGCCAATTCATTTGCGATGAAGGATTTGGGTGCTGCAAAGAAAATCCTTGGTATGAGAATAACAAGAGACAGGAAAAATCGCAAACTGACATTGTCTCAGGGTGAGTACACAGAGAAAGTGTTGGATAGGTTTAGAATGCAGAATGAAAAACCAGTTAGTACACCTTTGGCCAACCATTTTAAATTAACTAGGGAAATGTGTCCCAAGACACAGGAGGAGATAGAATAGATGTCCAGGGTCCCATATTCATCAGCAGTTGGCAACTTGATGTATGCAATGGTTTGCACAAGACTAGATATTGCACATGCAGTGGGAGTTGTGAGCAGGTATATGAACAATCCAGGTAAAGATCATTGGGAGACAATAAAGTGGATTCTCAGTTATTTGAGAGGTACTACTACATATGCATTGTGTTTTGGAGGTTCAGACACTTTTCTACAGGGATATGTTGATTCAGATATGGTAGGTGATAAAGACAGCATGAGGAGCACCACAGGGTATGTTTTTACTATAGGTGGAACAAAAGTAAGTTGGATTTCGAAACTGCAAAAGGTTGTTGCAATTTCAACAACAAAGGCAAAGTATGGTGCCACTACAGAGGCTAGTAAAGAGATTATTTGGTTACAAAGGTTTATGGAGGAATTGGGAAAGAAGAAGGAGAACAACAGGTTGTACTGTGACAGTTAAAGTGCCATTCACCTTGCAAAGAAATCAACCTTCCATTCGAAGAATAAGCATATACAGTTGAGGTACCACTTTATACGATCTGCCTTGGAAGATGGACAATTGAAGTTGGAAAAGATACACACTAGCCAAAATCCTACAGACATGTTAACAAAGGGAGTAACCAGGGAGAAACTGAGTTCTTGCTCAGTTTTAGTTGGTCTTCAATAATGAAGATGAAGATGAGAAATTTTCTAGGTCCAAGAAGGTTTAGATTCCAGCATATACAACAACGGTGGAGTTGTTGAGATTAGTCTCCAAGTGGGAGATTGTTGGTTGTGGAGCCTGATTGTCTTCCTGATTTAGAGGTCTTTTACCTTTAGCCGTGTTTATACCCCATGACGTATTTACACACCAGAAGTATGTACACTCTTCCACGTGGGGGAGTGCAGAGGGGGGTAACCCCTCTGCAGGGTCCGGGGGGGGCTATCCCCTCGACTGGGGGGTCTGGGGGAAAGCGAGGGTTTGGGGGTGAAGCCCCCGAAGAAAAAATTGCCTTGTAAAAGTATATTGTAATTTCATTGTAAATCTGGACCGTTCATTATAAGGTCGCAAATCTAACGATAGAGATTATGTTAGGGTTTTTTGCCCTAGAAGGAAACCCTCTTTTATGAGGGAAATGTATTGCGGCTATGAATGTTGGAAAGTATTGTATTCTGAGAGAGGAGACTGTGAGAGAAAGAAGAGGAAGTTACAATAGGTTTTTCTATAGGTTGTATCCCTTCATTTTGCTGGATAATAATAAAGAAAGGACCTGGCAATTTCTCTGGTGGACGTAGCCCACACTGGGTGAACCACGTAAATCTGTGTCTCTCTTGTATTGTGTATCTTTTGTGTTTTATTTCCGCGTTTGTTTTATTTTATTGCTCTGCAGTCCTGTTTTTCTAACACTTGCCCATCTTCATTTAATTTATTCCTGAAAACCCATTTTGTGTCGATCACATTCTTATTCTTTGGTCTTGGAACTAGTTCTCAACTGCCATTTTTCTCTATTTGATCCAATTCCTCATTCATGGCCTTATTCCAAAATTCATACTTGTTGTGTTATTCAAAAAAATTTGGTTCAATTGTAGATAAGAGTGCTAGGTGTTTTTGTTTTGGTGAAGGATTTTTCTTCTAGTCTCAACTCCTGCATCTTTGTTTCCAATAATCTGATCTGAAGGATGATTCTTCTATAGTCATTTGCTAGGTTTCTTTGGAGATACTTTCTGAAATCGCTCTTCTGTTTCTGTCAGATTATCTTCATCTTCCTCTTCTACTTCATATTCTGCTTCTTCTTCTTGGAAAAGTTGTTCCATTGATTTGTTTTCTTCTTCCTTTGATTCTGGTCTGCCTGTTTCATCAATTGTTATGTTGATGCTTTCCACAACTTTGTTCAATCTTAGATTGTAACACTTGTATTCTTTTCTTGTACTTGAGTAACCAACAAGTACTCATTTGTCCACATGAGAGTCAAACTTTCCCATTATTCCATCTTCTCTTTTGATGTAGCATTTTCTTCCAAAAACTATGAATTGCTTCACATTTGATGGTCTTCCTTTTCATAGATTGTAGGGAGTTTTATCTGTGTTGTTTCTGAGAATTACTATGTTTTGAATGTGAATTGTTGTATGCACTACATGTATCCAAAATATATCTGTCAATTTGGAATCCATTAGCATTGTTCGAGCCATTTCTTGTACTGTCATGTTCTTTCTTTCAACAACTCCATTCTATTGAGGTGTCCTAGAAATAGAGAATTTCCTTTTTATTCCATGACTGCTGCAGTAGTCCATAAATTCCTTTGAAGTCAACTCTCCTCCATTATCAGATCTCAAGCATTTGATTCTTGAATCCATCTCATTTTCAACCATTTCCTTGTAGATATTGAAGTTTTCAAAAGCTTCTAACTTGTTCTTGAGAAAGAAAACTGCAGTCATTCTTGTATAATCATCAACTAATAACATAAAGTATCTCTCACCTTTTAATCCCTTTGTTGTAGTTGGTCCAACTAGATCAGTATGCACAATTTCCAGGTGTCTTGTTGTTGAATATTCCTTTGATTTGAACCTTGTCTTTGTTTTCTTTCTTTGTTGACAATGCTTGCATAAAGTGTTGGTTGGTTTCGTGATCTGGGGCATTTATCTGACTACTTCTCTTTTGTTGACTTTGACAAGGTTATCAAAATGCATGTGAACCATTCTTCTATGCCATAGCCAACTTTCATCTTCCTTTCCTAGACAACACTTTTCATTTCCAATTTCACTTAACACATATATGTTGTTTGAAGTTCTTGCAGCTGTACCGACCAATTTCCATGAACCTTCTCTTCTTATCTCACACTTTTGTGAATCAAAAGTAACTTTATGACCTTGGTCACACGTTTGACTCACACTTAGAATATTATGTTTCATATCTTCTACCGGTAGAAATTTTTTTTCCTTTTTATTCTTGTTCCCAATTCGGACTGTGCCTTCTCCATGTTGAATTATCATTTCCAAAAGAGACTGATCCATTTCTTTCCTTTCACAATGTAAGAATTTTGTCTTTATCACCTATCATGTGTTTTGAACACCCACTGTCAACATACCCACCGTGTTTCTTCTGCTTAGCTTGTAGAGCGACTGTGCATTCTTCATTTCTATACTGATTTTGTTGTTGGCCCTTGACCAAGTTTTGAGGAACACTTGGTCATGATTGACCGTTTTTGGGACTTCGACAGCCTGTCGGAAACAAAGCGCAAAGAAAAGAAGAAATTGCGGAAGCTAGGCCCCCTTTTGGGTCCTTTTTGGGTTTTGGGGAATATATAATGGGAAAGGGTTGTCGGCCCGTGGGTTTACCCACGCTTAGGCCCACTTTTGTAATGTATAAAGATAAGGATAGGCAATGTAAGAAGTAGTAGATGTGATTGCTTAGTGCAATTGGTAGTGTATCTATGTGATGTCGAATAAGTGCTCTGTGCGAACTATGTAAGGTTTGCAAGGCTAAGTGCAAGTTACTGTGAGGTTGCTATAGAAAGCTAAGTGTTGTAACGTAAGGAAGAAGGATCTAGCAAGATGCACAAATCTTCTGTCCTATGTGAAGAAGGGTTTCAGAGGCTTTGTGCTTGTAACAGATTGAAGACGATAATAAAGAAGAAGATCTTGCAGACGTAGCCCCAGGGTGGGGGTGAACCACGTAAATCTCTGTGTTATGCTCTGTGCTTTGATTCAATGTGTTTATCTTTGCTTATGCTATGTTCTTTGATATATCCACTTATGCTCTATGTTTCTTAGAAATATATGGTTGTTAGATCTGATGTGTATGAGGATGCTTAGCACTGATCTTCTGGATTTGATCTGGGTTACTATGGTTAATTGTTGAAATACTGTAGATCTGAGTGTACACTGCGAAGCTCTATGTTGTCTGTGAACTATAATAAGGGTTGAATATTGATGAATGATTGATGATAAGTTCTTTGTAAATGATATAATCAAATATTTGTGTCCTAGCTAAGGTTGCAGACACCTGAGTCTTGCAACCACCCCTGCCTCTACCTCGGGTGAGACTTCATATGCTTCACAGGTGTTGCCGAAAGGGCTGGTAGTTGCCGCTTTGTTGGTGTTCTCTTGAGTGTTGAACCATGGGTTTTCCCCTGTGCCAACAAATGGTTCCGTTGCCGGGACTTGAAACTATGATTGTTGGGAACTGAGGAAGAAGAAACTTTGTGCAAAAGAAATCTCTATGCATAGATTTGTTGCCCTAGTGTGTAAGTTTTTACTCGACCCGTGAAGATTTGTGATAGGAATAAGGTCATATCTGAAGAAAGGAAGATCAGATCTGAAGAAAGGAAGATCAGATCTGAAGAAAAGAAACAAGATCTGAGCGCTTTGTGCTCTAAGAAAAGTAAAAGTGGAAATTTCTGAAAGAAAGAGGTCAGATCTGCAGAAAAGAGATAAGATCTGTAATATCCATGCTCTAATAAAGGTAAGAATAGTTAAAAGTTCTTAGATCTAGAATCTTTGTGCTCTATAGAAGTAAGATAAGTGGAATTTTTTGTTTTTAAATCATCGATCTACGTATGTTTGATAGATTTTGTCCTAGTTTAGAAACAAGGGTATTAATAGATGAAAGAAAGTTTGATATGAATAGATCTGATAAGTATAATGATAGATATGGTATACCTATGCTTAGAAAGAATGTCTGGACTAATAAATGGATGCAAGATCCTAGAAATATTTTTTTGCAGGCTAGCTATCACGATTCTAGTGCGCAGTACATAAGAGGTTGGAGATCATTTAAAATAAAGAGAGGGTTAACCCTCTATTACAGTTGCAGAAAACTAGGCCATCTAGCTAAGGAATTCCCTGGTAGAAGACTTGGTTGCCTCTGTTGCAAAGCTATAGACCATGAGGTAATGGATTTCCCTAGAATGATCGCTAATGTTGAAAGGATAAATCTGAATCAAGAACACCATAAGGCAGATCCAGAAAAGGCAGAAACCCAGCGAGAATAAGAGAAAGTATTAATACAGATGAAAGAAACCTTGAAGGAACATAAAGATGTCCGATTACTAGAGATATTCAAAGAAAAGAAGCAAGTCGAAGCAAGAATAGGGGAATTCAACATTGATTGTATTCTTGATGAAGAAACACAAGTGAACATTATGCCAGAAAGAAATTGGGAAGCTATAGGGAAGTCTGCCATGATTCCTTCACTAGGAGGAATAGGGCTATTCAGAGGAAAACTCATGATGTTGTGTGGAAAACTCGCTCAGATACCTATGGCAATCAAGAGAAATTTGACAGAAGAAGATTTTGACATTATCAAATTCATTGAGGACATCACCCCGTTTACTATGCTACTCGGAAAACCTTGGATTGAAAGAGATCAAGCCAGAAAGAAGGAAGAAGAAGAGGTTTTATAACAATAGAGACAACAGTTAAAATATTTCATGACTAAAAGGATCACATAGTTGATAGAAGAATAGGATAACCGCTCGAAGCCATCTGACACTAGAAGCCCAGACATCGAGGCCAAAGCTACCCAAAAGGATGAAATTTGTACCCTAGACAAAGAAGAAGTGATATACCTAAACCCTAGGAGAAAATCTCACCAACACAAAGTGACTATGTCCAAGGAAAATAAGAATCAAAACGAGAAGAGAATCATCGAGATGAAGCTCACTGGAAAGAAGGCTAGAAAGATAAGTAAGAAGAAGGCTAATATTGAAAAATTACAGAAGATCCCAGAGGGTACCTCGCAGCAAGACACTTTGTAGAATTGGAGCTTTGCCAGGATATCAGAACAACGACATATGCCACTTCGTCAAGGTGAAGTAATATAGCCGTTGGAAGCCAATATAACCATTTGACTGCCGCTTCGAACGGGTTGAAAAGAATTTATGGCTCACCACTAGACCATTAGATTGTGCCATAACGGACATAACATAAGTTAATGTAGCCTCATACCCGTTGCAAGCAAACCGTTGCTAAGTTTCCCTACTTAGTCCATCACGCCACACACCGAGAATAATTTTTTCTTAGTGAGAATTTGAGCCCAAAATATGAGATTACTTCACCCTGTGATCATTTCCATGTTCCCATATCATTCACTGTAGTCCCTGAATTCATTTTCACACCCGATCTAGTTGACCCAAGATTGTATGTCGGACGAGCTCAGCGTTGTTGAGAAAGTAGTTGAAGAAGTTTTGATTGACTTAATGACTGAGAGATTCATGTCAGAGAGAGGATTATCTATAGGAGTCCAAGCATCGTCAACAAGAGGACTCCAGGCCTCCCCTTCCACTACTCGTGTCGATCCATTCCAGACGACCAATGATGAATGGACCAAGCATAGGGATGACATCGCAAATGCCAAAATTATCCCACACATTATACCTACTTAATTACCACCTCTAAGTGGTTCCATCAACCATGACAATGTACTGTGAGACTTTGAGTACACTTTGATCACCGCGTACCTTCCAAAAGGTGTGCGTGCAATTCGTGTTGACCAAGATATGCTCGCAACACTAAAATTTAGTGATTTTAACCTTGGAGATCGTAAATTTTACAGCATGTTAGCCCTAGATAAGTACTTAACCAGGACCAAAGGCAAGAATTCTAAGATTTTCTCGCAGTCATGGACCCAGAACCTTGTGCAGTCCACACTGCTTAATGTAATGAATATCCCGCACTTCGAAAGACACCAGGAAGTCAACGCATGCATCAAGTTGCTTTTGCCCGCTACCATGGATGATACTTATGGTTGGACCGCTACATCATTGTGGATTCGACCTTGATCAATCAGATCACATGACTTAGTATGCAGGGCCCTGACCCACATGAGTTTTACCCTAGAAAGACCTCAGACCAAGCACTAGTGCAGAAGATAAAAGAAAGTTATGGACATGTCAAGAAAGGCACATGAGGCTACAAGGTAGCCTCTATCCAGAGTGGCACAGTGTGCCTTGCCTGTCAGCTGATCACGGACAAGCTAGTTTGCAAGAACAGACCAACACAAGTGATTGGATTCATAGTTGAACTCACAGGGAAGTGCAGCGAGGGACTACAGATGAAGTGGGCGCAGTACCTTGTAAACCAATTAGAGCTTGATTGCATAGAAGTGCAAGACCAAGGGTATGAGTTACACTTTAGTTAGTTTCTCATACTAATCGCTTTCATTACCTGGGAGCTACTAGAAGGTGCCACTTTTCTGGAGATCTAACCCTTTGAACCACTGGCCGTGAATTTTTGTACGTTTTGGTACTCCAACGACATGAACAAGCAGTGGTAGTCTAATGCCATCTTCCACACCTATTACAACCAATTGAAGAATTCAATCCATTCTACACCATGCCTCACCCCAAACACACTTCACAGGTTTAGACCTTTGATAAAATTCATCACGGACCGCCACTTCACCTATATCACAACACGTGCTATAATTTGACAAAAGAAGACTTGGAGCAGATTACCAAGGAATGGTCGACGAACCTGCTTGTTGCAGCGAACCCCGCATAAATGTCCGACATGGATAGCCCTGAAGCCATGCCGAATACACTTGGACCAAGCAAGACTAAGAACGATAATGAATTTCAATATGTCCATAGCACATCCACGAAGACTACTTCGATCTCACCTGTGCAGGGAGGTGATGGTGAAGAACTAGGTGGCACATAAGTTGAGAAAAACAAAGGCGAGGTTACTCCGCCTAGAGAGGAGGAGGATCCTTCTAAGAAAAGGAAGATTAACCCACCAAATCCCTCATCTCAAAAGAAAACTAAGGCCACTCAGACCATGTTTAAGACTACCCTCACACTGGATGACTTTGAATTCTTAGTCGCTGCACTGAATGATGCTTCACTAGAGATCGCAGAAAAGCAAGAAGTGAAGCAAGATGAGGTATTCAGCTGAATTAAGGGTGAACTTCAAGAAGTGAAACAGGAACTCCAGTCTAGCTGAGTAGTTTCTATTGTGCCCTTGACAATTGGAATAGTAGGAACAGGCGATGAACCCACCTAATTACACCAGATCATCGATAAATTTGAAGCTTGCCTTCGACGAGCTCAAGAAGACACAGTGCAAGCCACCTAGGATTTGACACAAGTATAGAGTGCACTTGTAGAACAACAGAGTAAGGCATAACATGAAAAGATTTCCCTACAAGTAAAGTGGGATGAGGAAAAGGCACAGTTACAACAGAGCAAGGACTAGTTTCTAGTAGAGCAACTTGAAGTACAGGAAAGGGTTCATAAATCCCTTTTCTCTGTGACGGTCATAGAAGTGAAGATTGAAGAACGTTTCCCACAATAGGTGGCACAAATTGAAGAAGTAATCCAACAACTTCAACAGCGCATTGCAGATCTAGAACTTCGCACTGTGCCTGAGACTCCTCAAGAAATAAGAGATCTCAGGGAGGCAATTTCTCCTAGTGTAGTTGGCTGATTAAAACCCTTGCCTTGGAATGCAAGAAGCTGAGCGCTAGAAGAACCTAGACTTATGAGAACCTCACAGATAATCCATAGTTGCAGGCATTGGAGGCACAACTCCAAGAATAAAAGAAACATGCAGATATGCTACAGCTGCAGTTGAAGGCCTTGACCCTAGTCGAAAGAATGAAGAGATATACAAAACAACTCACCACCCAAAAAATGGTACACATGATGCAAAGTAAAGTGATGGAAGTCTCCCAACGATTTCAACCAATCCAAGAAAAGGCACACCAACTGTTCACTGAAGTTGAAAGCCAGGGAGCCGAGCTTGAACAGGTTGTCATCACCGTGGAACAATGCCTAGAAGGGCTAGTAAATGATGGAGTGATCCAGGAGTTCACTGAATAAGAGGTTGTCTCACTACAGTAGGTCGAAGCAGCTCGAGACAAGCTCGAGGCATTCGAGGTGGAATTTATCAGACCAGAGTGATTCGGAACGAGTCACAGGGGAGTGTTGGGGGCCTGTTGGCCCTTGACCAAGTTTTGAGGAGCACTTGGTCATGATTGACCATTTTTGGGACTTTGACAGCCTGTCAAATACAAAGCGCAAAGAGAAGCAGAAATTATGGAAGCTAGGCCCCCTTTTGGGTCCTTTTTGGGTTTTTGGGAATATGTAATGGGAAAGGGATGTTGGCCTGTGGGTATACCCACGCTTAGGCCCACTTTTGTAATGTATAAATAGAAGGATAGGAAATGTAAGAAGTAGTAGGTGTGATTGCGTAGTGCAATTGGTAGTGCATCTATGTGATGTCGAATAAGTGCTATGTGCAAACTGTGTAAGGCTTACAAGGCTAAGTGAAAGTTACTGTGAAGTTGCTATAGAAAGCTAAGTGTTGTAACGCAAGGAAGAAGGATCTAACAAGCTACGTAGATATGTTGTCCTATGCGAAGAAGGGTTTTAGAGGCTTTGTTCTTGTAATATATTGAAGACGATAATAAAGAAGAAGATCTTGTGGACGTAGCCCCAGGGTGGGGGTGAACCACGTAAATCTGTGTGTTATGCTCTGTGCTTTGATTCAATGCATTTATCTTTCCTTATGCTATGTGATTTTATATATAAACTTATTCTCTGTGCTTCTTAGATATATATGGTTGTTAGATCTGATGTGTATGAGGATGCTTAGTTCTGATCTTCTGGATCTGATCTGGGTTACTATGGTTAAGTGTTGAAATACTGTATATGTGAGTGTACACTATGAAGCTCTATGTTGTCTGTGAAGTATAATAAGGGTTGAATATTGATGAATGATCGATGCTAAGTGATCTATAAATGATATAATCAAATATTTGTGTCCCAACTAAGGTTGAAGACACCTGAGTCTTGCAACCATCCCTACCTCTACTTCAGGTGAGACTTCATCTGCTTTGCAAGTGTTGTTGAAAGGGCCGGTAGTTAGGAATTTGTTTGTGCTCTCTTGAGTGTTGAACCCTGGGTCTTCCCCTCTACCAATACTTTATTTCTTATCCGTGTCACTTTCTGAGGTTCTTGTCTATGACTGTTGTTATTATGTTGAGGTTCTTTAGGAGGGATTGTCATTCTTCAATTTTTGGCCACATGTCCAAAATTGTTACATTTGTAACATTCCACTTCAGTGCTCAAAGATTCAAACATGTTGTAACTTCTTCTTTGTGTTTCACTAGGTATTTTTGAGTAACCCCTTTGTGTATGACTCTCAAATTTGGTATTGTTCCTGTTGTCAGCTCTGCAATTCACAACTTTATGTCCAAAATTATTACATGCATAACAACCAAAAAATATAGTTTGATACCTGGGAGTTGAAGATATTTTGAAAGAAGGTGCTCTTATGAATCCTTCTTCTTCTTGAGGCCTATCTGTTTGTTGTTGATTCTGAAATCTGAATCTTCTCGGTGGAGGAGTGTCCCTGTAATATTCCTTATACATCTTCCTATCCCCTTTGATTATTTTTGCATAGCTTTTTGGATTTGTTTCTTGCTCTGTTGTTTTGGAGCTTGATCCCTTTTCTTTCTTATTGTATCCAAGTCTAGACTTGTCAAGATGAGATTTTTGACTGTTGATAATGTCATCCATAACTTTTGAGCTACTCTGCATATTTTTCTTTTGAATATCCTTTCTTAGTGTGACAATCTCTACTTCCAAGTTTACAATGATCTTGTCCTTTTCTTCTAGTTGTTCTTTGAGTGTGTTATCACTCCAAGAAACCCTTTGTGGTTGCAGACCAAAGGTGCTTGGTAACTTAAGAAATAAATGTTTTTGTATTTTGTAAAGGTGGATCAATGGGATAACTCAATTCAACTTATGGCATTCAGACATCAAAGTGATAAACAAATAGACAGTGCTCTCCAAGATTGGTTAAACAGTAAGATAGCTTTAAGTGGATGAAGAAAAGATTGCTCATAAACCAGTGCAAAGCAGGGTCTAATAAACAACTAAAGAGACTGATTATAATGTCATGAACCAAACAATAGGATAACAGCTATTCAAGGTTTGACAACAGTATAATAGTGAAGAAGAAATATGAGAAACTGCCACCAAAATGGAAAGAAACCTGTGATCCATATTAGCAAATGAAAAGTCTGAGTACAAAGAGCATTACTGTATCCAGAATCGAACCCTTTATCAAACCGAGTTCCTAGGATTTATATCCTTTACAAACAGTTTTCAGATCCTGAAAACATGGATCAAATCATCTAAAAATAGCAAGTCAAAATTCAGTTGCCAAATATGTGGGATAATCCCTAAGAATGAGGTCAATCCCAGATTTCATGATCTCTTTCTCTTGTTGATGGTTGGTGAAGTGAAGCACAACCTCCCAAGGCTGACTAGTGACTCTTCTAAGAGGCAAATTCGAATTTGCTGAGGTGGCAGAATATCCTAATTTTCTGTTCAACATAAATTGTCCATATCCTTTGAAACACCTCCTTTCTCCAC
>ML776891.1:2180473-2193058 GCA_009831015.1 Picea engelmannii | reverse complement strand
ATATATATTGTGCATGGTGTATTGTGGTGTATTGGTGTAACTCTTATACTATTGTTCATTTCTCATTGGATATAATTGAATGGTTTAAGTATAATTTGGAAAAGTTTTTTAAAATTGTACTTGATACTGATTCACCCCCCTCTTAGTATCAACAGGAGGCCCTTTAGGCATGCAATGGAGTGTGATGTAAAGCTTCTTGTGAATCAAGCGTAGCCAACATCTCTTTCTTTTTAGAGATAAGCTATCCCATTTTTCCATTTTGTATTCTACAATGTTTTTCTATCTTATTCAGTAATATAAGTTGGGTTTCACTATATTTATGTGTTCTCTTGTATATTTTTATGTATTTCATTTTTATATATCGGTTATATTTCTGTCTTCATGTTGTTTTCCAAATAATATGGATCAAGAATATCCAAGAATTTTCTTCTGATACTCATCCATTGTCATGCTTACAAGCTTGAGTTCAAAGAACTCTTGCATCTTCTTGTCATAATATTTCTCTAAAAAGTACTTATGCTGGAAATATCTCTTGAAATTCCCCCATGATATCCTCTTCTCATCAATGTGATTAACCTACTTTAATTGATCCCACCACATAGATGTCATTCCTTGAAGATGATAGATTGCAATCTTGGCTTCTACATTTGATGAGTAAGCATGCAACTAGAAAAATATTCTCATGCCAAAAAAACAAGCTTCAACATATTCTCTCTTTCTATTCTCTCCATTAAATGATGGTGGCTTGAGCTTCCTAAGCTCTCCTTGCAAAATTTCCAACTCAGGCCTCCTCCTCTGATTTCTGATAGGGGACACACTTAGGTTGTTGTCCAACCTTGAACGTGCATATGCACTTCTAGTAGATTTTCCTTGTGAATGGTGATGATATCTAATAAAACTCCTTGATTTTATATATCCCCTATTATCACCCCTCCTATCATGAGATATGCACGATTCTACTTGCTTTGCACTGGTTGCTTGTTTTGTACCAAAATGTTCTTTGACTTGTCTCTACAACATATTTAGACTCCATAGTCACTCCTCCTAAGATGTTATCATCCTTTCATTATCTGACCTATATCTATACACTTCTTTCTACAATATTCTCATAGTTTCAACCAAATCCAAGGGCTCTACCCCACTTCCATGTCCATTGGACTTAGTCTATGCATTTCCCATGATGACATGCAAACCTATGACCTCCTCCTCATGGTCGTAAGATCTTTGGGAATCCTAGATATATATAGTCCTCATAGAGTGATTATATCTATTATTCATGTAACTCTAATTTGGAAAGAAATGTGCATGCAATAATTACTTGTTAGAGTTCAACATATTATAAAATTGTCATTAAGTAAGCTACAACCCCCTTTTTCCTTGTTTTTTCAAAGAACACTGATAAACTAATCAAAATTATGAGCTTTAAAATATATTCCCTTATAAATTATATTTCTGGTAACTATGCTTATGTCTCAGTTTGATTTATGAGATGAAATTTATTGCTCTCTGAACTCAACAATTTCACCCCTTTTTGCACTTGTTTCACTAGTACCGAAAATATCAATGGCTAAATTTTGCCTCTTGTAGAGGAAAATATGGCGAGAACCAATAATTGTTTTATAGCGAGTGCTAATAGTATTCCCAATTATGAATTGAGGATTTGATGCTCCATCCAGCTTCTACATCAATCTACATTTGGAAATTTTTTCCTTTTGCATTTCCTCCAGACTTAGAATTTTTAGTCAAAAGTGGTTATTTCCCAAATGGAGAAAAACTGACAAAAAATCCCTCAAGACAAAATTGTTTGGATTGATGAGTGTATAAAATGTCAACTAAATAAAATTTGATGGATTGGTGATCTGGGGTCCCTTTTCCTCCTCTAAAGTTTTCAAAAATCCCCAAAAGTGCTCGTTAATAGTAGATTTTTCCTTATTTCGACAAATCCAATCCAAACCATTTTGAAAATTTTCATAAGCCCAACTATGTATATTCATTGTTTATTTTTGGGATTCCTATAAAAATTTCACCTTTATCTAGGCCCATGTTAATGAGCATGACCCAGATCTTCAAAAACCACTATTTTGCATTTTTCAGAAAATTAAAGAAGAATTAGCTAGTGGACTTCAATTTCCCTCTTGTATCCCTAGTCACTGTGGACATGCCCCTTAAATTTCATTTGAATTTGAGTTTTTATACTCCTATTGTGACCAAAACAAGTTTTTAGCTCTAAAAATTGTTTTTGTAAACTTTTCTATTTTTCCTTCCCCTTCCTCCTCTTTATCCCCTTCTCTCTCTTCTCTCTTTCTCTTATCTTCTCTTTCTATTCTTCTGTCTTTCTCTTCTCTTCCTCTTCTTATGTTCCCTATTCTTCTCTTTATTGGTGATTTTTTTATCTTTTCCCCTTGTCAACATTTCAACACCAAAAGTGTTTTTTCCTCCGACGTTTTGGCGTTGGAACCTCCTTTCCTTGCTAATGTTTCGATGCAAGATTCACTTTATTCATCGACTTTTCAGTGCAATATTTACTTTCTTTAGTTGAAATTTTGACGCAAGATTCACTTTCTTTGTTGACATTTTGATGCAAGATTCACTTTCTTTGTCGACGTTTCAGTGCAAGATTTACTTTCTTTGCCAACATTTCAACACAAGATTCACTTTCTTCGTCAACGTTTCAACACAAGATTCATTTTCTTTGCCAACATTTCAGTGCAAGATTTTATTTCTTCACTATCATTTCGACACAAGATTCACTTTCTTCGCCGACATTTCAATGCAAGATTTAATTTCTTTGTCAACGTTTCAACTCAAGATTCACTTTATTCACCAACGTTTCCTTGAAAGATTT
Organism: Picea engelmannii; assembly: GCA_009831015.1. Classification (NCBI taxonomy): domain Eukaryota; kingdom Viridiplantae; phylum Streptophyta; class Pinopsida; order Pinales; family Pinaceae; genus Picea; species Picea engelmannii. Next base: position 2,190,213 of record ML776891.1, on the reverse strand, counting down.
ATTTTCTTCATCATCCCAACCTTTAGATATTTTTTTCCTAATTCCTATGATATATTACATGAAAGTGTTCCCTCCAACAATATGACCCAAATAACACCTTGAGTGCATTTAATTAATTTATACTCAATAATACCCTTAATTTACAGGAATCGTCATGTTGATGGGGCTTAAATCCCCTGATTCAATAGCATGATCCAAACCCACCACCGAGGCCCAATTAGACTCTGCATCATTTGGAGTGGAATGGTTCTCTAGATCTTACAATCTGGCCAAATTATCGATGAGCTTTTGTGTTTTTTGGTAAATTCTCTTCCTTCGGCTAAGACAGTTTTTTTTTGTATTTTATTTTAGGTGGGGTAGGTACAAGAGATGCAAGCTGGTACAAACCAACTTGACGGAGATAGGACAAGATTTTTAACTATTAGGAAGGGGTCGATCTTGGGATAACTCGCTACTCGAACATGCGGACAACGATCATATGCCAAAGGGATTAGTAATAATATTTTAACCGAAAGAGCATCCAACTGCTGTCTGATAAATATACTTAACAGAAAGAAGATGCATATATGATCAAGATCAAGGTAAGGAAAATAATTCATGTACCGAGACATTCATCACATAGCTAAGGTAAACTACTTAGCATAGAGAAAGAAACACAACTGTAATCAATGTCACGGTAAGCAAAATAATTCATCTACAAAGACATTCATCACATAGAAGCACAATGATTTACTTTCATCATTTAAAGCAAGGAACATTAAAACATTGCACTAGATAACTTGACAGCAAAATTAATTTCTCTTACTCATTTACTACAACATTCATGGAATAGGAAAGGAAGTAATTCTTCTCCAACTCCAATCACATACATCTGTTGAAAAATAACTCGTCTCTGGTCCAAAAGGACTTCTTAATTCGTAGCAGTCTCAAAATAATTATCAACAACCAAAAGAAAAGATTTCTTACAACAACCATCGACCCTCTGACCATCGGTTGATGTTCCTATTTATAATATAAAGTCTTAACAATAATTAATGGTAAAATACAATCTGAGATAATCAAGAATCACCATGTGGCATCATCAAATAACAATCTATCAACAACCCACCCGAGTTGTTTCTTGGAAAGGGTGGACTCTTTCATAATCAGACCATCTAATGAAGGGCTCTTCACAGGTGTTGGCCCATGGAAACTTGTGTTGTTCCATTAGAGCTGCATAGATTACCCTGATGTCTGCTGCGTGTGCCTGATATTTTGTGAGGCTGATGTTCAACTTCTGAAGTATGGCTATGGATTTGGTTGGATGTTCTGCAAACTATTGTACTTTCTCAGGCTTTGCATCGACGACCTTTGCACATTCTTTGGCTCATGATGCATCTTGTTCGATGCACATCTTGATCATTCTTCTTAGGTCGATTAATATCCGGATGCCGAAATTGGGAGCTCGACATTCTTCGTTGCTTCGGTGATTCTTTCATTTCTTTGGCGGGATCAAAGGACAGACTCTGGTTGATGATCGAGAAGATTCTTCCTGCAATTAAACATAAGTAGTTTAGCGATAAAGTAAATCATGATCTAACATAAATAAACAATAGATCAACACGTACCTGTGCAGCTTGCTAGTCTCAGTCATTTTTAATACTTATGTGATCCCAAACGCTTCCTTCAAGTGACCTGTGAAGCCACCGCTCCTCTTTGGTATAAATGGACACCTCAGCATGTTGTAGTGTGGCTAATAAAGTAAAATAGACATGAATGTATAATTATCACAGTAATTACTTGAACTTTGGGAAAAAGGGTGTCAAGGACGAATTATGCATGTGTGTGCTCCTGAGAGGTCGGATATCATCCATAGAAGGTTGTTAAATGCCTTCGAAACTTGTACCACCAAGCATGAAAAGCATCATTTATAAAAAATAGAGGTTCAGAAGTTCAAAAGGATTGAAAGGATCGTATTGCATGCTTTCCTGCAACCCCGATCGATGACGCTTTCATGTTCTAGATCGCATCCGTCGATTAGCTGCGGCGTGCCGAAATTTTTCAAACATCATGTCGTGAGGCGCGGGCATTATGTTAGTGAGCCTAGTGTCTCTCTTTTATTTCCCTATAAATCTAGGATTTTTGCGAGCAATCCTTCTTATATGCCAAGCTCATAGTCCCTGGGGATCTGGTTTGGTAAGTTCATCTTGGCGATGTCCAGTTGAGTAATCCTTTGCCATCTGTGGACACCTTGAGTCTCTTACACTTTGATATTATGGGATCTCATTCAAACACGAGATGCGGTCCACGAGGCAGCCAGAGTGTGAGGTCTCAGCCCCAACGCACCTGGGACTCCTTCCTGTGGGCTTCGAGAGGTACAACTATCTACTCAGAGGCAGTGTCAACATCTAAACACGGGCTTGGGGTGGTTGCAGATATGTCTAAGAGAAACAAGCTGGAGACTGCGCCTTCTCCGGGACCGAAACCACGGAGAAGAGGAAGGCCTAAGAAGAAAACTTGAGAAGGAGAGGGGGACCGCCCCAAGGCTGAACTTAGTGCGTACCCAACTCTCGAGGAGTCTGTAATGCCTGTCGATTGTTCAGATTTGGTTGGGATCGCTGGAAAAGGAGGCAGAAGAATAAAGGGGAGGGTCGAAGAGCCGAGAGCTTCCATCTAAAATTCCGCTCAGCAACTAGAGAAGGCTCAAATTGCAATAGCTGAGCTTTACCAAGAGAATAGGGAACTGTGGCATCAGTTGGTAGCAAAAATCCAGAGGATATCACCACCGCAAGGTCGCGTGGGGAGCATTTTTTTGCTGCAAAGACAACTTAGGGAAGCACAATACACGATCGTGGAGTTACGCGAGGCATAGTGGATGGCGGCGACAACGGAGCATAAGACACCACCAAGCGCGAAAGACAACTTGAGAGAGGACAAAAGCATAGGATATACGTAGTTAGCGGGTTCTCACCCTGTGTTCCTGGAAGTGTGGCTTAACACCTCTTTGTCGTTCTTCTTTGTAAAATTTCGTTATCTCATGGTGACAGGTTAGCCGAGTCATCGGGGTTGTCTATTCATATGAAAACCAAGCCTAGCGGAGGTTTTTGATTGTATATAAAGAAAAGTTTAGAAGTATCATGCTGTGAATCAAACGTGTATTCTTCTTTAAATATTTTGCATAAAATATTAGATCTTTTGGAACCATTGTTATTAGGTTGTGAGTTTGTTAATGTTTTTCTTTGTAAAACTTTGATATTAATTACTACTTCTGTGGGATTATCAATTTTGGTTAAAAAAAATTAATCATGGAAAGATATTTGGCTAGTGGATAAAAGTCATGCTCGAATTTTCACTTGTACCGAAAGTTTTTGAGAAAATACTAGAGTTCACATCTACCAAAACTGAGAGTCATTGGAGCGATTAATTAGTTCCCTCTCGTTGATACCGAAGCTTGTTTTCGAGATTTCGGTGGTCGACAGTGTTGCTTTATCTATGTGCGGCGTTTACAATCACACTTTTCTGCTGAAGCCGAAAGAATCGGCCTTCAGTGAAATATTTTTGGAGGCTATATTCGTAAAAAATATACTCTTATCGATCGACACCGAAGAATTTAGGCACTTGGCTACTTTGACTTACCATACAATTTTCACTGCCTAAATCTTTCACCGATGCCGAACTTCTCAAGTAAGCTGGGAGAAATCTGGGTCGCTGGTTTCTTGATCGGTCATGGTGTTTCTCAAGATGGTTCTTAATATGATCAAGAGAAAATCGGATATGAAACATATCAGATAAGAAGGTTATCAGGCTCAAACCACGATGAAAACAATCGAAGGTAGAATACAAGGTGGTACCCAAAAGGAAGTGGTCACAGAACTTTTAGGGTGTGTTGAGCACTCAACACGTCGGAATGCCATGGAACCAAGAAAAAACTATGTGAAAGTGATCCTCATGATGAAATAAGGTGAATGGACTAGGTTGGGCCTCATATAACTCCTGAAATTCACCCAAGCCCTCTGTTAACCTCCATTTACCCCTCTATCCAGGCTAACATAAACCCATAAGGTTGCCTCCAACTGTAAAGCAGGGGAATCCAAAAATGGGGACATTATAGTCCTCCCTTCCCAAATATTGTTTGTCCTCAATCAATGCCATCACCACCTAACGCTCCATTGATTGAACCATATTTAAACCAAGGATAATTTCAAGGATGGAAATTTATATTAAAATGTAGAAACATGGGCTAATATTACCAGTCCTTATTATGGAAAGTGTAAAATGTTTGGTGATAGTTTTGTAAAAATATTTGAATTTCTAAGGATTTTATATAGTTTCTATAAAATTTTGGTGATTTTTAAGGTAAAATAATTGTATTCTATGGAACTTGGGTGAATTGTTTTTAGAAAAAATGGAAATTAACAAATCATTTTTTGGGAAAAACCATGGAAAATTAGACCATTGGAGAAATTTAGCCCCAAAAATCATCTATGATTGAAACTGGAAATGATACCAGGATCCGAAACCACCCTGGAAGATGTGAAGCATCCTCTGCTCAAGGCATGGTCCGATAAGGTACTGATATAAGAGGCCTCCTGAAAACTACCAACAAGTAAGGAAAATCAATGGTGCAACAACTCGATCAACCCATCAAGGAAATTCTCTACTAGGGAACCACTCTCATGAAAATAAAAATTGGCTAGATCTCCTTTGTGTCAGCTGTTGAAATGTCTAATATTGAAATCCTAGGGTCCCAAGCTAATCTCATAAAGGAAACACCATGCTAATGTTGCACCATTCTAATCATAACTGCTCGATCTTCATGCCTAGTCTTCCCCCTCCTCCCTTCATACTCCCACATGAAATACCTATAAGGGATGAATATACTACCATGAATAGTACCCTGCATAGGCATCTGAGTAAAGTCAAATCCTGCAAATCCACTTCCATACTCGATCTTGAATTTTGGGAAAGGAAGTTTGTCTCGATCACTGGTGATGAATCTAATTTGCTCATGGATTCTAGACATCTCTCCACTAGATAGCTCTATCACCTATGTTGCCCCATACTCCAAAGATATCACTATAAAGTACATGAATTGGTAAATCATTGCATGCGTACTCTTTTCCCATTATACCTTCGGTAAACTTGTGATGCAATATGTCAACATTCTCTCTCACTCTATCCATATGTGGTCAAAGACCGCATTAGTCCTGTGGGATGAGTGTGACCCGACCTGCTATGTTGAAAAGACGTACACTCCCCCATATATTCCCCTACATTTTCCATGAAGCCCCTCCTCTCTCGAGCCTACTTGGATGATGTGAGACACTCTCTACACATAGCACTGATCTATAAGGTGCTAACACAAGAATCCACCTGTCTGCCTTTGATAAGCCATGTAATCATAAGATGCATAAACTTGGTCAACACCTTAGAATATCACTCCTCCAAGGTACCAATCCTAAGCATCTCAAGAGTAAATTCTGGGAAGCGAAAACTAGTCATCTCATTCATATCGGATATCGAGCTATCAAATACTGCAGTCCCAAGGTCACAAGCTAAGATCCGCGAGGAACCATTATGCACAGACTGCGCTCTCCTCTCTTGGATCTATAAATTGAAATCCTCGAAAGGATTACACTCAGTATTTGAGATCATGTATCACTCAGGAATCTCAGTGATGTCAAAGTCTACCAACCCACGGAAAGACTCGATCCTCGATATCATGAGGGAAAATATACCCTGCCATATAGAAAAAATCTCAACAACTCCTCTCACAACATCCCCAAAATGACGTAGGCCAATCACTGACACGACCATATTGACCAACCCCACCACCTAAGGAAGTATATCACTCTTATGAATACCAAGATCTCACAACCATATTGGAAGTCCACCACTCCCAATACCTACCGAAATATCTGTGAACCGATCCAACAAAGTCTCGATCTCCTCCTGTGCACTTCGTGCACTGACCACATGGTCCAAATGAAGAGACTATGTCATGGCCATAATGCTACATGTCTCATCCAAGTGACGTAAGTGAGAATACCATGTCCTATTGTATATAATGAGGGAATTATATAACAACAATAGATGCCTATACCACTACCTGCAAGACTATAAAATGACTATTGAGTTGGTCAACCCTAAGGGTATGAACAAGAAATCATGATGAAGTATGGAAGAAAATATGTGTGTATCATGCTCCCTGTCCCTCATCTGATGATATCCCACATGAATATCGATCATCAAGGGATATGATGCTCTATGAGGCTCACCCATCCAATCATCGATCTTGGGTAACCTCAACTCAATGGTATGCTCAAGGACTCTGTCAGGAGGTCTCCCTGGAAGAGATGCCCAAATAATCCACTGTACACTACCGGGTGCCAATGAATATCCTTGCATACTATTTCCTATCACTGAATATTCATGTATCATCCTGTATCTTATAGGTGCTACTAGATCCAACACTCTACTAATTTCACCTAAACCTATATTCCAAAGTGTTTCCATATCTTTCAAGTACTTATACACCCAATCCTGGTATGTATATATTTTTTCGTGGGTTTGTTCATAAGGAATGTGATCAACTATCTCCTCCATAGTAAAACCTAAGCCTTTAGTGGGCTCCCCAACATAAGAAACTCATGATCACCACAATTAAAAATAAGAGCATGGTCAAAATCCTCTACATCAAATATCTCCTCAAGCATTTGCAACTCTGAATGCACCTCGTGCGAGATTGTCATAAGAGGATTTCCCCTCAAATCATAGGGGGAAATCATGCCCTCGTGTGTCCTAGATACCAAATATGATGGAGTCTCTACTATAAGTGATCAAGAGCATGCCAAAATCAATTGGTAAAGAAGCCCCTCAACCTCCCTTTCCATATCTTCAACGAACTTGAGAGCAAGGTCCATATCCATGAAAAACTGCAAGTAATTTGATTTCATCTTCTCTAGTGCTTCTTTGATTATGAACAATTTCACACTCGTGACTCCACTTGCAAAGAATTTTTGTCTCTCCTCCATCTCAATTTTCCACATAATTCCTTCAATGAACTTATGAGCACCATCTTCCCTTGTCAACACTTGTACAATTTTTCCCTCTGTGACCAATAATTGATCCTCCAAATCATGCAATACTAAGGGAGCTCGTTCAATTTTATCCAAGTGTTATGGGATATCACACAATAGATTCTCTGATTTGTTCTCATCTATAATAATACTATCTCCATCAACAACAACTGACTCACTATACGATGCCATGCAATATTTACTTACCATACATGGACCTATCAAAGGATGGGACTCATATTTACTATCACCACCAAAATCAACCTTTCCTTTGTCATTCTTCATGCATGTCTCCTAAGAATATGGATCCATATCCCACGATAATTTTTCAAATACCTATTCTATTGGACACACCTACCACACTTAGAGGGGGGGTGAATGAGTGTGGGGATCTTTTTCCCAAAACTTCCCTCTTACACAAAACTCATTGGTTATCATTCAACATTTACTCATTAATCATTGCTTTCATTAATAATCAGTTAGATGTGAATACATATCAGCAACATATATCAGCAATATATCATCAACAAATCATCTCCACAAGGAACACAAGATGTATGTACAATTTTTCTTTTTATTATGGACTTCAATCTGGGGGTTTTTCAGAAAAAACTGAATAGAGTACAACTCTACAAGAGAACCATCTCTATATGCAAGAATTATCTTACATTCTCATCACCAACTGAGATGAGGCAACAATCCTCAACAGATATCAATCTGTACCATAAACAAGAGCATCGACCATGCACCAAACTGTGCCAAACAACCTGCAATCAACCTGTACCATAAACAAGTGCATCCAACCATGTACCAAGTATATACCAAGAATGTGTCAACTACTCATCAACAATGACTCATCAATATGTACCAACATCATCAACTATACACCTCATGTATGTGCCAACTCATCAACTGCTTGTCTCAACCATGACTAGTTTTGGATTAGTCAACAACCCTAATTTGAAATAATCATAACTTTGTACTTGTAATGAATAAAGATATGAAACTGATATACAATGTTCTTCAGTGTGTTTTATGAAATTCCTCCATTTGGAACTACTTGTAACCTCTCAGAAAAGGATTTATAGCAAAAATGGCATACCATGCTGAATTCTGGATTATTCTAGAGAGCGACCTTGTAGAGTGTTCCCCATATGGAATATTTGTTGAATAGATTTGAAAATATTCCAAAGAATACTCCAGACTATAATATAACCAACACAATTGGTCTCACTGAATTTGGATCTGTTATGAATAAGTTATGACATGTTTACCCAAAACACCTGTTTTTGACTAGTTTCAGGACTGGTCACAAACCCTATTTTCCACGGAGTGTAACTCCAAAAATGCAAAGACCCACAAGCTAAATTTTTAACCATATATACTTGGATGTGTTTTATCACTTTCATAGAAATTTCAAGATCTAAATCATTACAGAAAAAAAATTATAGAGAAAATGGTGAGATGACCTGTAAATAACATACCTTAGAAAGAACCATCAAAAGAATTTATCCTTCCTTGCATTTCGGCCTTCTTTTCTTCACTTTCCTCAGAATTTTGGCTTAGATATCCTTGGTTACCTTATTCACCTATAGATATTCAATATTCGCAAGTATTCCACACCAAAAATGCACAAGAAGCTCTCGCAAGAAGCTCTCCATCAATACTCCAAAAGATATTCTCACATGAAGCTCTCCATTGATCCACAAAAAGGATGATCTACAAGAGACCGTTTCTATATTATTTATAATTTCATCCTCTAGGTCACTTAACCCATTTTTAGGTCACTTAACCCATTTCTAGGTCACTTAACCTATTTTCCTTATTTTAGGGTTAACCACTTTCCATAAATAGAAAGTTCTTGAATACTTTATCATTTAAATATTCCTTATTGATTTTGTCACCTTACTTTATCATTTCTTGATTTTGTCACTTCTCTTGATTATTTAAATAATCCACCTTGAATTTGTCACTTTAATTTATCATTTAAATAATATTAACCCATTTCTAGGTCACTTAACCTATTTTCCTTATTTTTAGGGTTAACCACTTTCCATAAATATTCCTTCTTGATTTTGTCACCTTATTTTATCATTTCTTGATTTTGTCACTTCTCTTTATTATTTAAATTATCCACCCTGAATTTGTCACTTTACTTTATCATTTAAATAATGATTTCTTCTTTTAGGTCACTTTGAATTCTTTGACCTTGGGGGCTTCAAGCCTTCATGTGGGGGTCCTTCATCTTCGTAAGGCCATAACTCTCAAACCATGAGGAGTTATGTGACATTCCACATACCACCAGAAATGGCATGACAAACACTATCCATCTAGCATAGTTTCACCAACAATTTCCTTGATCTTCATCTTGTTATTCCAGATACAATCATGGGTCCTCCAATCATTCTTCTAGGATAACTCAATCCGCAAAGCATCTTCCCATGAGAGATTTCACCATAAGGGGACCACTTTGGAGTTCATCTGTTTGTGCACCTTATCAATCATGATAAGACAATAATGAGAGTGTGGGTCCTCCAACCATTCTTCTAGGATAACTCAATCCGCAAAGCGTCTTCCCGTGAGGGATTTCACCATAAGGGGACCACTTTGGAGTTCATCCATTTGTGCACCTTATCAATCATGATAAGACAATAAGGAGTCATCTATACATTTTTCCAACAA
>ML776891.1:2106396-2168673 GCA_009831015.1 Picea engelmannii | reverse complement strand
GAACACCTTCTTGAGACTAGTCAATAGGACTAGTCAGATACCCTATCTTACATAGGGTGTATCTACAAATTTAAGATGACCCAAAAGCTAAAATTTTTACCACAACTACCTTACTAATTTATGTAAATAGCCTCTAGATTTTAGGGTCTGAAACATTATAGAAAATTTTTTATAGCGAAAATTCCACAATGACTCAGTTCAGGATGATTCTAGAACCCTATCTTGTACAGGCTGTATCTCTGAAAGTATAAGTCCTCAGGAGCTGAAATTTTAACCCAACGTACCTTCTAAAATGTTGTAGAAAAAAAGTTATAGAGAAAATGCCAAGGTGTCTCAGATGTAGCAGCGAAACCCCAAGACCTTGAGCTCTGATACCATATGTTAAGAACCAAATATCAATATAGCATAGAAAATCCTCAGAAAAAGTACTCAACGCCTTGAAAAAGAGATAATTTCAGATAATAAGCCTCTTCGAGGGGGCAACCTCCTTTTAACCCACTTAAATGTTCAAGTACAAGATGATTCAAAATGAAAATGTCTCATTGGTATATATAGGATACTAGGAGGTATAATTGCAACTAATGGCCTAAAGCCAACATAAAAAAAATAACATTACTAATATAATATGCCCCAATTACAGGGTAATGAGCCAATATTAGGGCTTAACAACAAACATATGGGGATATGTTGTATGAAACAATCAAATAGACCATAAAACAACAACCATATGTTAGAGAACTTGGCCCAACTTGAAGATGACTCTTCCCACAGAATATGGATCAATTCTCAAGAGTCAAAATTAGCTACAACAATGAGAATATAGCCCAACAACAAATAAATTATGTCATGGTAGTGTATCTCACCCCATACAATGATTAAATCGATCCATGTGGTTAGAAACCAGTCCAACATAAAACAATCATTGTCCAAATAAAAAATGGAGCACCCAACCTCAAAGAAGTGTGCCCAACATTCAAACATATTCTCCAACAACTCAAAATTCATCCCCAACTAGTTAACTCAACCTATTTGATACCATATTCAACCCAACTGCTAAATAATTCAGCCAACAAGATTAAAACTCAGCCCCACAAACTGAACTCGATCCCTTAGAAAAGAAACTCACCCAACAAATGAAGGAAATGCCCAACAATGAAGATTCAATCCCAAATGAAAAACTTTTCCCTCTTAAAGAACAACTTAGCCAATAAGTAGGGAAACTCCACTACCAAGGTAAGAACTCAAACAAAAACAAATATAAACTCTGTCTCAATGAATAAAAATGAAACGATGTGATTGATATCCTCTCTTTTGACCAGTTAGGGTGGATGGTCTCAGCGCCGAAACCAATATTCAAAACGTATCTAGGATTTTTTCATCCCAAGAGCCAAAAGCCTCAAGAGCTCTCTCAATTCATTTTTAGAAAAATATCAATTGCATAATGAGAGAGGGCACCCTCATTTCTCTTATATTTTCTTGTTCACCCTTTTGTTAACCCTTTTACCCTTTTACACTTAAGTGAACTTTTAATTTAACTTTATTAAAATCACTTTATTAATTAATTAATCCCGTTTTAATGTAGAAAAATGATTACTTTGCTTGTAAGTCATTCTCGAACGCTGGAAGTGTCTTTCTCATCATCCCAACCTTTAGATATTTTCGTCTTGATTCCAACAATCTATTACACGATGGTGTTCCCTCCAACAATATGACCCAAATAACACCTTGAGTGAATTTAATTAATTTATACTCAATAATACCCTTAATTTATGGGAATTGTCAGAGTTCCATGAAACCAAGAACAAATTGTGCAGAAGTGATCCTAATGATGAAATATTATGAATGGACTATGCTAGGCCTCATATAACTTGTTAAATTCAACCAAGTCCCATGCTAACCTCCATTTACCCCTTTGGCAAGGTTGACATAAACCCATAAGGTTGCCTCCAATTGTAAAGCAGGGGAATCTTGTTGGCAATATGAAAATGTAGGTTGGCATTGATGGCATTGGCATTTGCAATAGATCTTTGATGATGATAATAACATTGATGACATTGGCATTGACAATATCGACTCTACTGCATAATCATGACTGGAATAGGGATACTAATGTTGCATACATTTTGGATGTGTTGACACTTGCTGACTATGATGGTGATGAGGCACTCTATTATTACTATCCTTGTGATGTGCCTGGAAGACAAGGGTTATGTTTTCCCAGGATGTGACTTAAAAATTGGTTGTCAAAGAAATAGAGCCTTGATGTTGATGCAAAGTTCTACAATATGCAAGATGATGTATTGTTACATGATCAAAGTCACCATAGATAAAATCAGAGACCAAGTCGATCAATTTTGTTAACTTGTTAATGATTTTAAACATCGATAGAAAATATAAGGAAGATGCAAATAAAATGAATGAAAAATCCCAAGAACTAGTTCTCCTTCTCAGGAATCAAGTTGAGGAACTTGACAAAGAAATTAAAGAAAGGAATCATAATTTTTTAAGTAAGGGAGACGTGTCTGGAAAGGATGATTTCCCAAATAACTGTCCAGATGGAACAAGTGCTATGAATGCTGAAGTAAGACATGTTTTTTTTCATCTTAGAAAAGAGATTGAAGAAATTCTAGTGAAATTGTAGGATACAACAGAAGAGAATGAAAGACTGCTTGAGCTTTATGAAAATGAAACGCGAGAAAGAGATGATGCAAGAAGAATGTGGTGGAATTCTAGAGGCCAAACTGATTTTGGAGATCATGTACCAAACATGGAATATGGAATAGGGGTAAGTGCAAGAGGTCTTGAAAACTTAATTCAAGGGCACGGTGAAGAAATTGAAGAGAGTGTTGAAACTACATTATTCCAGGAACACGATAGTATCAATGGGGTTAGAAAAGAAAAACTAGTAGTGATGTGTATGAGAATGGAGGATGAGGGGTGTCATATGAAATTAAAGGAGATAATTTAATAGAATGAAAGATTAATTGACATGTATGAGAAGGAAATGCAAGAAAAGGATGACATTAGGAAACTATGGCAATACATTGTACAAAATAGGCTTTCCTCTGAATTGAATGTGGATGATACAAGATTTTCTTGTCCAGGGAGCTTGATCTGAATAAAAGTTCAATCATTCACAGTCTGCATCATTGCTGAATGATAAGGGCATTGTGAACCTCATTCACAAAGGAACCAGAAGAAGATCATTCTCCATGACCATGTGAATGCTGAAGTGGTTGTAGGCACCATTGAAAGTAAGAAAGATGTTGTGGATTATCTCACTTAGACATTTCTCTATCGTAGAATCACTCAAAATACGAATTATTACAATCTTCATAGTATCAGTCACACACACTTGTCAGATCACATTTCTGAGCTTGTAGAGAGCACATTGACTAATTTGGATTCAAGCAAGTGTGTGGCCATAGAAGATGACATGTATCTATCTCCTCTGAACCTTGGAATGATAACATCTTATTATTATATCAGCTACACCACCATTGAGCTCTTTAGCTCATCCTTGACTGCAAACACAAATGTAGAGTTAGCTTTGAAACACATTAAGCATTGCAGGTGAAGTCTCAACAACCATCTGATTGAATGATCAAGGATGGCGATTAATTTTACAATTTGGATTTATCCCACATTGGTAACATGGAAAAGTTTATATGGGTTTATTAATACCTCCCTCAATATGATTATTCGACGCATAGTGCAAAGGTATGGTAGGGGCTCTAGGTGCTTGTAATTCACAAGAGGATCACCAGCCTAGAGCCCGGGATGACCTGTCAAGCCACATACCTTTTGGAAGAAGTGACAACAATCGTTCATTCACTGAGGAGATGATCTTGTCCATTGGATTAAAATTTTTATAATACACTATTGGCATGATGATCATATGAGTGATCGTGGGCTTAAGTGTGTTCATTATTTCGGTTTGTGGTAAGAATTTCATTTTTATCGGAGTCTTTGGCATAACACTAAGTTTGGAGGATCACAAAGTTTGCTACCAAGTAAATAAATATTCATATGTCGAGACCACTATTCTTGTCAGAGTTTTTGGCATACTGCCAATTGTGGAGGTTCGCCAAAACTAGTTAAAGACCTACACAACACAAACACAAAGACAATGACTCAGATAAACATCACATTATTCGATGAAATCTCTGGTGTGATAACTAAAATTCATAACTAATATCAAAATAATAATTTAGATGCTTAAATCCCGAAAGTATCGATTTAAGGATGTATTGTGATGTTTGTTATATATTTCTATTACACATTAACAAAGTCATTATATTTGAGATATAGATCAAAGAGATGCGTGGTTATGAAAAGTCATGTTAATGATTGTGTTACTTAAAACAAGGGTTATGTAATCTTAAATGAAGAGATGTGATGTTCATGAAAAGTTGTGAAATTGAATGAATAGACATGTTGTTTTGATGAAGAGTTATGTTGAAGACATTTATAAGTGTGATGTTATGTGAAGGAATTAGTGTGACTGCAGCAGAGACACTCAAGATCAACTGCATAAAGATACAGAGAAGCAGTCATGATATCTAGTGCATGATACAAAAGATTTCCAGATTGATGAACAGAGGGTAGGTTGGAGCCTACCCAGTGCTAGAGTAGGTTGGATCCTACAGGGGAGTAGATGCTTCCTTGTCAGCTATAACTGACTAAAAAGGGGGTTGTAGCCTCCTACTAGTTGGAGCTGGTGAATAGGGGTGTGGGTGGATCTTGATGAGTGGGTGCTGATCTAAAGAGGGAGAAAAAAATATTTCTTCTACTGTAACTTGTAAAACAAAATTTTGTAGTTAATAGAAGAGTCTTTGTGGTTTTCCCAATTAGGTTCCACAATAAAACACTGTGTTCAAATTTTGTTTTCATTTCTTCAATACATAATTAACAAAAGTAAACATTTGATAAAATTATTGTGTCACTGATTCACCCCCCCTCTCCGTGACAAGATCCGATTCTTCAATTGGTATCAGAGTGGGTCTCTTCACTAAAAGGTTTAAATCACTTGAAGAGAAATATACATCATAATGGATCAATAGTTGAAGATGCCACTAAAATTCCCCCTATTTGATGGTGAAGACCATGTTTTCTGGAGTGTTAGAATGAAAATCTATCTGATGTCCATTGGACTGGAAGTATGGACATTAGTTGAAAAAGGATATGATGTTCCAAAAGTCACTCCCATATAAGCAGAAGACAAGAAGAAATTTTGGGAACATGCAAATGCTTTAAACACACTACAAGCTGGACTAAGTAAGAAGATCCTTTCTAAAGTACTAAGCTATAAAAATGTAAAACAACTCTGGGATAAATTGGAAACTATATATGTAGGAGATTCCAAGGTAAAGACGACCAAACTTCAGACTCTCAAAGTACAATATGAAGGTATAAAAATGAAGGCCAAAGAAAATATCTCAAAGTACTTAGAAAGAGTTGATATTATTATTAATTCAATCATAGGTTTGGGAGTAGAGGTGTCATACCATGAGTTATTTGAAAAGATACTAAGAACACTACCTATGTTATATAATCCTAAAGTGTCCACTCTTGAAGATCGAGAGAATCTAGATCAACTCACCATGGATGAATTGTATGGAATCCTCATAGCCTATGAGTTAAGATTAGGTCATGATAACCTCCCAAAAGGAGAGGCAACCTTCAAGGTGCTTAAGAAAAAATAAAATCAGAAGAAAAAACCTGAACCCATCCATCATGAAGAATCTTATGTAGAAGAAGCCAATTTTATTAAAAAACTTGAGAAATGATCAGGAAGGTACAAAGGCAAGCTGCCTTTCAATTTTTTTAATTGTGTCAAAGTTGGCCATTTTGTAGCCAAGTGTTCCTATACCAAGGAAGACCCTGAAGATGAAGAAGACATGAATAAAAAATAAAAGAAGGGAAAACCCCACTATCAGAAAAAGTATTACAAAGGGGAAAATATGTTTTACTCAAAAGAAGAAAACATCAATTCATCAGAGCCTAGTGAAAGTGATGATGTTGAAGTCCTTTTTCTAGGTATTGAAGAGTCTAATGAGATAGAAGAAA
Organism: Picea engelmannii; assembly: GCA_009831015.1. NCBI lineage: Eukaryota > Viridiplantae > Streptophyta > Pinopsida > Pinales > Pinaceae > Picea > Picea engelmannii. Next base: position 2,162,604 of record ML776891.1, on the reverse strand, counting down.
TTGAGCATGAGGAAGAGTCAGAAGATGAAGTAGAGGTTAATATCGAAGAAGAACTTCTCAGTGCCTAGGATGAATTAAGAATATACAAAAACATATATAGACAACTGGTTTTTTTTTTCTAGTTGAACAAAAACAAAAACATGAACATAAAGAAAAAGAGATGGAGAAAATCATGAGCCACCTGAAAAACCAAATCCTAGAAGAAAATAGGATGGAAGAAAGTCTGGAGAAGTCTCTTAAAGAGAAACAAATAACCTGTGAAAGATTGGAGGCAGAATTAGTTCACCTAAGAAAAGAGCTTGATGCAAAAATTATCCAAACAAGATATGAAAATAGCTCTAAAATATTAGATAAGATTATAACCACACAAAGGGATTCAAGTAAAAAAAAATGGAGTAGGTTATTCTCAAGAAGAAAACCAAGTTAACTCAAAATATTATGCAGCTTCTCTCCTCAGTACATTCAAGAAGAAAGATGAAGAAAAGACAAGCGATGATCATAACTCTAGAGGATTACTTCCACCCATCAAGAAGGCATATAAGACAACACCAAAGAAGGTTTATCAAAACAGGTATCCTCACATTTTCTTTGGTTATTTCTTTGCATGCTCTAATTCCGGACACACAACTATGAATAGTAGAGCATATGGAAGAAAAAAACTTGAGGGTTAAGAACTATAACCTTAAATATAACCAAACATTAGATCAAGTTAAAAGAATAAATTATAACTCCTTTTCACCTCTACAAGAAAGAAACTTATAATGTTTTAGATGTCATAACTATGGACATAAAACAATTAATTGCAAATTAATGGAAATCTCAGAAAAAGAAACATTCATTAGAGAGAAAACGAATCTTTGGAAAGAAAAAACATCAAAAGAGGAATTTCTTATTGCCCTGAAATCCCAAGATAAAGAAGATCTCTGGTATGTTGACAGTGGTTTCTCAAAACACATGACAGGAAATAAGGACAAGTTTTTGAACTTAAAGAAACAAAAGGGTAAAGTTACATTTGGTGACATTGCTTTAGGTAACATACTTGGGAAAGACACTGTGAATTTGGGAAAAGACAAATCCAAGAATGTGTTTCTTGTTGAAAATCTGAAACCTATCCTATTAAGTATCAGCCAAACCTGTGATCAGGGGCACATTTGCATCTTTGATTCCTAGAAATGTGAGATTAGGAGAAATGACTTAGGAAAATTGGTTGGCACTACTCCTAGAGCTCCTGAGAATGTATATACACTAAATACAAAATTGAATGAGGAGTGTCATATAAATTTAGTGGATGAAAGTTGGTTATGGCAAAGAAGGTTGGGGCACATTAACTTTGACAATTTAGTGAAAGTCAACAACCTTGGGGCAGTAAGAAACTTGCCAAAGATCACAAAACCCTCAAATCCTATGTGTAGACATTGTCAACTAGGGAAGCAAACTAGAATAAGGTTCAAAACAAAAGAATACTCAACCTCAAAACCTTTAGATCTTGTTCACACCAACCTCTGTGGACCTACAAGGACCAAAAGTTTGCAAGGAGAGTCCCACTTTATGTTGTTCATTGATTATTTTACTAGAATGGCTTGGGTATGTTTTCTCAAGGAAAAATCAAAATCATTTAACAAATTCAAAGATTTTAATACCCTTGTTGAAAATGAAACAGAGACAAAAATCAAATGTCCTAGATCAGACAATGGTGGCGAGTTCACCTCAAAAGAGTTTGACCTCTTCTATGAAACTCATGGAATTAAGAGACAATTCTTTGTTTCCAGAACACCTCAGCAAAATGGGATTATTGATAGAAGGAATAGAATAGTCTAGGAGGTTGCAAGGACTATGATCAATGAAGCAAGATTACTTGATGGATATTGGAGGGAAGTTGTAGACACAATAATATAAATATTAAACATAGGTTAGCTCATGATTAATAGTAATAAGACTCCTTATGAACTATGGTTTTGGAGAGCTCCTTTGGTAAAATAATTCAAGGTCTTTGGAAGTAAGTGTTACATCAAAAGGCTTGATGAGAATCTCAGAAAATTTGATGTTATATCTGATGAAGGTATCTTTCTTAGATACACTTCTACCAAGAAATCATATAGATGCTACAATATTAGATTACATAAGATTCTTGAGAGTTCAGATGTTAAGATGGATGATTTTAAAACAATGAATATCAAACATCAATAGACCATACTTGACAATGAAGATGAAGATGATGATGATTCAGTTGGTACACAAGCAGTAGAAGAAGAAGAGAATAAAGAAGAAGAGGAATATATACAAGAGGATGAAATGGATACCATAGAATAAGAGGAATATATTCGAGAAGAAGAGATAAGAGAAGAATCCCCAAGAAGAGACACAAAGACACCCTCAAGAATAACTCAAAAGAATCATCTTGAAGACCTGATTATTGGAAATAAAAGCAATGGAGTGCAGACAAGAAGACAACTGTTGTATCAAACAAAAATAACATTTTTGTCACATATTGAACCCAACTCAATCAAATATGCATGCAAATATGATAATTTGGTCAATGCTATGAATGAAGAACTGGACCAGATTGAAAAAAATCAAACTTGGGAACTGGTTCCAAGACCAAAAAATAAGAATGTCATTGGAACTAAATGGGTGTTTAAAAAAAAAGTGGATGAGAATGGGCAAGTAATTAGGAACAAAGCCAGATTGATATGTAAAGGGTATGCTCAGGTTGAAGTGGTATACTTTAAATAAATCTTTGCACCCGTGGCCATATTAGAGTCAATTAGGATGTTATTAGCTTTTTCCAGCTACAAAAAATTGAAAGTATACTAGATGGATGTCAAGTCAACATTTCTCAATGGAGACTTAGAAGAGGAAGTCTATATTGGGAAACCATAAGGATTTCAATTAATTGACAAAGGAGACTATGTCTATAAACTAAAGAAAGCACTCTATGGGATAAAACAAGCACCTAGAGCATGGTATGCAAGGCTAGATTCTTATTTACAAGTACATGGCCTCAAAAGAGGATCAACAGACAGTAATATTTATTGTAAAATTGTTGGTGACAGCATGATTATTGTGGAAGTATATGTTGATGACATTATATTTGGGAGTGATGATGAAAAAATGAGTAAGGAATTTTCTAGGAGGATGCAACAAGAATTTGAAATGTCCTTGCTTGGTGAATTGAATTTCTTTCTAGGATTACAAATAGTATAGTCCAAAAGGGGAATATTTATCCATCGATCCAAGTATGTTAAAGATATGCTTAATAAATTCCAGTTAGAGGATTGAAAACTTGTTTGTGAACCTATGACAGTAGGATGAAAACTAAGTAAGGAAGATGAGTCCAAGGCTGTAGATCCAAAACACTACAAACCAATGATTGGGATTTTACTATATGTAACAGCTTCCAGACCTGATGTCAAGCAAGTTGTTGGAATGGCAGCTAGATTCCAAGCTACACCAAAAGAGATCCATGTTCAAGCTGTGAAAAATATCTTTAGGTATTTAAAAGGAACCATAGATCTTGGTTTGTGGTACCGTAACAAGAATTCATTCTATCTAATGGCCTATTCATATGCATATTGGGAAGGTTGTGTAGATGACCGAAAAATTACAAGTGGAGGAGCGTTCTTCTTGGGAGAATCATTGGTAGCTTGGACAAGCAAGAAACAATCCTCAATCTCTTTGTCTACAACTGAAGCTGACTATATTGCAACAAAAAAATGTTGCTCACAAGTGGAATGGATGAAACAAACCTTACAAGACATCAAAGTGGTGTTTGAAGAACCCACTACTATCTACTTTGGTAATACAAGTGTTATAATTCTCTCCAAGAACCCTGTCCAACACTCCAAAGAAAAACACATTCCAATAAAATACCACTATCTAAGAGTTTAGGCTGAAAATAAGAACATTAAATTGGAATATGTCCCAACACAAGACCATGTTGCAGATATTTTCACTAAACCCTTAAGCAGAGATGTATTTGAATATCTTAGGAAAAGATTAGGAGTAGTCTCTCTTCCAATCTAATCTCTCAAGAAAATAATGCATCAATTGGCATCGATTCATAGGGAGACAATGATCAAAGTCAGGGGGAGTCATTCAACCCTTTTCCCTTGATGTCAAAGGGGGATAAATGAAAATAGTATTTCAATCAATGCCAAAGGGGGATATTGTTGGCAATATGGAAATATAGGTTGGCATTAATGGAATTGGCATTGACAATAGATCTGTGATGATGATAATAGCATTGATGGCATTGATAGTATTGAGTCTACTGCATAATCATCACTGGAATAGGGATACTAATGTTGCATACATTCTAGATGTGTTGACACCTACTAATTGTGATGGTTATGAGGCACTCTATTATTACAAGCCCTATAATGTGCCTGGAAGACAAGGGTTGGCTTTGTCCAGGATGTGACTTAAAACTTGACTGTCAAAGAAACAAAGCCTTGATGCTGATGCAAACTTCTACAAGTTGCAAGATGATGTATTTCTACATGATCAAAGTCACCATAACTAAAACCATAGACCAAGTCGATCAAGTTTGTTAAATTTTTAACGAGTTTAAACATCAATAGAAAATCTGAGGAAGATGCACATGAAATGAATGGAAAATACCAAGGACTGGTTATCCTTCTCAGGAATCAGGTTGAGGAACTTGACAAAGAAATTAAAGAAAGGAATCATAAATTTTTAAGTAAGGGAGACGTGTCTGGAAATAATGATTGCCAAAATAACTGGCCAGATGAAACAAGTTCTATGAATGTTGAATTAGGACATGTTTTTTTTCATCTTAGAAAAGAGATTGAAGAAATTCTAGTGAAATTGCAGGATACATCAGAAGAGAATGAAAGACTGCTTGAGCTCTATGAAAAATCAATGCAAGAAAGAGATGATACAAGAAGAATGTGGTGGAACTCTAGAGGCCAGACTAATTGTGGAGAGTATGTACCAGACATGGAAGATGGAACAACAGTAAGTGAAGGAGGTCTTGAAAACTTAATTCAAGGGTAGGATGAAGAAATTGAAGAGAGTGTTGAAACTGCATTATCGCAGGAACATGATAGTATCAATGGGCTTAGAAAAGAATAACTAGAAGTGATGCATATGAGAATGGAGGCTGAGGAGTGTCAAATGAAATTAAAGGAGATAATTGAAGAGAATGAAATATCAATTGACATGTATGAGAATTCAATGCAAGAAAAGGATGACATTAGAAAACTATGGCAGGACACTATACAAAATAGGGATTCCACTGAATTGAATGCAAATTATGCAAGATTTCCCTATCTAGGGAGATTCATCTGAATACAAGTTTGATTATTTGTATTTTGTGTCATCACTAATTGATAAAGGAATTGGGAACCTTATTCACAAAGGAACCGGAAGAAGATCATTTTCCATGACCATGTCAATGTTGAAGTGGTCGTAGGCACCATTGAAAGTAAGCAAGATGTTGTGGATTATCTCACTTGGATGTTTCTCTATAGCAGACTCACTCAGAATCCAAATTATTATAATATTCAGGTTATCAGTCACATAAATTGTCAGATCAAATTTCTGATCTTGTAGAGAGCACATTGACTGATTTGGAGTCAAGCAAGTGTGTGGCCATATAATATGACATGTATCTGTATCCTCTGAAGCTTGGCATGATAAAATCTTATTATTATATCAGCTACAACACCATCATGATCTTTAGGTCATCCTTGACTGCAAAGACAAATGTGGATTTATCTCTAAAACAAATTAAGCATCACCGGCGAAGTCTCAACAACCGTCCGATCGAATGATCAACGGTGGTGATTAATTTGCCGATTGGGATTTATCCCACATTGGTAACGAGACAACATTTATATGGGTTTATTCAAACCTCCCTCACTATGGTTATTCGATGCATAGTGCAAAGGTATGGTAGGGGATATAGGTGATTGAAATTCACTAGAGGATCACCATCCTGAAGCCCGGGCCGACCTGTCAGGCCCCCTACCTTTTGGAAGAAGTGACAACAATAGTTCATTCACCGAGGAGATGATCTTGTCTGTTGGATTAATATTTTTTTAATACACTATTGACGCAACGGTCATATTAGTAAACATGGGTTTAGATGCGTTCGTTATTTCGGTTGGTGGTAAGACTGCCATTTTTATCGGAGTCTTTGGCATAACGCCAAGTCTGGAGGATCACCAAGTTCACTACCAAGTAAATAAACATTCAGATGTCGAGACCACTATTCTTGTTGGAGTTTTTGGCATACTGCCAATTGTGGAGGTTTGCCAAAACTAGTTAAAGACCTGCACAACACAAACACAAAGACAATGACTCAGATAAACATCACATTATTCGATGAAATCTCTGGTGTGATAACTACAATTCATAACTAATATCAAAATAATAATTTAGATTCTTAAATCCTGAAAGTATCGATTTAAGGATGTATTGTGATGTTTGTTATATATTTCTATTACACATTAACAGAGTCATTATATTTGAGATATAGATCAAAGAGATGCGTGGTTATGAAAAGTCATGTTAATGATTGTGTTACTTAAAACAAGGGTTATGTAATCTTAAATGAAGAGATGTGATGTTCATGAAAAGTTGTGAAATTGAATGAATAGACATGCTGTTTTGATGAAGAGTTATGTTGAAGACATTTATAAGTGTGATGTTATGTGAAGGAATTAGTGTGACTGCAGCAGAGACACTGAAGATCAAATGCATAAAGATACAAAGAAGCAGTCATGATATCCAGTGCATGATACAAAAGATTTCCATATTGATGAACAGAGGGTGGTTGGGAGGTGCTAGGGCAGGTTGGAGCCTGCAGGGGAGTAGGTGCTTCCTTGTCAGTTGTAGCTGACTAAAAAGGGGTTTGTAGCCTCCTACCAGTTGGAGCTAGTGAATAGGGGTGTGGGTTCATATTGATCAGTGGGTGTTGATCTAAAGAGGAAGAAAAACATCTTCTTTCTATTGTAACTTGTAATTTTTTTTTTTTGCAGTTAATAGAAAAATGTTTGTGGTTTTCCCAATTGGGTTCCACGATAAGACATTGTGTTCAAATTTTGTTTTCATTTATGTAATACATAATTAAAAAAAGTAAAAATTTGATAAAATTATTGTGTCACTGATCCAACCCCCCCTCTCACTGACATGATCTGATCCTTCAAATCCAAAGATGGGGACATTACAAGTGTTTTCCACTATCATCTTAAATATATGAATTACACCATGGTTAGTGTTAGTCCATGTATATCTTGAGTGGACCTAATGGTTAAGAACACATGTTTCCTCCTAAGAGGTCACAAGTTCAAATCCAAAGGGGCATAGGGTATGTATACCTCGATAGGATTTAGCAGTCAAATCACTACATGAAGGGGGTCCCTTATCCCATAAACAAGGGGGTCTCATACACCAATTTGGTATTTTTCTTGGATGTGACCTTAAAATTAAATTAATATTAATATTAATATTATTATTATTTGTATTGGCATAATCGACAACTCACGGTTCTTGTACTCACGTGACACAGAGTCAATTCCTATCTGCTACCTCTATAACCTCTAGGTGTGTCCACATAGCCCATAAGCATGGGGCATGAGTAAATCAAGGTGAGAATCAAACTTGAGACCTCCTTTTTACATATTTCCTTCCATTTACACTACACTTGCCAATCGGTCTACACCACTGTGGGCCATTAAATTAATATTATTATTATCATTTTATCCCACTAATTTATCTCAGATTGATGGTTGCTTGAAGTATGAGCCAAAGGAGGCTTGCCAAGACTATGAGGCACTTTAGTCTACACCGATGGTTATTTCAACCCCTATTTTTTTTGTCTTGTCTTCTAAAATTAACAAGTATATCAACACAGAGATTCTCTCACCAAGTACACTTCATGTAGATTTCATACATGGCTCTCATTTGGTATGCTACTTTCCCATAAAATCCCTCCATCAAGTCTTTGTTAGTTATATAATATTTTATTATGGAATTGAAGCACGGATGGAGGGATCTTACTCAAATAAATTTCCCATGAATTATCACTATGACATATTTAATATGGTGGATATATTTTTTAATATTTTAATTTTTCCTACTTTTAGTCTACTTTTACTCCAAGTTTTGTTAGTATTTTTTTGTGATGAACATATGTTTCCAGGATTGGAATTACATAGATGGCTACATTGGAATTATGACTTTACATAATTCATTTTTTAGCTAGTGTAGTTTAGGATAGAATAGGCTAGTGTCTTTTCTTTGCATAGTTTAGTTTTGGTTTCTAGTTTTTAATTAGCTTTCTTTTTTCATTTTCCTTTCTTTATTATTGTTGGTTGAATAGTAAATGGATTTCTCAATGGAGATTAAAAGAATGAGAAGGTTTGCGTGCTAATTATTCCTTGATTGGATTTTTAGTAAAAAAATATTTTTGATATGGGAAAAAAATGTTTTATTTCATTGTCAAAACTTTCTATATGTTGGAGTAATTTTTAGATCGCTAGTTCTATTCATGTTCACCATGTCAAATAATTTTACAAGCATTTTTTCATCTTACAAGTAGAATATTTTAAATCAAGAATATTGTTCATTTTCTCTTGTGGTGTAAATGAGCACTCATAGTTGCTCAATCTTCATATAAACATGATTATAATTGGAAAATTTTGCTTGATTGAGTTTCTTTTGAGTTTTGATCTTGTTGTCCAATACACGGTGAATGGAAGTTTAAGTGTTATATTTTTGTCCATCTGAAATTAAAGCCACTCCAATTCTCTTTAATTCCTTTGAATTATTATTTTTGGAGTTTTTCGGGTGGATCCTTACCCAATGAGTTTTTTCTTTGGTTACTTTCAACCAACATGATTTTTAGTATAGACTTAGCATAGTGAGCTCAACTGATTTTTCTTTTCAATTTGTTTCCTTTCAACACCCTTAGTCTTAGTTTTTGGCTTTTGAATGTGCATATCTTATGCTCTATTCAGTTAGTCTTTTAATGATGAGTTTGCCTTTAGTCTTGAAAATTTCTTGTTTCATGTTTCTTCTTATACCCCCCCCCCAAAAAAAAAAAAAACATACTTTCTATTAAGTGAATAGGATGTACAATCAAAAGGCACAATAACGCAATCTAGAATATGGTCATCAAACCAATTCACCAAAAAAAAGATCAAAGTTTGTCTCTTAATTGTTCTCATAAAAGGTCTAGGTAGGTAACAACCTACATATGATAAAAAAGATTTATAGCAGAAAATTATTTTTAGAAGAAAGTGTTCTTGTCTCTGGCTATGCAAGATTCCTCATGTTATTCTTCCAAAACAAAAAACATTAGTGGAAGTTGGATTTTTGTTTTTACATTGAGTATTCCTTGATGTTCATATCCCTAAATATATGAGTGAAGTGGATTTCCTCAAAGGTTATGGTAGAAGAATCCATCTTCAGGCCTAATTGAAATATATTCATTTGATGAAGGTGTTTCATGTTGTTCATCCAATATATGCAAAGATTATAATCTCCATATATATGGAATCTTTAAATCCATTTGTCCGCCTCCAACTTTATAAGTTCCAACAATGTACTGAAATCTGCCAAGTTTTTTGCACTAGAACCGATGTTTTCTTGTAGAATTGTGGTGAAACCTGCACAAAGAATCTAGCTAACAACAATTCGTACAAAGCTTGCAAATTGAGAGGAGAGAAGAGACGAGAGAAAATAATCAATAGTTGTATTCATTGTATTCCTCTCAAAGACTGAATAATTTACAATATATATATAGGCTACATGAGTAACTAATGCATCATAGTAGTGATCTAGAGAGATCTAGACACTCATTGACAAACATTGGAGTGAACTACTATCCAGTCCTAGTTATTTGAACTACTACCTCGAAGTTTGCTAATTTCTTTGACAAGTTTTAGATTCAAACTCTAAAGGGTGGAGATAAATGCATTCTTTTCCTCCATTACAATTATTCTCCCCCAACGAATGATATCGGTGAGATATTCCCTTGGGATTAGCGATTTTAGGTTTTGTTGATCTGTTGCATGCAACTAGAGATCAAATAAAATAGAAGTATATCCAAACCTGTGATATGGATATTGGAGATTTTTTGTGAGCTTGATCATCATTATGTAGGGTGCCTCTCTACCAAATATGTTAGATAGCTAAAGAGGTAGTGGATGCCATCCAATGTAAGTGGACTAGGGCAACTATATTATTAAATAAGGCCCACTATGGTAGTTAGATATAATAAACGGGTAGTTAGATATAATAAATGTAAGAGGACGTCTTAGAAGGTTCCGCTTCTAGAAGATTCCTCCTCTAGAATGTTCTTAGGTGATGGTAGCACTATATAAAAGGGGTTCAAGAAATGTAATGGTATATGAAGAAAAATTATGTGTTATGAGTGGTATCTCAATAGGAGGACGCCCCCTTGAAGAGACACGTGAGCAGGAGATGATCCCTTCCATAATAAGATCCATTGTATGGTGCTTCCCTACCTCAAGGGTTTTCTCATAATAAAGTGTCTTTATTCTATATTGATCATTGGATCTATTGTGTATTCAGTATTTTTGGTGATTATATTTGTAGATAGACTTAGATACTTAACAATTGGTATCAGAGCACTTTCCTTGGCAGGCATTGTGGGCAAATATTTTTCTTTTTTTTGCAGATTTATTTTTTTAGAGAAACAAAAAAAGAGGGACGCGACATTCTAGATGATTTTTGTAGGTTTTGGTGCAAAATTTTCAGAAATTGGTTGTATATACAAGTTCCTCTCAAAAAACACCCAAGTTAAAAAAAAATCGTCTAAAACGGATTCCAGGAAGTAAAGTTATTTGCATTTTAAAATTTGCAATTTTCAGGGTTTTTTCCACGAACGACCTGTGGTTTTTCTATTTTTTCTATCATCTATAGATGGATTTTCCAAAAAAAATTATAGATTTGAGTTCGTCTCACAATTTCACCGAAATTCAAAAAACAAATCGTTTGAATCTGAGTTACAGAAGTGAAGATACCACTGATTTAAAATCAACCATTTTTGGGGGGTTTTCATGAGGAAAATTAGACTACAGAGTCCATAACTTTTCACAAGGTGCTCAGATTGATACAAGATAGCACCCATAGGATATATAATATCCATATATTTATTTTGGTATATTTTATGTGGTGTTTCCAATGGATTTTCACTCTCAAACCCTCAAGGAAATTCTACACATGATTGAAGCATTCAAATCCCAAATGCATGACACATTGCATAAATTTCAAGAAGGTCTCAGGGATGGTTTTCATAGTATTCATGAGTCTTTGGCGAGCATCCAGAATAAATATGATTTTGTGAAAATCATGGATGAATATCATCAAGAAGTGTATGCTTGGTATGCTTTGGAGGACAATTGTGATGATTGGTATATGGATAGTTGTCATTTCTGGGATGAAAACCACTTCCATATTCTATTTGATGATTCTACTCCCCCTCAGGTAGAGAACTTCCTGGAGAGTAAACACAATCATTCTCTGCATATTATTCTTCAGTTTTATTATTCTCCAGTCACAGTGAATGCATTTTTTTGTTGATTCTAAATATTTCGATCCATGTGACTAGTGTCAATCTTTAGAGCATCATTTTCAGTTGGTTCCCAAGTTCCAATATCTTCAGCTTTGAGGTCACATGAGAACTTGGACATGGGACCCATGCTCACAGTGGAAGTTCAACTAATTCAACATATTGGCTTAAATTTATACATGGGACCTTGGTTCTCTAGTTTTCTTCAACATTATGGTCCACAATTATCCATGTGACCCTGGTATATGGTTGTCCACCCTCATAACAAGCGTTGAGGACAACACTTTCATAAGGGGGATGGAATGTTAGGTATCTAGAGAGGTAGTTGAGTCCATCCAATGTAAGGTGGACTAGGTCCACTATATTGTTAAATAAGACCCACTATGGTAGTTAGATATAATAAATAAAGAGGAATTCTTAGAAGGTTTTGCTTCTAGAAGATTACTCCTCTGGAATGTTCTTAGTTGATGGTAGCACTATATAAAGGGGTTCAAGAAATGTAATGGGATATGAAGAGAAGCATTGTATTGTGAGTGATATCTCAATAAGAGGATGCCCCCTGGAAGAGGCAAGTGATCAAGAGAGGATCTCTTCCATAATAGGATCCATTGTATGGTGTTTCCCTACCTCAAGGGTTTCTATTATAATAAAGGATATTTTGCATATTTTTATTCTATATCTATTGTGGTGCTTTGTCTTCAGTATTTGGTGCTTAAAAAAATATCAGATCTACCCAGATTGTGGATGCCAAGATATCATTAATAGATATGTGACAATTATAGATATGATAAAACAATTGTATCTCCTAAAATACAATGTGGGTATTGGATATTGCTAGTGAACGTGAGCATCCCTATGCAACGCGTCTCTGTACAAAAATTAAAATTTACCTAGATCATGGATTTTGAGATATGGTTGATGAATCTATGGCACACTGATCTTGGAGAGAATGTGCCGGGTAAGAAGAATTGTCTGTGAGTACTCCATGTTTTATGAATGTGTCTCCCTTCTGGACCTGCAAATAAGATACATGTACTCCTTTCTCCTAGAAATTTGTGGGCTATGATACCATGTAGAATTATGGTGAAACCTGCACAAAGAATCTATCTAAACAACAATTTGTACAAAGCTTGCAAATTGAGAGAAGGAGAGAGGAGATGAGAGAAAAGAATCAATAGTTGTATTCATTGTATTCCACACTCAAAGGGTGAATGATTTATAATAGATATAGTCTACATGAGTAACTAATGCGCCATAGTAGTGATGTAGAGAGATCTAGACACTGACTGAAAAACAATGGAGTGAACTACCACTTAGTCCTAGTTAACTGATCCATGAAATCATCAGTTAATTGAGTCACACGTGTGGAAGTGAGAGAAACATATGAAAATGATGGTGATAAAATTGAGTTTTCCATGCATGAGTGACTTCCACTAGTCTAACTAAGTGTAACTCACTCTGAACCGAAGAGGAGCACCCTATTTTGTAGGGGAATATTCTCTAGAGAGAATATTTTCACTTAAGGAAACGTTATCAACATTGGACTATCAACCTTAGGAAAATAATTACCTAGGTGAGTGTGTAATATATCCAACATTGATTTCCCACGAAAGTAATGTATTTCAGAGAGGAATAATAAAAATCCAAAACCACAACTCTTTTCAGGACCTTAATAGGCCCTATCAAAGAATCCCCATACCTTGGATTTATCTATACCAAGTAGAGGAACCAATATGGTTCATTTACTACAAGGGGTAGCCTTATATGATTGGGAGAGAGAAATGACCTGATGAGAGACTTTGAAAGGAGGAAAAAATTTATTTAAAAAAATTCACTCATTTCTAGCCAGCCATAGTACCCATGTGACAAGAACTGGCAACGCTTTCCATGTTCCTAAACTGGGATTTGTAAATTATTCATTGAATCATTTGGAGATACTTTCCTTTTCCCATATAAATTTAATTCCTATTAATTTTTCAAGCTTAGTACAAACTTGTTTAGAGAAAGTGAAGTGTAGGAATAAATGAGTAATCGTTTCTACCACCTAAAAACATAGGGGACAAATTCCGAGACCATGATGGCCAAAGAGTTGAATGCATTCCCATGTTAAGACACATCCTTTAAGGATCAACCATAAAAAGAGAATAGAATGGGGGGGGGGGTATTAATTGTCTATATCTATTTATGCCACCATAACATTTCCTCTTCATAATGTGTCAGGGATAAGTAACCGAGTTTGGCCAAATAATAACCACCAGACTGAGGAAAAGATCAAGCTAGTTCATCACTAGATTCAGATAAATGGATATGAGATTTTTGGAGAGAATAGATATAAATGCACCAGACCTAATCCCAATTTTCATTGAGTTCCGATGTTTCAATGGAATTCCATCCTTGTTTCCAAACTATGGTCGACACCTTGTTTCTAGCTGGTTCAAGTTAAAGGAACCTTTTAGTTTGAGATCATGGATTAGTCATTCCTCGAGAAGAAATTTTTTATCACGCTCCATGATCGTATCGACGCCAATTCTGACCTTGCATTCGTTTCCCACCCTCCATGATAAATAGTTTCCAATAATGGGAAATGAAAGTGATAGTGCCCTCCATTGCGATGAAGCATTTTGTATGTTTTTATTACCGAGGCGGATCGAGTCTATAATTGTGAGGGGACGAATATACTTTACAGTGAAAATATTTTTTCATAAGATCTCTTGTGTGAGGAGAACCCATAATGATTTGGCCACAAGGGCCTGGTCGAATTTCACACCATATTTAGGGCCCCAACCACCTCTTTGCTTTGGTTGAGTAATACATTTTTGGCTTACCAAGTGAAGGATTTTTTACTCTATGTTTCTTTTCCAAAGGTAATTTGTATAGATTTTCCATATCCGGATGGATATTTCTTTTGTAATTTGTACCATTAGATGCCATTAAATTGGGATCTCCTTCAGGACTGATTTTATGAGGACGAGGTGACCTCCCTTGGATATCCATCGATGGCACCATAAATTTATTTTTCTCTCCACTTTGACCACTAACCAAGACCAATATTTTATGTCATAGTTATTGGGTTTTATGGCATAACCCAAGTACATGATTCCATCACTAATCTCTTTTTGAGTAAATGGAAAAAAATTGTTGAAAAGTGAATTGATTTCCTCACTACCTGTGGGCATGTAAATGGTGAATTTTCTATCATTTATAATCATTCCTATTTCAAGGATGACAATATTTAGGATGTGCAATAGAGTCTAAAATTATGCAAAAGAACAATGAAACAAAATTAAAATATAATCAACAAAAAGTAAATGAGAGAGAGCTATTTGGGTGCCATAATAGATTCCATGGAAGACATTTTTTTGATGGGCTTCTGCCACTGCCTTGCTAATACCTTCCATAACCAAGATGAATAAATAGTGGGATAATTGATAGCCTTTTCTGAGGCCTCTCCAAGACCTAGAAAATGATGTTCCTGCACCATTTATTAACATATCCAAAGAATTCAAAGTGACTCCTACCATGATCCAATTAATATCCCGAAGATTTAAATTGATCTGTAGGAGTAATAATATGAATAATAACCAGGAAATTCTATCGAAATATTTTGATAGATTTATTTTGAGAACCGATATAGCTTTGTCTTCTATTTTGATAGTATGGATAACCTCCTGTGCGACACCTATGGCTTCATGAATTAGGTGTTATTTTAGAAAATCGAACTTCTCATGAGAGATCTAAGTGGAGAGAAGGGGATTCAACAGTAATGCCATGATCGTAGAGTGGATCTTGTAGAGTGTATTGCATAGGACTATGGGTCAAAAATCTGTTATAAAGTTGGTCTAGATTGATGGACAATTGGTTTGGATTGTTGGTTTTCGTTGATGTCAACCCTTAGAGAGAGATATTGTAGGTTGATGTCAACCCTTGAATATGTCCAATAGCTCCAACAATATGGGTAAGGAACCCAAGTTTGGTTTAGGTATAAACATATGAAGATCAGTGTATTTGTAGGTAAGACTATTCTAGATGGATAATACATGTCATGCTATTTCCGGTGATATGTGGAACATCAAATAACTCCTCACAGTTATAGATTTATGGCCATATGAATTTGGAGAGCCCTCATGAGTTATCTAGAATCCCCTAGAAGGTCAAAGAAGTCAAATTACTCTAGAAACTCCTAGAATAAGTTGACTAGTCAAATTGATGGTAACTAGGAGTTAATCATGGGTAAAGTTGTTTCATTAAGAAAATAATTAAATTTGTGAGTTTTTTAATTATGTTAAAGTGGTTGCAAAGATAAATTATTTAAATAATAAAGTGGTTACAACAAGAAGTGGTGAGTTTTCTATTTATGGATAAGTCAAAATGGTTGTAAAATAAATAAATAAAATAATAAAGTTAGTTGCAACTAGAAGTGGAGAACTTATTGTTTGTGGATAAAGTGGTTGTAAGTGGACAAGTGGTTAGAAGTGGGTTATCCCTAAAAGAAGGAATTTGGGTAAAGTGAGTTAGAAGATAACCCCTCGAGGAGGATAATTGGAGAGTATAAATAAGAGAGCAAGGGTCTTCTATTTGAAACTATTTTTTGACTATAATTGGATATCCATTTATGAAAGTTTCTTTGGAAAGTATTATTGATAGATCAAATTTGTGGAAGAAAATTCACGACAGAAAAATCGTGACGAAAATTCATGACAGAAAAATTGTGGCAGAAAAATCGCGGTAGAAAATTCACGGCAGAAAAATCGCGACAACAAAATCGCGACAGCAAAACCATTGCAGCAGAATCATGACAACAAAATCATGACAACAAAATCACAACAACAAAATCACGACAACAAAATCACGGCAACAAGATCATGGCTACATAAACAAATCCATAATAGATCCACAACTACAAGAAGCAAAAGGTATGGTTTTCATATGTGTACTGTTGAATCTATGAATTTGGTCAAGGGTTTTCCTTGTAAATCTATTGGATGCCCTCTTGGAAGTTTAGGGCTTGTTGTAGAATAGTTTTGAGGCAGATCTATTGAGGTATATTGTTGGTGCATTTCTTAGTCTTATTGGTATATCTTATGGTACATTGTGAACAAATTTTGTTAGTGGTCTTGATATATGATTGGTACACACTTGAAGCTACATAACATTGAGGCTTTGGCACATGATTTTATGTGAGGTTATGGTATTTGGTTATGGATAGTGTGATGTATTTCTAGAGAACTTTTGATGGTTATATTGGTATATGTCTTTGGTATATGATTGAGATACATGTTGGGACAGATAGTTGATGAGTGGCACATACGTGAGGTGTATGGTATGATGATGTTGGTACATCTTGATGAGTCATAGTTTGATCTATAGTTGATGTGTGATTGGTACATATTTGGTACATTGTTAGAGGCACTTACTAGTAGTATTTTTGGCACATGGTTTGTGGATGATGTGGCATATATGCCCTGGTATACTTTTAGAATCACATCTTGATTGTGATACATCTTGTTGATGTTTTAAAGTAGTCTTGGTTGATTCACATCTTGGTGATATTATGCATATGGTTGAAAGTTGTCTCAGTGATTGATATTGGTGAATAGATCTGATGGGTTGATGAGATTGATGAGACAGGTTGATGTGATTGATGAGATAGGTTGATGTGACAAGTTGTTGTGACAGGTTGTGTTGTGCATAGTTGATGCACTTGTGTTGGTATAGATTGTTGGTACATGTTGTTGGTATAGGTTGTTACAGGTTGATTGGTACAAGTTGTTACAGGTTGTTGGTACAGGTTGACAGTGGTAGTGATTGATTCAGTGACAGGTTGTCTACATTTGAAATTTATATTTCAGGGCAGTTAGATGGGGCAAGGAAAGGGGGTTGTAGCCTCCTTCCAGTTGGTGTCGGAGAATCAGGGGGTTAGATATTCCTTTAGGTTGGATCCTGAGAAGTAGGTGGTTGTATCCACCTTCTAGTTGTAGCTGAAGAACATATGGGGTTTTAGCCTCCTTTTGGTTGTAGCCAGAGAATTGGGGAGTTGGAGCTTCCTTCAGGTTGTAGCTGGATAAACTAGGGGGTTGGAGCCTCCTTCCAGTTGGAGCTGGAGAATTGGAAGTTGGTGCTTCCTTGAATGTAATTCTTAAAGAAATATAAGAAAAACATTATGTGGTTTTCTCCCGCATTGGGTTTCCACGTAAAACACTGGTGTACTATGCATTGTGTGGATGTGTCTATTATGGTTTATTATGCAATGATGGATGTTAATGTTATATGATGCAATAACATATTAATTATGAATTGATTAATGTTGTTGAATAAATTAAAGGAATATACATTGTGGTTAAAAAGGATTAATAAGTGGTATAAATTTCTCATTACTGATTCACCTCCCCTCTCAGTAATCCAACAAAATCATCAAAGGATATGAGAAGATTGGTTTTTGGAATTACTGTGAGGAAAGTAGTTTTAAAAGAAGATTTTAGTTTCCCCTCCTTCTTGATCTCTTCTAGGAAAAGAATGAGATAATTTCTAACTGTGTCGAAGAAATCCCAGTAGAAATATATGGTCCAACCATCAAGGCATGGACTTTTTTCTTTTTTGAAAGTCTCTATAACCCCCTGAAGTTCATCCGTTGTTATTTCCTTATTGAAACCTCTATTATCCTCTTTCTCAAGAATTTTTGATAAGAGTCTTAAGAGGCAAAGGATATCTTCTATTCATAAATGTTATTTCTCAGAAAAGAGGATTTTAAAGTGGGAGACCCCAAATTCATCAAGATATGAGAAGCCCTTTTTTTTGTTTCCTTCTTGATCCTCTAGCTCCCAGATGGTGGTTCGACTCTTTCTATGATTAGAATTTTTTTGGAAGAACTTAGAGTTTTGGTCTCCAACATCAAGCTAGAGTTCACGACTCTTAAGTCGCCACTTCTGTTCATTCTCCAAGAGAATGGTTTTCCCCTTATCTTCCAATTTTTTAACATGTTCCTTTATCTATGGTTCAACCGCAATTTTATCAATGGAATGAGCATATAAGACCTCCATTTATTGTTATGCAATTATATGTTTCTTCCCTTTCTCTATTCAACGATCTTTGGCCCATGAAGATGCTACCTTTTTCATATTCTGGAAATTCTTGAAATATGATTATTGGATTATAAACCCCTTGTTTGTGAAAAGGAATTGACGTTGAAAGAACTAGATTATTGAATTATTCAATGTGCACCCAACAAGAGTTGTATTTAAAGGGCGCACTGGGTTTAAGGTCCTCTTTCCCAATTTATAAGAAAATTGGCCAATGATTAGAACAATGAACCGATCCTACCCAGGATAAATAATTACTAATGGATTGGATTAATGATTCCTTGACTAGGAATCGTTCTAGATTCTTGCAGATTATTTTATCTTCTTTTCGATTATTATACCAGGTAGGTTTTAGGATCACTGGTTCCACATCCACGATTTTTCTAGCTTCAAATTTCTCCAAGAAGAAGTTTGAGATTTTATCCTCCTGTCCCCCCCCCCCCCCCCCCCCCCGCCCAAATCTCATCTTTATTGACAATAAAATTTAAATCGCCTCCTATAATAAGACTTTCATTTAAAACTTGACTCAAACCAAGGGTTTGTTTCCACAATTCTTCCTTGTCAACGAAGGGGCCATAGATGTTGATGAATTTTAGGTGGCAATTTAATTCCAGACTAAAGATATCAATAAAAATCTCAGAAGTGATAGAGTAGGAATTTATGAGAGTAATCCTATGGGATAACCCAATAATCAAACCTCTCTATAAACTATATGAATATGTTCCAACAAAATTCCAACCAATGAAGAGTCGTTTGAGGTCAAAATTAAAATAATCAAGGTACCCATTGTTTCCTGTAAAAGAATTATATCATGATTCGAGCTATTACAGAGACTACATAGGGACAATTTTTTAGCTTTCATGTCTAATCCATGAATGTTTATAGAAGCAATGATCATTGAGGAACTTTTGGAGGGGTCATCCTTGCTCTAAGGACCCCAATAATTAAATTTTCATTTCCTTGGAAAACCTCATGAGATGCTCTCTCTTAAGCATGTTTGATGGATGATTTACGTCCATATTGTTTTTTTGGGGGGGAGTATTTTATCAGATGAGGGCCTAGGCTACTCAAGAAACCCACAACAATGCCCCTAGGTCAAAGAAGTTAAGATTCTCTCCCTAATGAGAAAGAGGTTGGATCTGAGTAGGTGAGACTTGTCCTAAGACAAAGGCTATTGGGAGCCAATGGTAAATGTAATAGGTGAAACCTAGGAGGGATATCAACAGAGGAAGGTACTTGGGTAGACATAAGGGGGATATTTTTTGAGGGGAGAGTATCAATCTGTGCTCCCAATTTAGAAGAATGAAAAAACTCTAGCGGAGAGGTGCATGGACAAGAGCTAGGAAGACTTAAGAGGGGAAACTTACCAAAACCTTGAAGAGGTTGTATTGACGCTTCTCAGAGGGAGGCCAAAGAAATTTTTTAAGACTCTGATAGCTTCAGGTCACTAGACAATGGTTTTAGCACTGAATCCAACCCCTCCTTCTCTATGGGATCACATGAGATTGGATTTTCTTGCAACTCTTGAACCAATTTCAATTGTTCCATAATTTTTCCCTTATGAGGAATCGTCTCAACAATCTTTGTAGGAACTGCATCAACTGAGGAAAAAAGTTTTTGGGAGAAGGACATTTTTCGAGGAGATTGCAAGGGGCCACGAGGAGAGGTTTCATTAAAATTTTGAAATCCCAACTTACATTCTGCATGCAAGTGACCCACCTTGTGACAAAGAGCACATCTAAATGACTAGTGGAGATAATCCAACTGATGTGCATATGTTTTATCACCTAAAATAATGTCCATTGATTCATAGAAATCATTCCTAAGATCAATGGAAAGCACTATGGAACCCAAGGATATGAGGTGAATGGAGGGAAGAGGATTATCCAGTTCAAGTACTAACAAGGGAAACTTCATTTTTCTTCCTAGCACATCTGGGTCACCATTAGGAGTTAATGTGGAAACAAAGTTTTTCGGTTTTGGAGAAAAAAACATATTTGTCTCTGACAACAAATCATTAGAATAATCAACTAATTGGTCATAGTCTTCCATCATTCATTTTAATTGACCATGCATGGATCATGCAACTAGATAGTCCTCAGAGTAAGAGTAGATAGTTTTGGCAGACTACCATAGTTAGGGTTTTTTCCTTTGTCGGGATGCCTGCAATTTTATTCTTATATGAAACAAAGAGAGATATTTTTTTCAGAATATTCGGGAATATTTTTTGACATTGTGGACAACAACATTCTATAAAAAAAATTGTTGAGATATATTTCAATAATTCCTTGGGAATCAATCATTTTATTCCTCAATTTATTAGTTGACTAAAGACTCAATCCTAGTCCTTCTAATAAATGAGTATTTTAGACCTAATCTTTTCTTGAAAAGCATCTTTCCATTCTTCCAAATTGTTGATTTTGATTCACTCTTTCTAGTCACATTATTGATTAATCTAATTTTTATCATGGATTAGTACTATCCTCTTATCTCATCATACATGAATGTTGAAATCATTCAAATTATAAGAGGTTGTAAATACCTTGGTGGAAAATGTCAATGCATTTTCTATGATTGTATATCTAGAGCTCTCAATATCTATGTTGAATTTATCCATGGTAATTTGAATTCTTGTGGGTTGTAACTCATCAATCTATTGGGCCATACACTCTTCAACATTTTTTGAATCTAAACTAATAAAGAGCTCAATTTTATTCATAACATGGAAGGATAAACCTATATGGGTCATTTTTATTCGATCTCTCTTGCTCATGTACTTGTTGGTTTTGTTTTCCAGATTATATGTTTAGTTATTTTGGATAGAAAACCTATCCGATAGAGATACACATTGCACAATCATTAGAATTTCATTTTCTCAATATTCTATGTGATATGTAAGCTCAAGGAAGTGAAATTCATAGTTTCTCTACTTGGAACAGTCTTGGAAACTTTATGATATCATTTTCATGGATTTTTCCCATGATGATAAACATCAACACATTAGAAATTAGGCTTTGGTCATTTAATTCAGTTCAGGTTTCTAATTAAATCTTTCATTTATAATGGGGGAATCAATCAATATAGCATGTTATTTGATATTACTTGTACCTTATCAAAGTGTCTTAACTACATCCATATCCATAGTGATTTCTTCATGCCTCTCACAAGGTTGAATATAATCACACAAATATTTCATATCATTATCATTAATGAAAAGAAGAAACACATACCTACGAGTGAAATGTTGGTGATTTTTGAATCATATTTTTATGAAAAAGATTTGTTGGTGGAAAATTATCATTAGAATATGGATGGAATTAAAGTTTTTTCTTTTTCTTTTAAATTAGATTGATTTTGATTTCATGAACAATACTATGTGTCTAGGGATTAAAATCCTACAACAATCAATGACAATGAGTCACATGCCGAAGGGAATATTTTGGGAAAACACATTATGCTTATTTCTTAAGAAGAAGGATGTGAGATTTGGATAAATGAATGAAAGATGAATACTTGAATGATTTCACTAGAGTTATGATTTTACACAAGTTTTATGCCAATTAGTATGGTTTAAGTTTATAGTATCTTAGCATGATTCCAAGATTAGTATTAATATTGGTAGTTATTTTTTATTTTTAGTCTAATTTCATTTTATTAAGTTAGTTATTTATAAGAAGAGATTTTCCCAAACTGTCAAATAGATGAACATAAGATTCTCTTTTGTTATGAAGGTTGGAAAATGACTTGTGCAACCAACAACTCATGATTCTTTCTCTTTATATGAAAGCAACTTTGGGAAGTGTTAATCTACACTTGGATACTTAGATTCCTTTGCAACATTTTAAGAATTAATCAACTAAAATTTCATCAACTCAACAACAGATCTGAAATCTAGTCTCATTCATGTATTCCCATTTTGGTTTATGATTTAATCTTAAAAACATTCTATGTAAGAATTGATGTTTGGAGTCCTTTTCATTCCATCATGATTATTTTGTATGACCTATATAACTATAATATCCCCTCTTTTCCCCCTCTTTTCTTCATCAGATTGAATCATTTGAATATTTGGGATAAATAATTATCTTTTATGGAAAAGAGAAATTGATGCTTTGGTGAAAGATGACACTTGTAATTTTTTATCTTAAAAAGTTTAGAATTTTCCAATGTGCAAAAGACTTACTTGTGACAAGAAATATTGAAGGTTTGTGGAACATTCATGTGATTGAATTTAAAAAATTGTTTTTATTAAGTATCCCTATTAACCCATTTTGCTAGGTTCCCAAAAGATATTTTTTGTGAAAGAGAAATTGTATGTGACAATTGGATCATAGGATTGTGTTGTGAATTTTTTCCATTGGACTATCAATTCTCGTAATCTTTCTTGTTTTTCCTTTCATATATTTACCCTGGGAATCTTTCTATTGGGCTTTATTTTGAATGGTTAACCTTTTTTGCCTAATTATTTCCCTTGGTTTGCTTTCCAAGTCTTCACTAAAAATGTTTTCACTGATAATGTTCATGATGTGTCCCATGCTGCTAGGATTACAAGATTGCATTTATTTTATTGTTCTTTTAATGACTGACATTTAGTTTTAGGTTTATTTTAGTTTAGTTATATTCTCTTTTTCATGAATTGGTCTTAGTTTTAGCACTTGATTTGTGCTTGTACATATTTATATGAATGCTGGTATTTTCCCTTAGCTAATTTGACTTCTTAGTCTTCCATGAGGATTGATATTTAAGTTTGAGTGAGGGGCAAATCCAATTCTGGTCACACACTGAAGAAATATTTTACAAGTCATGAGATGCATGGGCTTCTCTATCTAAAAAAAACATTCATGAAGTTATTAGTCATGGATATGGATTGATATTTTTGGTGGAAGACATGTTCTTATTGAGAATACCATGATAATCCGTAAGAATAGGAAAGTATCTATCTACTCTTTTCTTTGAGCTCCATCCATTTCATATTAACAATATGGCTAATAGTATGATGGTTTTTGGGAAGACCTATGGGTTCAACTTGAATGCATAACATCTACTCATCAAATCAATGAAACTCTCATATCACCCCACTTCCTTCACACACACAATATATATATATATATATATATATATATATATATATATATATATATATATATATATATATATATAAAATTCAAAAGGGTGAGCATAATTTGAAATAAAAAGGAAGTTGAAAGCACTATTAATAGTGTGGGAACTACAAGTAAACATGTTAGGGATATGGATGCTCATTGGAAAAGAAGCAATGTCGGGAAAAGAGAGATGAGGAACACACTTATGTAAATGTTTGCTTGTTCTAAAAAGTGGAAATCCATGGTCAAACCAAATCCAATTAAAAATGTGTATCTAGTCAAAGAATTTACCTCACTAACAATCTCTTTGAAAATGGTATGTTATATAATAAGTACTTTAGAAATTTAGCGTCATTGTGGTACCCATGATTATTTGAAAATTGCTTGCAATTTATTTAGATTATCTTTAACGCTCAGATCTAAAGTAAATTCCCTAGACTTATATTGACATAGATAATTGGTTCTTATAGTGTGTCACCATTTGTTGTCACCACAACAATTCCCCTTTACATTTTCTTATAAAATAAAAAGGAAAGCCCCCCTACTAAAATGTGAACAGTAATGTTTAATCCTCTATTACTATGAGCCTAATGATTATTCTTTACATACCTTGAGAGAGTTGGGGGTTTGGATATTTATTGATGATTGTCTTTGATGGAGGTTTGTCAATTATTTTGATATTATACTTTCAATTTTTGTTCATCATGCTTTTTGACTTGTCATTCTTCATTGAAATCTGTATGATGAAATTGACAAGTTATCTTTGGGACCTTTTGCAGATTTTGAAGTATTTGATGATCGTATATGATTGCAGAGTTTGATTTTCTAATCTATACCTTGAATGAGTTTCCTTTTGAGGACTTTCTAAATGGATGACTTAATTGAAGAACATATATGCATTATGCATCCTCTTTCTTGCATGGTGTGCCTAATTTCTTCATATTTATGCTCAAGCTATCATATGTTAATCATATTCTCCAGTTTAAACTCATAAATAGAATCAAAATATCATTACTCCTTTCTATGAGTTTGATATTAGATACACACATCTTTCAGGACATCTATCTACAACAATCGAGATCATGGATGATTGTATTTGAGAAAATTCTCCTCTTTATTTATTCATTTTTCAAATAAACCTAACACTTATTTACAAGTTTCTTGAAGGAAAAGGAAAATAATGTAATATTTATGACATACTGGAAAGTATATTCTTCCTCACATAAAATATTTTATTCTTTCTATAGTTGCAGGAGAAAGGTTGCAGATTCACTTCCTTTACTTGATCGCTTTATATCTAAAAATCATATGGGAAACCCTCGGTCTTCTTCCTTTGGACTAGAATTCTCTTCTCTCTATTTGGATCTTGTTTATCAGTTGAAGATAAAATTTAGTGTTCAAAATTAATCCTTGTCTTTCTTGAGCCTCAAATGAATTTGAATTTTATTGTATTGTATTATATGGTCAGAACCATAATCTATGGCTAGAACCTTGATATTTATCTGGAGCCTTGATCCTCATTGGGCTCTTCCTCATCGTGGATATCATTTTCCATTTGCTCATAGTTTCCCCCAAGATTTGAAACCCACAAGGCTATCATATCCACCTATCCATACTCTCCTCATAAGAAATTTAGACTATCAAACAAGTTCCTGTCACTCAGAAACCAAATATCCAATTAGATCACCTTTCCCACAATCCTATCCTGCAAACTCATCGAATTTAATTTTATCGGGAATCCCATTTCAGAGTGTTATGTGTGCATTTTTTTAAGACTTGTCCAAATCCCAAATCCCAAAATCCTATCGGTCTCCCCTCATCGGGTTTGTCGCATTGGACTGACCAAGTGAAGTCCCTTGTGATATTTCTGAGATCCTAAATCCGCGAGCTTCTTTGAGATGCTCTCTGTCAAGTTCTTTTCTTTCGATTCCCCTCTTTCCAAAAGTCAAAGCCCAAAGACCTATCGTTCTTCTTGGATGTGTAACCTTGTAATACTTTCATCCAATGCTTTCTTTCCACTTGTCACCTATAGATTCATGCATTGTGGTATGTGTTAGATTCATAAGGAAGAAAACAACAAAAACATAATGGAAATAACTCAAGAAATTAAGAAACCATGAGGAACAGAGATAAATAAATACTGGCAGAAAAGGCATACTCTATATTCATCAATAAACAAATAATCATGTACATAGACGTACATATATAATACAAAAAGACCATAAATGTCATGTAACTATATAACGGTTAGGTAAAATAACTAACTTATGATTAGAGTTTTAACATCCCCCCTTAATCATAAGTTCGTTCTTTCCTGAAAAACTGCCATTACTTGACAATCAACAATGTGTCAAGCTAATATTCAGAGGGTTGGCTGAAGATGCTCTCTGAACTCTGAAAAAAATAGCAAAAGCTGATGTCTTCTACTAAATTGGTGGTTTAAGGGTGACCACAAACTCATTTGGTGGTTTTGGGATGACCACAAAATAAATGTATAGTAGAATATGATGTCTTATACTAAATGACATGGTTTTAAGTTGACCATAAACTAACAAGAGCTCAAGGCTCAAAAATATGAAAATGTAACAAGCAAAAATTCATGTCTTCTACTCAATTGGTGGTTTTAAAATGACCACAAACCATATCAACAACAATGTGTTCAGGAACAATATTGCATACCAGGAACTAGGTTGCATACTTGATCATCAAACTTGGAACTTGACTGAAAACTTTAGATTTCCCCCCTGTCAGGGAAAAGTGGTTCAAATTCCCTTGACTGTCATTGAGTATGGCCAAGAATAGATCCAACACCTGTATAAGCTACTGGAACAATGTGTGCGCTTTCACAATGTAAAGTGGAAAAGGTTAATCAAACTATCTTCAGACGGAGTTTGAAGACTCGATCTTCAACTCAGAAGACTACATCAACTAGGCCCTGATCATACCCTATATCATCAAATCCTAAAAAACATTCATGTTCATCAACTGTAGAAATATCACTAATCAAGTACGGTTTTACTTGTGTATAAATCCGTCGATAAGAATGCTCCAATAAATTGGCTTCCAAATCTCCAACGCCAAGTTCCTAACCATTCAAAATGAATATATTTCCACTTTCTCTTTTGACACCTTATTGAGAGGTGATTTGTCTTCCGAGAAAATCGGCATGGGTGAAGATCAAAACATTTGGACTTATCATGACCAAACCGGTGATAGTGTTTGCACTGTATGTGTTCTTTATCCGACCGATTATACAAATATGGAACATCTGTAGCAACATCATCATCAACAATATCATGTACTTGTTCCTTACCAATATCCTCAAGCTTTGTCTTCTTATCATCATTCAAAAAACCTCCACTCACAAAGAAAACAGGTTCACAATAATTAGGAATATGAAAAATGTTGTTAGCATCCTTTACATATCCTAGTCCATATTGATTTCATTTAAAGCGTAATTCTTCCCATGGCCAAAAAATTCTAATTTATTTGCCACATTTATCCATAACTTTTTCTGACATAGAGACTTTATCCAACTCATCTTCATGTTTATGAGTGTCATCACTAGTCAACTGAGCGTCTTCATTATTTTCATCCTTGATGTCATTTTGTTTATTGAAATCACATTGTTGGTGTCAAAGGAGATTTAACTCATCAGACAACAGTTTGTTTTGAAGTTTGAGTAGATTCTAACCTTGTACAATATCTAATTTAAATAGATATTCATAAAAAGAACAGAAAAGATACAATGGAAAATACAAACATTACACAAATATTTTTCCCCTGGAAACCCAAACCGACAAAACCAACATATTCTATATTCATTCAATGTGATACATAGTTTACAATACAATACACATATAGGAGCTAGCGGCATCCAAAAACCTAAACCAATGACCTAGATTAGTCCAAAACCCTAATTCCTTAACCAGAAATAGAAAAACATCGACAAAAACCATGTGCCAAAAAACCACCTAAATACGTGACACCTTTCCCGAGGAAAAATATTTCCCACTTGCAA
This sequence comes from Picea engelmannii, assembly GCA_009831015.1. Classification (NCBI taxonomy): domain Eukaryota; kingdom Viridiplantae; phylum Streptophyta; class Pinopsida; order Pinales; family Pinaceae; genus Picea; species Picea engelmannii. The sequence goes on along the minus strand of ML776891.1, from coordinate 2,134,842 downwards.
ATAATATAACACATACCCAACATTCTCACACTCGTTGTTTTCTTTGCATACATGGGGTTACAGGGTTACATAGTCAACAATCCAGGGAAACAATGCCCATGGATCCTCTACACCAAGAGAACTTCTCAGTGGTCACAGATTGTGTTAATGAGTTTGCAACATTCCTCAAAGTGTCCACCTTCATCAATGATACTTTCTTTTCTTCAATTATGTCTCTCACAAAGTGATATTGAATATCAATATGCTTTTTATTTGAATGATAAGCCGAGTTCTTCACTAGAAAAATTGCACTCTGACTGTCACACTCTATCCTTACAACTTGTTGTACCAACCCGATACCTGAACACAATCTTTGTAACCATACAGATTCCTTACTTTCATGAGTGGCTGCCATGTATTCAGATTTTGTAGTTGAAAGTGACACTACAGCCTCTCTTTTGCTCATCCAACTTATTGCTCCTCCAAATAGGTTAAACACATACCCTCTTGTAGATCTCCTACTATCCAAATCTCTAGCCCAGTATGCATCCACAAATCCATGTATATCCACCACTCTGTCCAATCTTGGTCTTCCTTCGTAGCACAATCCATAACTAGCAGTTCCACACAAATACATGAAAACCCTTTTTACTGTTGTCTAATGCTCCTTCCCTAGTTTTGACATATACCTGCTCAAAACTCCCACTGCATGTGAAATGTCTGGTCTAGTATAAACCATTGCATACATCAAACTACCAACTACACTCGCATATGGAGAATGAGACATGTATTCCTCTTCTTCATGTGTCTTGGGACACTGATCTTGAGATAATTTTACACTAATAGGAATAAGTGTTACACATTATTTTCATCATCCCTATGACCGTTAATGATGTAAACCTATCTGTTGTCTTCATAGGGGTCAGTGGCCTGAGTTCTTGAAGAAAGAAGGGAGAATAACTTTTCCTGAGAAAAGAAGTTGCATTTTCCTTTATGAAAACTCTATTAAAGATGATTTTTGCATGTTGCACTATGGCTAGGGTGCGAGAATGCTTGATTCTCACAGGATGCACCATATCTGGGTTGTGAGAGGTTCACAGGTTTCTCTATAAGCAGGGTGCGAGAATGCCCATACGTGGGAAAAATGAGCATCTTCTCGATGCTTCTAGAAGGAGAAACTTCCATGGTGAGGTGGCATCTGAATGGTTTGGATCTTACTCACTTTCATGATTTAGTGGGATCATCCTAACCTCCTCACCTTATCCTCTTCAACTTATAAAAGGAGAGGAGCTCTCATGGAGAAGGTTAGCTTTTTGCTTTGTAGATTTATCTTTTGGGATTGGCTTGGATTGGATTGAGCTTTGGAGAATGTTAGCTTGGATAGATGAGCCATTTTGTCAAGATAGATTGTGAATATTATCAGATCTATGGTCTCAGAATTCTTGGAGTGGAAGTGTGTGGGGAACGAAGGATAGTTGGAAGGGACCTTATGACATCAAGGCCATGGTTGTAATCTCTCTTTCACATTTAATATGATACAGTAATATGATTCTTTCCTATAAATCTTGTTGTGTTTTATTGTATGATTCCTTGATCACATACATAGGTTTATATTGAGTTTACGCTATTACTATCACTTTGGTTGGTTGCGTTCTTTTGCAGGATCATCATTGTATGAGTGTTGGAACGAAGCTAGGATGGCGATAGAGAGAGGAAACAATGTTTAAACGGTATGTCACCTATCCCTCTTTAGTTAGTAAATTCAATATTTAAAACTTAAGGAAAGCGTCATGTTCTGGTGTGTTTTGTTCTAGATCTATGTGGATCTAAGGAGATTAGTTAGTGTCCACACCTATTGATTTATCCAATAAAAATAGGAACCTTGATCGATTTACATTCCTGCACATTAAACCTTTGCAATATTGTCTTGACTTATTTTCTCTAATTTAACCAGAGTTTCCACTTTTTTTTATCTCTTTTAATTTCCATGACCAAAATGAAATTTGAAGCACCGATATCCTCCATGTCAAATTTAGAGGACAATAGAATTTTCACATCCTATATAATCTCCTTGTTGTTTCCTATCAGCAACATGTCATCCACATACAAGACCAAATAAATCAAATGATCACCAATTAATTTAAAATACACACAATGATCCTCTTTTCTTATTTTGAAGCCAAGTCCCAGCGTATAAGTATCAAATTTTGTATGCCACATCTTTGGTGATTGTTTTAAACCATACATGGACTTTTTCATCTTGCATACCAACTCCTTCTTTCCCTTCATAGCATAACCTTCTGGTTGCTTCATATATATTTCTTCTTCCAGATCCCCATGCATGAATGTTGTCTTCACATCCATATGTTCTACTTCAAAATCAAATGCAGTAAGAATAGATAACAAAAATCTTATAGAGGGTTAAATTAGCAACAAGAGAAAAAATCTCACCAAAATCAATTCCCTCAACCTAGGAATAACCCTTTGCTACTAATCGAGCTTTATATTTCTCCACTTTTCCTTCTGCATTCAGCTTCTTTTTAAATACCCATTTGCTGCCAATGAATTTTCTTCTAGTGGAAAACTCCAGTAGATCCCAAGCCTCATTCTTATGCAAAGATGCCATTTCTTCGTCCATGGCCCTTTTCTAGAGATTTCCATCATTTGAATCCACTGCCTCCCTGATAGTTCTAGGATCATCATCAGTAATAGACAAAGAAAAATTTGAACGAAAATCAGATGGATTATACCTTTCTGGTAGCTTTCTTTCTCGAACCGATCTCCTCAATACTGGAGTATGAGGATCTTCTTCTTCTGATTCCTGTTCTTCTCTAGAGTCTGATTCATCATATTTTAAATCAAACTCTATTTTCTCTAGTTCTTCCTTACTTGGTAGGACTTCCTGTTTAACAACATCCTTCATTTCTCTAAATACCACATCTCGGCTATACACTACCTTCTTAGTTTATGGGTTCCAAAGATTATAACCTTTGAGACCATCTTTATATCCAATAAAGATACACTTTTCAGCCTTCTTATCCAACTTACTCTTGTTTTCCTTTGGAACATGAACATATGCATCACAGCCAAATACCTTAATATGTGTGACAGAAGGTTCCTTACCAGTCCATACCTCTTGTGGAGTCTTGTCATCCAACACTAATGAGGGTGATCTGTTGACCAAGTAACATGCGATACCCACTGCCTTTGCTCAGAATTATTTCCCTAACCTGACACCACTGAGCATGCACCTTGCTTTTTCCATCAGCATCATGTTATCCTTTTTGCAACTCCATTATGTTTAGGTGTATATGGAGTAGTATTTTTCCTTTCTATTCCACACTTCTTACATAATTATTCAAATTCATTTTGTAGAACTCTCCTCCATTATTTGTCCTCAACACCTTAATTCTTTTCTCTGTTTGATTCTCAACAAGATCCTTAAACTCTTTAAACCTGTCAAAGACTTTAGATTTCTTCTCGAGGAAATATATCCAAGTATTCCTCAAGAAGTCATCTATAAATGAGACATAGTACATAGATTTTCCCAATGATGGGATCGACACAGGTCCAAAAACATCACTGTGAACTAGATGTAAAATTCATTCTGCCCTCATTGCACCAGAGGGGAATCTTACATGATTCTGCTTCCCATATAGAAAATTTTCACAAAAATCAAAATCCAGAGAGTAGTTAGACATACCTTCAACCATACCTTTACTGTGTAGTAGTCAAATACCCTTCTGTTTGATATGCCCCAGTCCTTGATGCCACATCATAACCTTTTCTCCAGAGATTGTAGGAGTTATTTCTTATTCAACTCCAATATCAGGAACAATGGAACTATTACACCCATCACTAATAGTGCTTCCTTGCATCTTATACAGAGTTCCAAACCGAAATCCCTTCAGCAACACCATTTCTCCTCGAACCATCCTGCAAGTTTCCTTTTCAAATATTGTTTTTACCCCTGCATCGTCCATTTTGCTTACAAAAATCAATTTTTTGGCCAAACTTGGGATGTGAAGAACAATAGGCAGTGTTATAATCCTTCCATCTATGAACCTCAACTTGACTTTTCCTCGTCCTATGATTTTGGTTGTCAAATCATTACCTAAGAAAACATTACCTCCATCATACCTTTCATATTCGTGGAACCATTCCCTGTGGGGAGTCATATGAAAGGATTCCCTAGAGTCAACCAACCATGCCTCATGATCTACATGTGTGCTTGAAGAATCCAAGTACACATCCCCTCCTTCTTCCTTGGAGGTCTTTTCTTCTGTAGAGTGAGATTCTTCAGAGCCCTTCTTTTTCTCAACCTTGGATCTACACTGCTTCTTGTAGTGCCCTGTATGTGTGTTGGATATTTAGGCATAGCAAGCACACACATATCCCACACGTAGACGATAATAACAAGCAATGTTCCTAATGCATATTTTTAAAATGTTCACAACTAATTATGCATACAAATAAATAAAGTAAATCAAACTTCAAATAATCCTCATTAAAGAAAGAGTACTAATTCAACATTCATCCATCTTTAAAATTGAATTATTATAATTTAAACATGGTAGGAACTATGTGAGGAAACAAGGAATCACATATCGAATCCCAAATGTGATCCTCAATTGACTTGGAATCAACCAAGTCCTTTTAAACACTTAATTCCATCTCACATCTCCCATCCCATCACTGTTTTTTTTAATTGATTTCCCTTGGCGAACCCAACTTCTGATTTCAATGAATTCTATGTGTGGGTTTTATTTATTATATGAAAAGATTGTGGTTTTATCTTATTTCACTTATCCCTTTAGTCATCAGTCCATGCCTAAGCAGTTGGCCAGGAGCCAAATCGACAGTCATCACTTCGGTGTTTAAATACCTATAGATTCAAATGTCTTTCTTTTATGTGCATGGATGATGAGTGAAGGATAAGAATTTTCCATGTTGTCTATCCCTTACTTATCTTTGAGTTGATTGATTCATGGTTGTATGTCTAGTCTTTGCGCCTTCTTATGAGCAAGTACCTCTGTATCTTGATCGATTAAAAAATTGATTTATCTCTGCGTTTTTAATTTCTTGAAATTGGGTACATCTATGCATTTTTATTGATAAACTGTACATTGTGAATGATAAACCTCTGAGTTGAATGACAGTCTCTTGGCGAACCAAACTTCTTATTTCAATGAATTCTTGGTATGGGTTTTATTGATTATTATGAAAATATTTTATTTTTATCTTTCATCCCTTATCCCTTTAGTCATTAGTCTATGAATGAGTAGTCGACCAGGAGCCGAATCGACAGTCGTCACTTCGGTGTTTAAAGACCTATAGATTCAAATTCCCTTCTTTTCTGTGCATGGATGATGAGTGAAGGATAGTAATTTTCTTTGTTGTATATCCCTTATTTATCTCTGAGTTGATTGATTCATGGCTAAATGTTTAGTCTTTGCGTCTACTTGTGTAGATTTGGTTTTTCCTTGAAATTCATCTGATCAATATTTAATTTAATATGCTTGGATTTTTAGTCAGTAACTGAATGAATTTGACTTTTTTCAGTCTCTTGATATGGCTTCTCTACCAAATTCAACACTCATTTTTTATATGGATTCTCTTCCAAACCATAGACTCTTATCATAGTAGACTCCTCAAAAAGGAACCAGTCTCCCACTTTGGTGGTGTTTTCCAATTGTAGTGATCCTTTGACTAAAGGAATAATTATAACGAATAATTCATTTTGGATAATAAAGTCTAATATATAAATAAAAGAGTCTTAGATGGGAACTAATTATTATACTCATTTATTATAACTTCATATAATATTTATCTATGGGAACTAATTATTATCTTATTGATGATATTTATATTCATATAATATAACTTCAAATTGACAACTTATTAATTAATTCTTTAATAACCTATACATTAGTAACTAATGTCTTTATTGAACCATAATATTGTATGTGTGTTGGACATGTAGGCATAGCTATATTATAACTTCAAATTGACAACTTATTAATTAATTCATTAATAACCTATAAATTAGTAACTAATGTGTTTATTGAACCATAATATTGTATGTATGTTGGATATTTAGGAATAGATATCACACACATATCCCACACGTAGACCATAATAACAAGCGATGTTCCTAATGCATATTTTTAAAATGTTCACAACTAATCATGCATACAAATAAATAAAGTAAATCAAACTTCAAATAATCATCATTAAAGAAAGAGTAATAATTCAACATTCATCCATCTTTAAAATTAAATTATTATAATTTAAACATGGTAGGAACTATGTGAGGAAACAAGGAATCACATATCAAATCCCAAATGTGATCCTCAATTAACTTGGAATCACCGAGCTCCCTTTAAACCCTTAATTCCATCTCGCATCTCCCATCCCTTGCTTTGTTGAAATATTTTGGAGTTTCAATTATATTGAACTAACTCTAGATGTAATCCAAATGTGAAAGCATCAAACCTTTCGACCTAACATATCTAGTAGACAACTAGTATTAGTCATCACACATCTAGGGGAGTGTGTATAGCATGACCCTCCCACAACGCGAAGGGAGTGTGGATATCTATAGACATTACCCTTTAGAACCATTAATTTTGTGACAATTAAGACTCACTCAATTTCATCTTCTTTAAAATATATGCGTCATTAAAACTCACATTACTATTTGTAGAAATACGCTTCATTACCACCATAAATTTTGTGACAATTAAGAATCACTCAAAATCATCTTATTCTTAATATATATCCCATTAAAACTCACATAACCATGTTTACAATAGGTTATGATGCACTTACATTTGAAATTATTGTCATGATTGCTCTCAATCAATGTGAATTTCCACCTTATATGACTATATTTTATCTAGATTTCTAACTCCAACTAAGCCTCACAAATATTACATTTGATCCACCTCATCGAAATTTATATTAGGAATACGAACAACCCTCATACCCATCCCATGTTGATGTTATTAGTGGGTGTGTGAGGTTATGAATATTAAACTCTTTGTTTTGGGGATTCTAATGCATTGCATTATATGTGGTCTTAGAGGATCCAACCATAGGGAACTTTTAAGGAATCTTAAATAAATGTTCTAATACGTTTTTTTAAGTGGATCCAACCATAGGGAACTTTTAATGAATCTTAAAGAAATGTTATAAGGAATATATATGCGGTCTTAGTGGATTGAACCATGTTCAAATATTATGCACATGCTATTGAGTTAATTTTGGGTAGTTATCCACTCAATGTAGAAATTCCTTAGTGGAAATCCCTTAGTTTATAGTACAATTACGTCCCTATATGTAACTTTAGGTGACCATAAAATATTTCACAGTTATGTATTTAGTTCAACCATATCCACAACTATCCAACAATTTGTCCTTAAATCTCTCAAGTGATCCAACTATATAATATAAAATTTGCACAGTTCATATGTTATATAATATAACATTATCCAATATCTGATCAGATAAGAGTGCACCACTTAGTAAAGAAAGATTTATTATGTGCCAATATTAAAGGCATAACAACCATCAAACGAGTAACCAGGCACATACCCTCTATTGTGACTCCTGAACAAAATGCAACCCTAATGCAACCTATCACCCAAGAGGAAGTAGACCAAGCTGCAAAAGACATGCCCCCAGGGAAGGCCCTAGTCTCGGATGGATTTACCACTGACTCCTTCCATCATTGTTGGGACCTAGTAAGAGAAGAGGTTTGGGAGGTTGTAGAGGAATCGTGCACCTCAGGCCAAGTCCTCTCGACCCTCAACGTGACCTTTCTCACCCTCATTCCAAAAAAGGAATGGGTCACAAATCCCAAACAGTTCAGACCTATCGCTCTTTGCAATGTGATTTACAAAATCATAACAAAGGTGGTGGCGAACCGCCTCAAGCCCATTTTTACCTTCGTCATTTCCAAGGAACAAGAAGGGTACGTAGAGGGAAAACAAATCATGGACAACATAATTCTTTCTCACGAGGTCATCCACTCTCTCAAGACAACAAAAACTCCAGGTATGCTAATCAAACTTGATCTTTCAAAAGCTTTTGATAAAGAAAGTTGCCAGTACCTCTGGGCCATCTTAGATTCTTTCGGATTTGATCAGCATTGGGTGAAATGGATATTAAACCTTACCTCCTCTGCCTTCTTCTCCATCCTAGTCAATGGGGTCCCATCCGATCCTTTCTTACCATCCATAGGTATCAGACAAGGTGACCCCCTTTTTCCCTTCCTGTTTTTCCTTATGGCAGAAGGTCTAGGATGCTACATCAAATCGACAGTCATGGAAGGATCTCTCAAAGTCCTACCTCTGCACAATATCCAACCAACACCCTCACACATTCAATTTGTTGATGACACCCTACTCATGAACTCCCTAACAGCCAGAGAGGCCAACAAGATTAACTCCATCCTCTCATATTTCACAGAGGCGTCAGGAATGACTCTTAACCTAGACAAGTCCAAACTCTACTTCTTCAACACTCTGGCAGTGGTCCAGTATCATATCTCTAGACTCTTGGGAATACCCAAGATCTCCATTCTGTCCAACTACCTCAGCATTCCTCTAACAGGAGCAACAACAAGATACATCTCCTAGGACAACCTTCTTATTTCCATCTCCAACAGACTGAGCAATTGGACTTTCAGACTGCTCAACATCGCAGCCAGGTTGGTCCTGCTCGTGTCAGTCCTTCAAACCCTACCTACCTACCTTTTTACTACACTAGCATCCCCCAAGCAGGTCATCAAATCCATAAGGAATCTCCAACAAAACTTCCTCTAGCACGGGCATCAATGTAACAAGAAATGGGTGCTAGTAGGTTGGGACAAGATCTGCACACCAAAAATCATAGGAGGGTTGGGACTCTGAGATCCAGAGAAACTCAACCAAGTAATGGGAGTCAAAATTTAATGGAGATGGTTAAAAACAAAAAAAAAATTATGGGCGCAAATATGGAAGCAGAAGTACACCCCCCTCACACCAGAAAACCAACTCATTAGACACAATGCCTGAATACAAGGTTCTAATATTTGGAACACAGCTTGGAAAAATAGAGACTTGGTACAAAACCATGCTTTTTGGGAAGTCCAAAATGGAGAAAGCTCTATGTTTTGGTAGGACTCATGGCAACAACTCAAACCCCTAAGCGACCTGGAAGAGCTAAAGCTCTGTAGACAGGCTCTAAACCAAGACACTTTTTTGAGGGTGAAAGACTTTTGGAAACTCAAGGAACAGGGAATGTGATGGTGTCATTGGAAAACCTCCAATTAGGATCTAGGGGTCCCAGAGAACTTAAACCTGCAAGCTTGGCAACACTATGCTAGTCACCGAAAAACCCCCAACAGAGAAGGCACAGATATCCTTAGATGGGGGCACTCCACAACTGGCAATTTCTCAGTTAAGGAAGCCTACTATCTACAAGGAAACTACCAAAATCAGAATAAGGAAAACATATGTAACAAGGTTTGGAACCCTGCACTCTGGCCTAAGGTATCCACCTTCCTTTGGCTCGTTGCACACAACATAGTCCTAACCTGGGACAACCTTAGGAAAATAGGCTTCATTGGTCCCTCAATATGTGTCTTATGCCACCAACAAGAGGAAACCAAAGAACATCTATTCAACATATGTCCCTTCAGTCAGAGGATTTGGGACCAAGGAGATAAAATAATGCATCGCTCCAATCAAATCAGGAGCAGCATCAGTGATACGATTGAAAACTGGGACTCAATCACCTACAACAATCCCCTACTGATTCACATCTGGCAACTTCTCCCAGGATTCATTCTTTGTCAAATATGGAAAGAACAAAACAAAATAATATTTCACTCCAAAGCCTCCACACCAGACACAACTTGGGAAAAAATAGTTTCACTGGTCAAGAAAATAGTTAGAAGAAAATCCTAGAAACTAGAGGACTTAAACCGCAATCCAGAAGAGAAATGCATACTCCAAATATGGCAGCCTAACCTGATCAATCAAATGACGATGAAGACACCCAAACATCATCACAACAACCCAACCATCTAGACCCCTCCTCCAATAGATTTCATAAAGATCAACTTCGATGGGACATCCAAAGGGAACCTGGGACCAGCAGGATATGGAGCCACACTCAGAAACTCCAATGGAGAGATCCTCTGTCTAGTAGAAGGTTACTTGGGGGAAACAACAAATAATGCGGTAGAGCTAACATGCCTATTGCAAGGTCTCCAAGCAGCAATTGATAGATATTGTCACAAGCTCATCCTGGAGGGGGAATCACAAATTGTCATTCATCTAATCACCAAGATCCTCCATGGTGAAAATCTACTTAAAATCTCACCCAGTTGGCGACTCTCAGGGCTGCTAGAGGATTTCAGAAGCCTCCTTAGAACCAACCTCAACATCATACCCTCCCATGTAAAAAGAGATGCAAACAGGGTAGTGGACTGCGTGGAAAATGAAGGAGTAGCAAAGGAGACATAACACTTTTACTAGGAAGCCCACACCTCTGATGACTCAGATATCTTAGATCGATGCCAAGATTTAGCCAACAGGGATATCCAACCCCCAGATGGGGTGCCATGTCAAGAAGGCAGGACATGTGGAAACAAGTCGGGCAGTGCCATAAATAATGGCCACCGACTCCCATCTCCTCACCATTAAAGATGGGAGGGAGCCCGGGCAACCATAACCAGTGGATGAGGCCTCTCAAGCGAGCGAAGAGGACGACACACCAGTGCACTAAGAACTTATCCTTAATGGTCAGAGTTGTCACAGTCACCCTCACCCTTATCAGTTGCCTGGACGGACATCCAATGCATTTGCAAATTGAATAGCCAAAAGCTGAACCTTCGAAGTGCTGGAGCAGGGATAACCTTCCAGTTGGCATTTCGGCCATAGCTCAACTCCTCCACATGCCAAGAGCACGAGGACGGCCTCGCAGAGGCGCGACGTGGTATGATTTTAACTCCTGTAGGAAGTAGTAGAATAATTTCGAAAAAGAGTTGGCTCTAGCATCCGTTCAGAGAACCAGGAAGCCTGGGAGGCCTGGAACACCTCCCATGGCATACGTGGAGGATATTGTTCCAGATAAACCCATCTAGGATTATCTAGAACATATCCTTTTCACTATCACAGACAATTGGAATCCCCACACTAATTTTGGGAACTATGCCAAGCTTCCTGCTCCAAGAATCTCACACAGTCACAGGGAAGATGACCTGGTAAAGGATTTCACAATTTTCTACGTTAAGGAAGAGTTTCCAGACAGTGTAGACAAGAAGGGTAACCCAACAAGCGGAGAACCTCTAGAGGAAGCGACATAGTAGGACATGCAGGTAGCATGCCAAGTTAGTAGAGCAAATGAAGGCACAGAGGAAACTTATGCATAGAGGCCAACTCTCCTCTCCTATTCTCAGAAGGAATGGCAGGACCAGCCTCCACTCATCAACCCGGGCTACCTAGAACTACTCTTCGAAACGTGAAGCGTGGTGGACGGCCAAATCTTCAGGGGAATTCAAATCAGCCATCGCCTTGACATGATGTACGTAGCTCACTCTAGTACATCCCTAGGCCGACAGTGCCCTACGTGCGCACAATCCTACACGATTCTAGTCGGATGGCGAGTGAAGGGTGAAGTTGATGAGACTACTGGTTAAACAATCTTGTGAATGTTCATAATTATAAATTTTCTTTTGTTTCAAACCAGAGATTTAGTTCAGTTAGACTATAGCAATGTTATCTGTAGGAAGTTAAAGAATGGACTGAATCTAATGTTTCCATGCATCCTGGTTTCCTCTGGGCAGGATGGCAACCTGGTAATCTTTTGTTTGTTTGAAAATAACTGACATGGTACGACCAACTGTCTCGGTTTCCTTTTTGTAGGCAGGACAACTGGCATTTCAACAAGACTCTGTAAACATGCAACTCTAATATAACATGATCCTCCTTTTTTACTTAAAAAGAAAAATATTAAAGGCATAACAAGTTGTTGTGCACCACTTATTAAAGATTTCTTATGTTATTAGTGGGTGTGTGAGGTTATGAAGATTAAACTCTTTGTTTTGGGGATTCTAATGCATTGCATCATATGTGGTATTTGTGGATCCAACCATAGGGAACTTTTAAGGAATCTTAAAGAAATGTTCTAACACATTTTTTTAGTGGATCCAACCATAGGGAACTTTTAATGAATCCCCTTGCTTATTGGTTTTTTTAATTGATTTCCCTTGGGGAACCCAAATTTTGATTTCAATGAATTCTATGTGTGGGTTTTATTGATTATTATGAAAAGATTGTGGTTTTATCTTCCATCCCTTATCCCTTTAGTCATCAGTCCATGCCTGAGAAGTCGGCCAGGAGACGAATCGATGGTCGTCACTTCGATGTTTAAAAACCTATAGATTCAAATGCTCTTTTTTTATGTGCATGGATGATGAGTGAAGGATAAGAATTTTCCCTACTGCATATCCCTTATTTATCTTTGAGTTGATTGATTCATGCTTGAATTTTTATTATTTTCACCTTCTTATGAATGAGTACCTCTGCGGCTTGATTGATTGAAACTTTGATTTCTCTCTGCGTTTTTAATTGCTTGAACTTGGGTACATATCTTCATTTTTATTGATAAAATATGCATTGTGGATAGATATTGAGGAGAGATGTTGACATGGGATTCTCCAAACATTTTTCACAAATGCTCTAGGTTATTCCAAGAAGGAAGAACAAAAACTCCTTCTTTGACTGAGACTCCGAGTGACCAACAACAATCTTGTCAGAAGAGATATTCAAACGAGTCTGTGAATAGATCAACTGCAGAACATGCTCAAGCAAGTGGTATGGATGAAACCTTATTAGATAGTTTGCGCATTGATACTCCTACACTTGAGAATGTAGGGAATACCTTAGGACAAGAGAATATTCCTGGTAATTTTCTTTGATTTTGTTTATTTTTGTTGTATTTTTGTGTATTTAAATTTATGTGAAGTTAAATGTTGTAATTACTTTCAAATGTCTGTGTAGAAAATGAGTTTAGAGCAAGGGGCTAAAATGAAAGAGAGAGTGGTTGTCATGAAGATTCAAATGTCGATGCAGAGGGTGAAGGTGGATTTAGGAGTCCGCGTTATCAAGAAACAAAATATTACATGCCTACATCCACCTATCCTTCGGATGTTGGTGATGAATTTCCCTGGGAAGGGATTATTGAATCAATGATGCTTGAGTGATGCTCAGGTGTTAAAAGGAGGTTGGAAAATGATTTGGTGGTCTTTGAACTCCCTCAGGAGAGTAAACAAAGCTTGCAAATTGTTTTTCATTCATTGGAAAAATTTATGGCCGCATATCAGAAGATGGGGCCAACCACTGACAATTTTGTCGATCTAATGAGGCGGTGAAAGTCAAAGGTGACGGGCCCTGATAAATGGGAGGCAGTAAAAAATAGAGTTTCAAAAGAAGACGCCATTTCGATGTTCAATTTCAAAGAGGGCCCAAAGAGGAAGATGTTGAAGGTGCAATATTTTAAGCACCCTGACATTGTAAGACATCTGTATAACATATTTTTTGCAGCATATGAGAAATTGTCATGGAACGATGATGTTCCACACTATTTTGCAAGACACTTTTTTGAAATGTTTTTCTTGCACATGCACCTTGATTATACTAGTCTACCATCCAAATATTATGGGACTAGTAAAGGACATACATATGATCGCAAAGGTGCATATCGAAGTGCGACATTGTCGAGGCCTCCACAACCTTTAGTACCTCACCCAACAAGGGAATTCACTTCACATTCTGAGTCGCAGGCTACATCAGAGGTTGGAAAAGAGGCCAGGAATGCAATTGGGGAAAATTAAAGCCACTCCAATTCTCTTTAACTCCTTTGGATTATTATTTTTGGATTTTTGCGGGTGGATCCTTACCCAATGAGTGTTTTCTTTGGTTACTTTCAACCAACATGATTTTTAGTATAGACTTAGCATAGTGAGCTCAATTGATTTTTCTTTTCAATTTGTTTCCTTTCAACACCCTTAGTCTTATTTTTTGGCTTTTGAATGTGCATATCTTATGCTCTATTCAGTTAGTCTTTTAATGATGAGTTTGCATTTAGTCTTGAAAATTTATTGTTTCATGTTTCTTCTTGTATTTGTTTCCCCCCAAAAAAACATACTTTCTATTAAGTGAGTAGGATGTACAATCAAAAGGTGCAATAGCGCAATCTAGAATATGGTCAGCAGACCAATTCACCAAAAAAAGTCTTAAAGTTTGTCTCTTAATTGTTCTCATAAAAGGTCTAGGTAGGTAACAACCTACATATGATAAAAAAGATTTATAGCAGAAAATTCTTTTTAGAAGAAAGTGTTCTTGTCTCTAGCTATGCAAGATTCCTCATGTTATGCTTCGAAAACAAAAAAATTTAGTGGAAGTTGGATTTTTTTTTTAGATTGAGTCTTCCTTGATGTTCATATCCCTAAATATATGAGTGAAGTGGATTTCCTCAATGGTTATGGTAGAAGAATGCATCTTCAGGCCTAATTGAAATATATTCATTTGATGAAGCTGTTTCGTGTTGTTCATCCAATATATGCAAAGATTATAATCTCCATAGATATGGAAGCTTTAAATCTATTTGTCCGCATCCAACTTTATAAGCTCCAACAATGTACTGAAATCTGCCAAGTTTTTTGTACCAGAACCAATGTTTTCTTGTAGAATTGTGGTGAAACCTGCATAGAGAATCTAGCTAACAACAATTCGTACAAAGCTTGCAAATTGAGAGAAGGAGAGAAGAGACTAGAGAAAATAATATATAGTTGTATTCATTGTATTCCTCTCAAATAATGAATAATTTACAATATATATAGGCTACATGAGTAACTAATGCGCCATAGTAGTGATCTAGAGAGATCTAGACACTCATTGACAAACATTGGAGTGAACTACTACCTAGTCCTAGTTATTTGAACTACTACCTCGAAGTTTGCTAATTTCTTTGACAAGTTTTAGATTCAAAATCTAAAGGGTGGAGATAAATGCATATTTTTCCTCCATTACAATTATTCTCCCCCAATGAATGATATCGGTGAGATATTCCCTTTGGAGTAGCAATTTCAAGTTTTGTTGATCTATTGCATGCAACTAGAGATCTAATAAAATAGAAGTATATCCAAACTTGCGATATGGATATTGGAGATTTTTTGTGAGCTTGATCATCATTATGTAGGGCGCCTCTCTACCAAATATGTTAGATAGATAGAGAGGTAGTGGAGGCCATCCAATGTAAGGTGGACTAGGTGCACTATATTATTAAATAAGGCCCACTATGGTAGTTAGATATAATAAATGGGTAGTTAGATATAATAAATGTAAGAGGACTTCTTAGAAGGTTTTGCTTCTAGAAGACTCCTCCTCTAGAATGTTCTCAGGTTATGGTAGCATTATATAAAAGGGGTTCAAGAAATGTAATGGTATATGAAGAAAAATTATGCGTTATGAGTGGTATCTCAATAGGAGGATGCCCCCTTGAAGAGACACGTGACCAGGAGATGATCCCTTCCATAATAAGATCCATTGTATGGTGTTTCCCTACCTCAAGGGTTTTCTCATAATAAAGTGTGTTTATTCTATATTGATATCTGGATCTATTGTGTATTCAATATTTTTGGTGATTATATTTGTAGATATACTCAGATACTTAACAATTGGTATCAAAGAACTTTCCTTGGCAGGCATTGTGGGCAAATATTTTTATTTTTTTTGCAGATTTATTTTTTTAGAGAAACAAAAAAAGAGGGACACGACATTCCAGATGATTTTTGTAGGTTTTAGTGCAAAATTTGTAGAAACTGGTTGTATATACAAGTTCCTCTCAGAAAACTCCCAAGTCAAAAAAAAAAATCGTCTGAAACGGAGTCCAAGAAGTAAAGTTATTTGCATTTTAAAATTTGCAATTGTCAGGTTTTTTTCTGCGGAAGACCTGAGATTTTTCTAATTTTTCTAGCATCTAGAGATGGATTTTCCAAAATCAAATGTAGATTTGAGTCTCTCTCACAATTTCACCCAAATTTAAAAAACAAATCGTCCGAATCTGAGTTACAGAAGTGAAGATACCACTGATTTAAAATCAACCATTTTTGGGGGGTTTTCGTGACAACAATCAGACTACAGAGTCCATACCTTTTCACAAGGTGCTCAAATTGCTAAAATATTGGACCCATATGATATATAATATCCATATATTTATTTTGGTATATTTTATGTGGTGTTTCCAATGGATTTTCACTCTCAAACCCTCAAGGAAATTCTACACATGATTGAAGCATTCAAATCCCAAATGCATGACACATTGCATAAATTTCAAGAAGGTGTCAGGGATGGTTTTCGTAGTATTCATGAGTCTTTGGCGAGCATCAAGAAAAAATATGATTTTGTGAAAATCATGGATGAATATCATCAAGAAGTGTATGCTTTGGAGGACAATTGTGATGATTGGTATATGGATAGTTGTCATTTCTAGGATGAAAACCACTTCCATCTTCTATTTGATGAGTCTACTCCCCCTCAGGTAGAGAAATTCTTGGAGAGTAAACACAATCATTCTCTGCATATTCTTCTTCAGTTTTATTATTCTCCAGTCCCAGTGAATGCATTTTTTGTTGATTCTAAATATTTTGATCCACGTGACAAATGTCAATCTTTAGAGAATCATTTTCAATTGGTTCCCAAGTTCCAATATCTTCAGCTTTGAGTTCACATGAGCACTTGGACATGGGACCCATGCTCACAGTGGAAGTTCAACTACTTCAACATAGTGGCTTAAATTTATACATGAGAACTTGGTTCTCTAGTCTTCTTCAACATTATGGTCCACAATTATTCATGGGACCCTGGTATATGGTTGTCCAGCCTCATAACAAGCATTGAGGACAACGCTTTCATAAGGGGGATGGAATGTTAGGTAGCTAGAGAGGTAGTGGATTCCATCCAATGTAAGGTGGACTAGGTCCACTATATTGTTAAATAAGACCCACTATGATAGTTAGATATAATAAATGAAGAGGAATTCTTAGAAGGTTTTGCTTCTAGAAGATTACTCCTCTAGAATGTTCTTAGGTGATGGTAGCACTATATAAAGGGATTCAAGAAATGTAATGGGATATGAAGAGGAACATTATATTGTGAGTGGTATCTCAATAAGAGGATTTCCCCTCGAAGAGGCAAGTGATCAGGAGAGGATCTCTTCCATAATAGGATCGATTGTATGGTGTTGCCCTACCTCAAGGGTTTCTATTATAATAAAGGAGATTTTGCATATTTTTCTTCTATATCTATTGTGGTGCTTAAAAAAATATTAGATCTACCCAGATCGTGGATGCCAAGATATCATTGATAGATATGTGACAACTATAGATCTGATAAAACAATTGTATCTCCTAAAATACAATGTGGGTATTGGATATTGTTGGTGAACGTGAGCATCCTTATGAAATGTGTCTCTGTACAAAAATTCAAATTTACCTAGATCATGGATTTTGAGATATGGTTGACGAATCTATGGCACACTGATCTTGGAGAGAATGTACGGGGTAAGAAGAATTGTCGGTGAGTACTCCATGTTTTCTGAATGCATCTCCCTTCTGGACCTACAAATAAGATACATGTGCTCCTTTCTCCTAGAAATTTGTGGGCTATGATACCATGTAGAATTATGGTGAGACCTGCACAAAGAATCTATCTAAACAACAATTTGTACAAAGCTTGCAAATTGGGAGAAGGAGAGAGGAGATGAGAGAAAATAACTAATAGTTGTATTCATTGTATTCCACACTCAAAGGGTGAATAATTTATAATAGATATAGTCTACATGAGTAACTAATGTGCCATAGTAGTGATGTAGAGAGATCTAGACACTCATTGACAAACAATGGAGTGAACTACCACTTAGTCCTAGTTAATTGATCCATGGAATCATCAGTTAACTGAGTCACATGTGTAGAAGTGAGAGAAACACATGCAAATGATGGTGATAAAATTGATTTTTCCATGCATGAGTGACTTCCACTAGTCTTACTAAGTGTAACTCACTCTGAACCGAAGAGGAGCACCCTATTTTGTAGGGGAATATTCTCTAGAGAGAATATTTTCACTTAAGGAAACATTCTCAACATTGGACTATCAAACTTAGGAAAATAATTACGTAGGTGAGTGTGTAATATCTCCAACATTGATTTCTCATGAAAGTAATGTATTTCAGAGAGGAATAATAAAAATCCAAAACCACAACTCTTTTCAGGACCTTGATAGGCCCTATCAAAGAAGCCCCATGGCTTGGATTTATCTATAACAAGTAGAGGAACCAATATGGTTCATTTACTGTAGCGGGTAGCCTTATATGATTGGGAGAGAGAAATGACCTGATTAGAGACTTTGAAAGGAGGAACAAATTTATTTTAAAAATTCACTCATTTCTAGCCAGCCACAATACCCACGTGACAAGAATTAGCAACGCTTTCCATGTTACTAAACTGGGATTTGTAAATTATTCATGGAAGCATTTGGAGATACTTTCCTTTTCCCATAGAAATGTAATTCCTATGAAATTTTCAAGCTTAGTACAAACTTGTTTAGAGAAAGTGAAGTGTAGGAATAAATGAGTAATTGTTTCTACCACCTAAAAACATAGGGGACAAATGTCGAGACCATGATGGCCAAAGAGTTGAAGGAATTCCCATGTTAAGACACATCCTTTAAGGATCAACCATAAAAAGAGAATAGAATTGGAGGAGGGGGGTGGGGCGGGGGGATTAATTGTCTATATCTATTTATGCCACCATAAAATTTCCTCTTCATAATGTGTCAGGGATAAGTAACCGAGTTTGGCCAAATAATAACCACTAGAATGGGGAAAAGACCAAGCTATTTCATCACTAGATTCAGATAAATGGATATGAGATTTTTGGAGAGAATACATATAAATGCACCAGACCTAATCCCAATTTGCATCAAGTTCCGATGTTTCAATGGAATTCCAGCCTTGTTTCCAAACTATGGTCGACACCTTGTTTCCAGTTGGTTCAAGTTAAAGAAACATTTTAGTCTGAGATCATGGATTAGTCATTCCCAAGAATGGCGTAGTATGGACATTTGGTTTTTGTACATACAACGAAGTGAATTCCTTCTTTCCAGGGTATTGTCAAACTGTTAACTAAATTGGTTACTAATCACAAAAACCAACATTCAATTAGATTTACAAATAAGCTCACACATAATTTCAAAGAGCATTTCATTATATCTAATATGAATACATTCTGTTTAAATGGTTTTTGAAGAATGACTTAATATACATGTGCAGTTTTGTGTTTTCTTCATGTACATACAAGATTATATGAAAACATTTATTCCACCTTAGAAAGAGGAGATAAGTATTTTTTGGAATAATGGTTTTTAAAATGGAGATTTGTGAACTTTTTAGATAATAAGTAGTTTTTTGGAAGAATGAATTAATATGGATATTTATGAGTCCTTTAGTTTGAAAGGGCATTGTGGAATTTGATTATATGACTACTGCAGAAGAAGAGAGAAGTATTTAACTGTTGAGGAGATTAGTATTTTTTTTTTTTTTAAATATGATCAAATAACATCACCTGGGACGAGAATTTCTGAAGGATTTGGGACCTTATCCACAAGGAGAATTTCACCTGAAGGATTTTGGACTTTATCCACAAGGAGATAAGTATTTCATTGGAAGAATAACTTAATATGGAGATTTGTGAATTTTCTTCATATACAGTTCTATATTTATTTTCAGATTATTATCTAACTCTAATTCATAATTTGTTTTACCAAGAACACACCAACATCATCTGGGATGATAATTTCACCTGAAGGATTTCAGAACTTATCCACAGGGAGAATTTCACCTTAAGGATTTGGGACTTTATCCACAAGGAGATAAATATTTCATTGGAAAAATATCTTAATATGGAGATTTTTGAAGTTTCTTCATACATATTTCTATATTTATTTTTAAATTATTATCTAACTCTAACTCACAATTTTTTTACCAAGAACAAAATTTTTCTCTTTAATTTTTTTTAAGATTTTAGATAAGATTTACAAATTGTTTAAATCATGTACTCTTAATTGGAGAGTAACTATCTTAAATTTGTTTAACTGTGGTTGGGTATGTTATTATTTCTTGTTGATTTATTTAATATTTAGTTACAGTATATATGCTAATATGTGTTATTTGTTTTTTTATTATTGTTTTTTATTGTTACAGATGTCTAAATTATATTTGGTGAAAAATATGTTTACAATATATTTTGTGGGAAATAGTATGTTGGAGGATGAGACTTAACTCTTTTGGTATGTATGTCAATTTTTTTAATCACAATTTTTGAATTCTGTATTATTTCGCATGTTTGAATTGTAAATTTTTAATTTTTGAATTGTGTTTTTTTTGCAGGTTTGAATTGCAGGTATGAAGTGATCTATCTTAAAGCGATGACTTAGAGTAAAACTTTTTGGAGTTAAATGTCTTAGTTTTTGTTATCATCCTAAAATGGACATAGAACTTATGTATTTTACAGTGTAACTATTCAGACTTATATATATATATATATATATATATATATATATATATATATATATATATATATATATATATATAANACTTATATATATATATATATATATATATATATATATATATATATATATATATATATATATATATATATCATAATTTTGGAATTCAAAATATTTGTCTTATATTTGATCTCTCAAAGTTGATGGAAAAAAAGTGGCAAAGTTAACTAGTAATGAACTAATGTTTTGTATATTCTTTTTTTTTAACAATGCATTAAATTAAACATCAAACTCTTAAATACTTTTATGCTATGTATTGATTTAAATGTTTCATTTTATGTTCACTGTGGATTGTCAAAAATATGATTCTATTGACATATTATCAAATAATTTTGGTAGAATAATTTTAATAGATTAATTTTATATTAAAAGATTTCTTTTTTCTAGTTACTAATGACCATGTTGATTACATATATGCACTTAACCAATAAAAAAAACTAAAGGAAAAACTAAAAGAAAGATAGACATATGATATCTGCTAAATAAATTGGTTAAATAGATGCACTTAACTAATAAAAAAATCTAAAGGAAAGATATGCATATGAGATCATAGATGCACTAAACTAATAAAGAAACTAAATGAAAGATAGGCATATGAGATCTGTTAAATAAATTGGTTACATAGATGCACTTAACTAATAAAAAAATTAAAGGAAATATAGACATGTGAGATCTGTTAAATAAATTGGTTACATAGATGCACTTAACTAATAAAAAAAACTAAAGGGAAAAGAAAAATAAATAAATTAAAATAAAAAATTAAAGTGAAATAATACAAGAATGTGAACTGTTATTTATCTATTTAAGAATATGCAAAGTCAATAATACAAGAATGTATTGTTCTTTATATATTTAAGAATATGCAAACTCAATAGATAGACAAGAAAAAATTGAATTGCCAAACATACAAGATTGTATCATTGTATATCTATTTAAGAATATATGATAGTAGACAACATGTTAAACCATGCAAAACTTATTTGAGAATATATGGTAATAGAAAACGCTTTAAACATGCAAAGCCTATGCTGGTATGCACTGCACTAAAAAGAAGAAATTTTCATGATCTACCAATTTCCTTTCAGAAAACTTGAGTTTGATTTTGGAAGAAGGTAGCCAATGGGGAATTCAAAGGAGGAGGTATGCATTCAAACATTGTGTTTTAGACATACCCCTTGTACAACTCAGATAACATGTATGAAAGAGAATTACATTAGAAAATCGATTTGCAGGCTATGGTTTGGTACTATTCACATAAACCCACATTTTTGTAAGGGTCTTGACTTGACTTTAGAGAAGGTTGTATTAATTTCCTTAACTTTATTAGAGAAGAAATCTATTAATTACAATTTAATTCTAATGATTAACACTTATAAATAAGTTTACATGAAAATCAACTTAGTTATTAAAATGAAGATTCTAAATAATTTCAAATTTTAAATGTAAATCAACTTAATAATTAGAATGAAGATATTGATATATATATGATATTATTAGTAAAGTGTCATTATAACAAGTGGAAGAGATGTTTAAATTGTATTTAGTTGTTGGATTATTAATTTAAGAAATGAAAAAAAAATTACCACTTAAAGAAGTCAATGCTCTCAAATTTAGGATAGAAGAGATGTTCAACTCTTCTTTGATTGGTGCAATAGTAATAAAAATAAAATTCTCAAGATAGAAGAGATCCAAATTAATTATATGTAATGTTTATACAATAAAATCTTGAGATAGAAGAGATGTTCAACTCTTTTTTGGTTTGTGTGATAATAATAAAATAAAATTCTCAAAATGATGTGACAATAAAATAAAACCTTAAAATGGAAGAGATGATCAACTCTTCTTTAATTTTATCATGTAGTCATTAAAAAAATGTTCAATCTAGAAGATATATTCACCTCAAAGTTAATATACCCTTAATAAAATAAAATCTCAAAATGAAAGAGATGTTTTAAAATTTTCTTTAATTTTGAGAACAATAATTAAAAAAAATATTCAAAATAAAAGAGATGTTCAATTCGACTTTAATTTATATAATGCTCGTAAAATAAAATAAAAATCAGAATGAGTTAAAATTTGAAACAAGATATTATTACAATATAAAATATAAAATATAAAATATGTTTAACTTTTTTTAAAATTAATGCAATATTATTAAAATAAAATGGAAAAAAAAACACTATTGAAAAAAGTAAGTGTTCAATGGAAATAGTGTTTAACAATTTTTTAGTTTCAAATAAAATGATCACAATACAAGAGGTATACAACACAATTTTGATTCGTGTAATGCTCATAAAATAATTTTGATTGGTGTAATGGTTGAAAAACACAGATAAAATATGGTTGAACCATATTTTATCTTTGTTTTTTAAGAATGATCCAGAGGTTTTTATACATACTCTTTTTATAAATATCCTAGTTGGAAATATGGTTGAAAATAGTCAAAAAAAGTCATGAAATTATGGAATGTACTTTCAATGAAAAATAAAAAAATTTGGAATGTACATGTGCCACTTGTTTAAAAACATCATAATGATATTTCATCTTCAATTATTTGTTCATGATCGACTTTGGACATTTTCCATTTTCTAATTTTTTTTTTTTTTTGTTGAACTTCTATTAACTTTATGCACACTACACATACCAAATGACTATATTGACAACTTGTGACATCTGACTGGTAGTCTTGAAAGTGAACATGAGTATCGGTTTGATGGGTTTCTTGAAAAAAATATCCTTTCAATACAATGGATTATCTTTCATATATAAAACCGTTATCATCAAAATCTTATAATAACCTCATCTTTTGTTCCGTGCATCACATCAAATAAAATTTCACGTTTTCAGTGTTGTCTACAGGTGCAACCATGGAAAAAACATCTCTTGCAAATAATTGTATATATTGGACAACAAATAGTCTGTGTTAGATTATCACACAAGTACATCTACAAGTTATTTGAAAAAATTTAAACATAAAAATTACCTTCTCTAACAAGATCAAAAACTCTATCGCCATCAACTGACACTATAGTTTCATTTGATTCCATCTCCTCTGAGATTTCAAGTGACATTTTTCGTTGGTGCTTTCTATGTTATCAAGACTCCGTTGAGCATGTCTATATAAAATGTGGAAAAATATCGTGACTTGATCAGAATGATATATTCTCTCTGTATTTCTTTTTGTGCAGAGAATGTGTAATTCTTTGCAAAATCAACTACAGACAAAATTGTCCCTAGTGGAAACACTTCACGAGATTGTTTGAATTGTAGATCTTTACCATGACTTTTGTTGCACAAATGTATTGATGAAAATTTTAACTTCTTTGTGCTCTTGTTTGAACTTATTGAACAACTTTGTTTGTGTCATTGGATATATATGTTTTGTATGTTCTTCTTATTGTTTTCATGATATTCTTCGTCGCAACACATCCCTTGTATGTGGTGAAACACGATATTCTTCCAACCAACAATTACGGGCAAAATCTTTAAAATTTTCTGCAAGTCTATCTTTGTAGGGTTGTCTAGAAATCATTATCCAATAAACCAATTCATCATTTACATCTATTTGCAATCGAAATTTTCTATGTTTGTGCAATTTTTTTCTTGACGTTCCCATCGTTTTTTCCATCTGTCATGTCAAATGATCTTTTGTATTGCTAGATGAAACAATTGTTGTTTGTATCGCTCTACGTGCAACACAAACATCTTCTTTTTGAGATTTTCCAAAAGCTTTTAATACACTAGTTGTATTGTTAAATACATTATGTTTCACCTTTGTATCATTTGTCAACTTTTGAATACTCAATAATAATGTAACTTCTTTTAACTTTATTGACTTCATTAGACAAAGTAAAAGTTGAGCTTGTACTGCTACTGATTCATCTTTGAAAAAAAATATTATGCATATTCTTAGTTCAATATCTTATATAATGCTTAGCTTTTTTCTTCCCAAATTTGTCAGTATCAACATTTTCTAATATTTCATCATCAATGTTGATAGATTCTCCTGCATATTTCAATTTAAAGATTATATTAAAAAACATAACCCGAACACAAATTCACTAAACTATATACACTTGAGTGTTCATCTTGTATTATCTAAATTTATACAT
Organism: Picea engelmannii; assembly: GCA_009831015.1. NCBI lineage: Eukaryota > Viridiplantae > Streptophyta > Pinopsida > Pinales > Pinaceae > Picea > Picea engelmannii. The sequence goes on along the minus strand of ML776891.1, from coordinate 2,110,073 downwards.
ACCTATAGGTGATTTGTCTTCTGCTTCAATTTTGGTTTCAACGTCTTCTGCTTCAATTTTGGTTTCAACGCCTTCTTCTTCAATTTTGATTTCAATGTCTTCTTCGACATTATGAGACAAATCTATTTATGTTTTTTGAAAAACATCAAATTGTAATTACAATCAATTATATTATTTACAATATTTTAAATTTGAAATATGTACTTTCTGAATACAGTCTCAATGTGTGTCGTGTGCTCGATCATCATATGTGCATGTTGTTGATACTGAGAGGGGGGTGAATCAGTATCAAGTACAATTTAAAACCTTTTTCAACTTATAGTTAAACCATTCAACTATATCCAATGATAAATGAACAATAGTATAAGAGTTACACCAATACACCACAATACACCATGCACAATATATGAGAAATAATTAATAGTTATTGTTCAAGGGAAGTAATGACTTCCAAAGGTAGCTACAGATTCCAAATGTAAAGGGAGGGATAAACCTCCAAGAGGAAGATACAATCCTCCAATATCAAGAGAGATTTGAACTCTCCATCCTTGCCCCTTCCTTCCACCCAAGAATATATGAGAGATAATAAAACTTTACATTAAATCATCACCATCAACCAATCATCACATAGAACCTGATAATGCTTCCTGACACTTCTTCAATTTATACAATTTTTCAATTATTGGAGTACTCTGATCCTGTAGATAATATTACTCAATGTATTCTCTGAAACTCCTCCAATTTTCACTCCTTGAATCCTCCCCAAAAAGAGGTTATAGAAATAATGGTATACTTTATTCAATTCTGATCTATTCAGGAGAGTGAACTTGCACAGAATGCCCCATGCTCAATAATTAACATCCGATTATGAAACACACATACAAGAAACTACATTCCATAATATTTCCAATGAAATTTGTCCCACTTCATTTGGATTCTCGATGAAGAATTTATGACTGTTTTACCCATAACACTTGTTTATTGACTAGCTTTAGAACTGGTCACAAACTCTATCTTCCACAGAGTGTATCTCCATAATTATAGCGAATCAAGAGCTGAAATTTTTACCAGAGATACCTTGACATGTCTTCTCAATACCATAGCTATTTCACCATTTGAATCGTTCTAGAAAAAAAGTTATAGAAAAAATGGTAAGATGACCTAAAAATAACATACCTTAGAACACATCACCAAAAGACTTCATCCTCCCTTGAAATCCGGCCTTCTTTTCTTCTTATTTCCTCTTAAATTTGACTTGTATCAAATGAATGTATAAAGATGTTTATTTATACCATTTATTTCACTTTCTTTTAACATTAGGGCTGACCTGACACTTTTTTATTTTGTAATTCTTTTCTTTCATTAACTTCAGTGCCTACATGTACTTCCTTCTTCAATTCACTTTGTCATCTTCAAAATTTCATTTCTACTCAACCATGAGGATCCACGTGACATGCCACATACCACCGGAAACAACATGATGTATACTATCCATCCATGGGTGTTTTATCTACATGTGCATTTTTCTTCATGTCTAAATACCTTCATCAATCTTGCGGTCCAAAACCCATGACTAGGGTTGACATCAATGACAACAACCAATCTTCCAACAATCTCCCCCTTTTTAATTGATGGCAACACTCATGCTCCCCCTATCATCATGATCCCAATTTCTCTCCCCCTTTGACATCAATGGAAAAGGGTATGGCTTCTCCCCCTGAGTTTAATGGCAAAAGGTAACCTTCTTCTTTGGGGCTGCTCCCCCTAAACATGTGGCACTCAATAATACTTCATCCTTATTTTTGGTATTTGAGACTTTTTCTTCCTTGGAATCCTTTTGTGTGGCTTTTGTATTCTCTCTCTTCTTCATGTCTAGGATGTATATGTTGTTCGGTCTTGTTGTTGCAATTGCAACCAATCTTCCTGAGTTATTTTCTCTGATTTTACCTTTTCGGGAGTTAAACGTAAGAGTGTATCCTTGATCACATATTTTGTTGACACTGAGGAGATTATGATTCAAATCTTCAACCAATAAGACTTTTCCTACTTTTACATTTTCACTTACAAGCTTTACAATTCCTTTTCCAAGTATTTTGGTAGATGAGTCATCTCCAAATGCAACATTTCCACCCTTTTTCTTGAAGCTGACAAATTTTCTTTGATCTCCGGTCATATGAGATGAGCACCCACTGTATATGAACCATTCATCTTCTTCTTTGCATTCTTTAGAGACTAATGCTATTCGACAATTTTCATTGTGTGGAATTTCTTTCCTTTTCCATGCTGTAGTTGGTATGAAGACATTTGGCATATGATTATCTTCCTTCATCTCTCTACAATCTCGTGCTTTGTGACCAAGATTATTGCACTTGTAACATACAATATTTTGATCCATTAATGGGTCAAATGGATTATAATTTCTGTTGAAATGTCTATGAACATTTTCATATCTACTATTTTCACCATTCGTGTAGCTTACATAATTATTCCTTTCATTGATTCTACAATTGATTGTCTTGTGTCCAAAATTTCCACAAGTATAATAATGTCCAAGAAATAAATTTTAATACCTGGGCATAAGTTATCTTCTTTGTGGTGTGGTCCATCTGGGTTCACGATCTATTCTTCTGTAGTTTCCTTCATAATGATTGCTTTCATACCTGATGGGAGAGGATCTTCTTGATGTCTCATTCCTTCTGAATTCTAGTTTTCTATCTTGTTTTTCAACTTGTTCTGGAGTGTTGGTTTCATCATTTTCAACTTCCTTCTCTTGTTTTGTTGTCTTCAAACTATCATTGTATCCTAGTCTTGTCTTGTCGTTTGGAGATCTTTGACTGCAAAGATCTCATCTAATTTTTCAGTGCTTTTTTCGAACTTCTACAACTTTTTTGTTGTCAATAGTAGCTCCCCTTTTGTGTGATCCAATTCTTCTTTCAATTTATTATAATCTTATAATTTTTCCTTCAAGCTATTAATGGTCTTTTCAAGCTTGTAATTTTCTTCTTCACAACTACTCAATTCACCTTTTAAAATTATGTTTGTGTTTCTAAGCTTGCTATTTTCAGTTTCAACATGCTTTAACTTTTCAAGATTCTCATCTTCTTGTTCACTCTCTGCATTGTCTTTGTATCCCCAAAAGGAATCAAGGTTGGTTTCTTCATCTGAATCTTCTTCACAAATGATTTCTTCTTATTTAGAATTCTTACGATCATCATCCTGGGTTTCTTGGGTTATGAAGAGTACTTCTCCTCCATCGTTATCTTCTTCATCACTCTCATCTGAGGAGATGTCATCATCCTTGGAGTAGAAGCTCTTTTTATTGTTGAGACTTCTCTTTTTGTAGTAACAGTTTTCAACAATATGTCTTATTCTACCACAATTAAAGCATTTGAGAGGAGACTTACCTTTGTATCTTCCACTTCCTTTCTGGAACATTCTTACGAAATTTTCTATTTCTTCATCAAGGTCTCTATCCTTGTCTTTTGTGTTATTTATGGCTTTAAAGGCTACTTCATTGTTTGTCTAGTCACTTTATGTACCTGTTCTCATTTCATATGCCATAAGAATCCCATGTAATTCATCCATTGTCATTTTGGTCAAGTCCCTAGTTTCTTCAATGGCAGAGACCTTAGCATCATACTTCAAGAGAAGTGATCTCAACACTTTTTGTACAACCA
>ML776891.1:2086508-2100497 GCA_009831015.1 Picea engelmannii | reverse complement strand
AAAAAAAAATAATGGGTTTAGGAGAGGGGGTCACTACATAGTGGTATTAAGTCCATGGTTGCAACACCATGCTTACCTAGGTCTGCTACAAAATGACATATTTTTTGTTTTTCCAGTTTATGTGAAGTTGGGTGAAAAATGACATATTTTTTGAGGAATTGGGGTCAAGCCTCTCTCTCTCTCTCTCTCTCTCTCTCTCTCTCTCTCTCTCTCTCTATATATATATATATATATATATATATATATATATATATATATATATATATGGGTGTGTGTGTTTGATGGTTGTTTATGAGGGTCAATTTGGCCTCTAGATGGATTATTTTGGCTCAGAGGTCGAGATAGGAATTTTCGCGATAGCAATGGAAGTCATGACGATGAAAAAATAAAATATTGCATTGAAACGACGATGAAGAAACAAAATCTTGCACTGAAACATGGATGAAAAAAGTGAATCTTGCGTCAAAACGTCAACGAAGAAAGTGAATCTTGTGTCAAAATGTCAACTAAAGAAAGTAAATATTGCACTAAAACGTCGATGAATAAAGTGAATCTTGCACTAAAACATTAGCAAGGAAAAGAAGTTCCAACGCTGAAACATTGGAGGAAAACGCGCTTTTGGTGTTGAAATGTCAAAACGGGGAAAATATAAAAAATCACCAATAAAGATAAGAAGAGAGAAGAGAAGAAGAGGAAGAGAAGAGAAGAGAAAGAGAGAAAAAGAGAAAGATAAGAGAAGAGAGAAGAGGATAAGGAGGAGGAAAGGGAAGGAAAAATAGAAAAGTTTACAAAAAAAAATGTTTAGAGCCAAATACTTGTTTTTGGCCACAACAGGAGTAGAAAAAATAAATTTCAAATGAAATTTAAGGGGTGTGTTGACAATGACTATGGATACAAGAGGGAAATTGAAGTCCACTAGCTAATTCTGCTTTAATTTCTCGAAAAATGCAAAATAGTGGTTTTTGAAGATCTGGGTCATGCTCATTAACATGGGCCTAGATAAATGTGATTTTTTTATAGGAATCCCAAAAAGAAGTAATGAAAATACATAGTTGGGATTATGAAAAATTTCAAAATGGTTTGGATTGGAGATGTCAAAATAGGGAAAAATCTACTATTAACGAGCACTTTTAGGGATTTTTGAAAACTTTAGAGGAAAAGGGACCCCAGTTCACCAATCCATAAAATTTTATTTAGTTGACATTTCATCTACTCATCAATCCAAACAACTCTTTCTTGAGGGAGTTTTTGTCATTTTTTCTCTATTTGGGAGATAACCACTTTTGACTAAAAATACTAAGTTTGGAGGAAATGTTAAAGGAAAAAATTGCCAAATGTAGATTGAGGTAGAATTTGGATGGAGCATCAAATCCTCAAATCCATATTTGTCACATATTCATAATTGGGAATACTATCAACACTCGATATAAAAATTTTCTTGGGTCTCACCATATTTTCCTCTACAAGAGGCAAAAATTAGCCCTTGATATTTTTGGTACTAGTGAAACAAGTGCAAAAAGGGGTGAAATTGTTGAGTTCAGAGCATAACTTTCAACTCATAAATAAAATTGAGACACAAGTATAGTCATTATAAATATAATTTAGAAGGGAATATATTTTAAAGCTCATAATTTTGATTAGTTTATCAGTGTTCTTCGAAAAAACAAGGAAAAAAGGGGTTGTAGCTTAATTAATGACAATTTTATAATATGTTGAACTCTAACAAGTAATTGTTGCACACACATTTCTTGAAAAATTAGAGGTACATGAATAATATATATAGTCACTATATGAGGACTATATATATATATATATATATATATATATATATATATATATATATATATATATGTAGGATTCCCAAGGATTTTACAACCATGAGAAGGAGGTCATAGGTTTACATGTCATCATGGGAAATGCATAGACTAAGTCCAATGGACGTAGAAGCAGGGTAGAGCTGTTGGAGTTGGTTGAAAATATGAGAATATTGTAGAAATAAGTGAATATATATAGGTCATATAATGAAATGATGATAACATCTTAGGAGGAGTGACTATGGAGTCTGAATATGCTGTAGAGACAAGTCAACAAATATTTTGGTACAAAACAAGAAACCAATGCAAGGCAAGTAGAAGCATTCAGATCTCATGATAGGAGTGATGATCATAGGGGATATATAAAATTAAGGAGTGTTATTAGATATCATCACCATTCATAGGGAAAATCTACCAGAATATCATATGCATGTTCAAGGTCGGAGAGCAACCTAAGTGTGTCCCCTATCAAAAATCATAGGAGGAGGCTTGAGTCAAACATTTTGCAAGAATAGCTTAGGAAGCTCAATACACCATCATTTGACGAAGAACATAGGAAGAGAGAAGATGTTGAATCCTATTGTTTTGGCATGAGAAAATATTCATAGTTGCATGCTTACTCATCAAATGTAGAATCCAAGATTGCAATCTACCATCTTCAAGGAATAACATCTATGTGGTGGGATCAAATCAAGTAGGTTAATGACATTGATGAGAAGAGGATTTCATGGGGTAATTTCAAGAGATATTTCTAGCATAAGCACTTGTCAGATAAATATTATGACAATAAGATGCAAGAATTCTTTGAACTCAAGCTTGGAAGCATGACAATGGATGAGTATGAGAAGAAAATTCTTGGATATTCTGAGGTACATGGACTTCATCAGGGATGAGAAGATGAAAATAAAAGTTTCTTGAGTGGGATTCCATCATTTTACAAATATAAGATACAATTTGATGAGCCTAGAACCTTGTAAGAATCCATTAAGAAGGACAAACATTTGTATGAGTGAAATAAAGGAAGGATAGTTTCCCAAAAGGCTTGGGATGATAAGAAGAGAGGAAAGATGGATCAGAGAAAGAAGGGATTCAAGTCTCCTTTCATATGAAACATCTCTCAATCATATCAGCAAGGGAATCCAACACAAGGTGAACAAACAATGACAGATCCCTTGGGGAAAAGGCCAAGAAAACATCCTATAAAGTGTCGGGGATGTGAAGGAGATCACTTGTATAAGGATTTTAATCACAAGGGAGATAGGATGAGGATTGTGCATAACATTGAAGAAGTTGATACAATGGATTATGGGGGCATGAGCATGCCAAGGGTTTATGAAACCTTGGACAACATACAAGAATATTACCAATACCACATGATTGAGGTATAAATTAACATTGATAATCATCCCATAGTTATTTTGATTGATTCTATAGCTATGCATAGATATATAGATCCAAAATATTTTAAATGTTTAAATTGAAGAGATGTAAGCATGAAAATTCATGGTTGGTTAAGCTAGCCACTGGAACCAAGAGGAAAATCAATGAACTTGTCAGATTTCCTAGTAAGCATGAATGTAGTTGGCACTAAGGTAGATTTGAACATCATACCACTTGGGTCGTATGATTGGTTAATTGATATGGGTCGGTTGGATGAGCAACACGATGTCATAGATTTCTACAACAAGGATTCCACATGCCTTGATGAGGAAGGGAATTCAAGGATGGTGTAAGGTATTCCAAGATCTATATTCATTAGAGAAATTTCAACATTGTAGCTAAAAACAAGTTTTAGGAAAGGGTGACAGATATATGTGGATCATATGGAAGAGCCAACCAAGGATAAGGAGCCAAGTCTTGAAGATTATAAAATATTGAATGAATTTGAAGATATGCTTGGGGAGTTTCCAGGATTACCATCAAAGAGAGAGATTGACTTCTCTACTGACTTAATGCATGTTTCTTCCCCAATGTCCAAAAATCCATACAGAATGAGCACATCGGAGTTGAAATAGTTGCATATGAAGCTAGAATGATTGTTGAATAAGGGGTACATACACCCAAGTATCTCAACCTGGGGTGCTCCAATACTCTTTTTGAAATAAGAGAATGGAACTCTAAGGTTTTGTATTGACTTTAGACAACTTAATAAGTTTATTGTAAATAATAGATACACTCTACCACTAACTGATGATCTTTTCGATCAATTGAAAGGAGCAAAGAAATTTTCCAATATCGAACTAAGGTTAGGTTACCATCAGGTGAGAACAAAGAATAATACATCAATAATACAACACTCCATACATGTATGTTCATTATGAGTTTATGGTGGTGCCATTTGGCCTAAAAAATGCACCAATTAATTTTATGTGTCTAATGAGTGGAGTGTTCAGGGATGAGTTAGAAAATTGTTTCATTGTCTCCTTGGATGACATTATTATCTACTCCAAGGAATAGGAAGAGCATGAGAAACATTTGAGAATGGTTCTACAAGTGTTGAGAGAGCACCGATTGTATGTCAAGTTAAGAAAGAACACTTTATATAAAAAAAAAACAAATCCATTATTTGGGCCACATTGTCTCAAAGGAGGGCATAGCGGTGGAACCTGAAAATATTGAAGTAATCAAAAGTTGTCCAGTTCCAAAGAATGTTTCAAAAGTGAGATCCTTTATGGGATTTTTTGGATACTATAGGAGATTCATTGAAGGTTTCTCCAAGTTCACACATCTTATCACTTCACTTCAGAAGAAGGAAACAAATTTTGAGTGGAATGCCAAATGTGAATAGAGTTTCTAGCATTTGAAGGAACTATTGACCAGTGCACCTATTTGAAAGGTTGTGAATCCATATAAGGATTTTCTTGTGTTCACAGATGCATGCAAGGAAGGGATTGGTGGGGTCCTTACAAAAAATGGAAATTTCATATGTTACGAGTCAAGAAATATTAAGGAGAAAGAAAGAAACTATGTTGTCAATGACTTAGAGTTGGAAACCATAGTTCACACCTTAAAAATGTGGAAGCATTATCTCATGGGTTGAAAATTTGAGCTAAATACAGATCATAGTGGTCTGAAACATGTGTTCGAGAATCAAATGCTAAACATCGAACAAACTAGATGGATATACTTTCTTAGTGAATATGATTTATACATCAAGCATATCAAGGGAAAAGAGAATAAAGTGGGTGATACACTTGGCTAGAGGGTGCATGAAATGCATGCTACAACCATTATCATGTACTATTCAGATTTAAAAAGAAGGATTTTGGAAGCTATAACATTAGATCAACATTATGCACAAGTTATTAAATTATTACAACATGAAAATGTACCACTAAAGTTTAAATACTACAAGTTGTAAGAGGATGGAATCCTCTTGTTTAGGGAAAAGGTTTATGTTCCTAACACTCTGGATTTGAGAAATATAGTGATGAAAGAGATGCACAATGTACCATATGATAGTATTCCAGGTTATTAGAAGACAATTGTAGCAGTAAGAAGCCAACATGTTTGTCCTAGAATGAAGAAAGATTTGGTTGAGTACATTCCTAGGTGGATGGAATGTTAGAAGGTGAAGACTGAACACATGCATCCAACGAGATTGTTACAACCATTTCCCATTCCAAAATGAAAATGGGAGGTAGTTATGATATATTTCATCGATTTTCTAAGAACACCAAGGCAACATGATTCCATCATGTTATTGGTAGAAAAGCTTATAAAGGATGTGTTGGTCTCCGATTTTCATTAGGCCAAAACCTATGGGAATAAATCTCTGCCACAATAATTAGAGTTAGGATCCACGAGAGGATGTTAAACCATGTCACAAAAATCATGAGGAGAAATAGCCACATACGCCAACAACCCCCCCCCCCAGCATTACCGAGGGAGTTTCAAACTTGATACATGTCACTCTGATACCATTTGTTTGAATTCGATTGTCGTTAGACCAAAACTCATGGGAATTAATATCCACTACAATTGTATGAGTTAGGAGAGGTTGGAAAACCATGTCGTGAAACTCACGGGGAGCGATGGCCACATATTCCAACATGATGCATAATTTATATCGGTGAAAATGACTCACAAGGAAACCAACATCGATGATATTTACATGAAGGAAATTTCTAGGCTACATGGTGTGCCTAAGCAAATAGTGTCACACAGATATCCCAATTTCACTTATAACTTTTGGAAGGAGTCGTTTAAGGGATTTGGGACTAATTTGAATTTCAATATGACATATCCCCTAAAGTTGGATGGGAAAACAAAGAGAACCAACCGAATAATTGAAGATATGTTGAGAATGTATGTAATGGTAAATCCTTCCAAGTGGGAAGACTACTTTCATTTAGTTGAATTTCATTATAATAATGGGTATTATGTATCATTGAAGATGAGTCCAATTGAAGCCTTGTGTGGAAAATAATGAAACACACTAATAAGCTCGAAAAACCCAACAAACAAGAAGTTATTGGGCCATAATTGCTAAGGAAAATGGAAGAATAGATGGTAAATATCATGTGGAATTAAAAGGTTTCATAGGATAGGGAAAAGAGTTATGTAGATAAAAGCAGGACATACACAAAATTCAAAGTGAGTGTGCATGTGTTTTTAAAATTAAAAGATAAAAGGAGATCACTAAGAATGGGAAGTTTCCCAAAGTTGGTAGAAAGATACTATAATGATCCCCAACTGATCTGGGGTTCATTACTATGTGGAAAACACATAAAAAAAAAAATCTCTTCAAACTAAATTCTTGTAGCTTACGAGCTACAAATTACACACAAATTTCACTTTTATTTGATCCATTAATTAGGTGCATCTATAGCATACTAAAATCACACATGAATGCAAATAATAACTCATTAAGAACATATAAATTAGTCTCATACACAAAGTTCATGCACAATAATTAAAACTCATAATGCAAGACAAAAAATAGATAAAACACTTTTCTTTTTAAAATAGTTGTGCAACCATCTACTTGGGACGGATGTTCCACCCCACCATAGGCTTGTTGTTCCAATTATCAAATTCAAGTCACCCTTGAGTTCGGGATAAAAATCCACAAAAGAGGGTGGTCTCTCACTACCCAGTCATAGCTCATAAAAACCACAACCCACCGATATTCTCCTACAACTATCCCAATTTTCCACCAGCTCTCTTCCTATCCATATGCCCAACCCAAGGAATGTACCCCTTCACTGATCTCAGGCCCTCAGACATCTCATTCATTTATCAGGGTCTCTTTGGCACATGTAACCAGAAATCTCTCTACTAGGAACTTAAGGGAACTCACTGCCATGAAAACTACCCGTAAATAAAAACAAACACTTGATGTTACAGTGCAACTCATACAATAGTTCACTCTTCAGGCTTGAAAACTTGGTTCTTTAGTATTATGCTCCAAATATGCTCTATAATAAACTCCATCATGCTCCAAAATTTTCCCTCCATGGTTTCTCTAGCTCTAAGATCCTTTTTTATTCTCTCTACTTGTTGTTCATGAAAAAGCATTTGTTGTCTAAAATTGTTGTAACTCTCCATACAAATTTCCTCTCTTTGGATTGATTTATTGACTTACACTCTTCCCAAAACTGATTATACACATCCCCCATGCTTCCAATAACTATGGGATATGAATTCTCACACCCACCCTCTTACATGTATTCAATGATTGGCTTTGGGGACATTCAACAACAAATTAAGGGGTTCATATACCAATAGAAAATTTAGGAAGTGGGTTGAATTAATAGACATGGGTAATTCCCCATTGGACCCCTTTCTTAGACATTATCTTAGACCCTCACCTCACTTGTGGATTAATCATCCCCCATATATGTTCATTTCCCCCAACAGTTGGCATCACATTTTATTATTAAATTCAGAAATACAATTTACATATACAATGCTTGGCAGTGGCTACATTTCTTATCTATATTATGCATTAATTAAACTAGGGGCTATAGTGGGGATGTTACATTCCCCCTCCCCTACAATTGTGTGTCTTCCTCAGTGCACACTATGCCAATACACATACACAAATTTACATCATAATACCAAGAAATAAAAAATTTGCAATTTTTACAACTCCAACAGTAGTTCCAACTGAAATCTCATGTTCCTCTCAACCCATTGAACAAATGAATTTACCCCTTTCACTGCTCTCAATCCATCTAGAAACTTCCTAATATTAGTGAACTTTGTTTTTCCTTCGCTTTTAAAAAATCATCTTCGTCCATTTTAAAATCTATGAAAACCTGCATAAGTTCTCTTCCTATCCTGGGCATCCTTTAAATTTTGCTTTATATTTTCCATCCACTCTTCCATTTCCTTCAACAAATCTGGCCAATAATACCTCTGTCTGCTGAATTATCCCAAATCATTGGTGTGTTACACTTCCTTCCATACAATTCTTCAAATGGACTCATTTTTAATGAGGCCTGATACCCATTATTGTAAGAAAATTTCACTAAGTGGATGTAATCCTCCCACTTTGACGGCTGGTCCATCACATACATTCTGAGCATTTCCTCAATATTATTTTGGTCCTCTATGTTTTCCCATCTGACTCTAGGTGATACATTGTACTGAAATTTAAATTCATCCCAAATATTTGAACAAACTCTTTGAAAATTGGAAGTAAATTTTGGATCTCTATCTGAAACTATTTCCTTAGGCACTCCAAGTAACCTAGAAACTTCTTTCATGTATATTTTTTCAATATTTGTTGCCTTGTGTGTAGTCTTTACAAGAATAAAATGTGTTGCCTTAGTTAATTTATCCACCAACCACTATGATGGAATCATGTTTCTTCATTGTTTTGGGCATCTTAGTAATAAAATCAACTGTAACCACTTCCCACTTCCATTTTGGAATGGGAAATGGCTTAAATAACCCAACTAGATGCCTCTGTTTTGTATTCACCTTCTGGCATTCTATACATTTGACTATATCGTTAGCCACTTATTTCTTCATTCCAGGCCAAAAATATTGGCTTCTCACAGCTTTAATTTTTTTTTGATATCCCGAGTTCCCAACATATGATACATTGTGCATTTCCTTCATCATTGTATTTTTCAGCTCATTGGAATTTGACACATACGCTTTTCCTTTGTACATGAGAATTCCATATTCTTTTAGCTCAAGGTGTTTAAATTTGTGTTGTAAATTTCCTTTTTGTAAAGCTTCTTTTATTTGTAAATATTGTTGATCTAAATTTTAGGCTGTAATACTTTTGTATTTCATATAATTCTTGTACATGTTATTGGCTGCAATATGCATTTCATGAGCTCTTCTTCTAAGTGCATAGACCACTTGATTTTCCTTGCCTTTGATGTTCTTAATTTCAAATTCATACTCACTAAGGAATTCCAACCATCTAGTTTCCCTGCCATTTAATGTGGGTTGTTCAAACAGATGTTTCAGACCACAATGCTCTATCCTTAGATTAAATTTCCTCCCTATAAGGTAATTTCTCCACATTTTTAATGCATGAATAATTGTCGCTAATTCCAAGTCATGTGTAGTATAATTCCTCTCATTCTCTTTTAGTTTTCTGGACTCATAGCATACCACATGATATTTTTGTGTGAGGAATCCACCAAGCCCTTCCTTACATGCATCAATGCATACCACAAAATATTCATCCAGATTTGCAATCTTCAATATTGGAGCACTTGTCAATATGTCTTTCATCTTCTGAAAACTCTTTTCACACTTGGAAGTCCATTCAAATTTCACTCCCTTCTTTTGCAAAGACATGATTGGGCTTGCAATATTTGAGAATCCCTTTGTGAATATTGGTAATAATAGGAAATGCCCGTGAATGATCTAACCTCCATGACATTTCTTGCCATTTTCCATCCTCTAATGGCCTCTAGATTCTCAGGATCAACGATTATCCCTTCTCCTGAAATTATATACCCCAAGTAGTGAACCTTCTGTTGATAAAAGATGCACTTACTTAGCTTAGCATACAATTTATGCTCTCTCAAAACTTGCAATACCATCCTTAAAAATTATTCTCATGTTCCTCCTCTATTTTTTAGTAAAAGTGAATACCACCCAGGAACACAATTACAAGCGTGTCTAGGTATTCCCTTAACACTCCATTCATTAGGAACATGAAAACAACTGGGGCATTTGATAGTCCAAATGGTACTATCGTGAATTCATATTGCCCATATCTTGTTCTTAAGGTTTTATTTTTGATGTATTCTTCCTTTATCCTCACTTTATGATAGCTTGATCTCAAGTCAATCTTGGAAAATATTATTTCACCTTTCAACTAATCAAATAAATCATCAATCCTTGACAAAGGATATTTTTTCTTTATGGTGACCTTATTTAGTTTTTTGAAATCAATACACGGCCTTAAGGTTCCCTCTTTCTTCTTCATGAATATCACTAGGGCACCCCAAGGTGACTCACTTGGGTGTATATACCCCTTCTTTAACATCTCTTCAAGATTTATATGAAAATCCTTCAATTCTGGTGTTCCCATTCTATACAGTGTCTTCGACACTAGGGTAGCTCCTGGAACCAAATAAATAGAGAAATAAATTTCTTTCTTTGGTGGAAGTCCTAGGATTTCCCAAAAAATATCTTCAAAATCCCTCAAGATAAGATGGCATTCAATGATTTCCACTTTATCTCTAGATTCCTCTTCCATATGAGTTGCAAAAACCTGAAATCCCTTCCTAAAACTCTTTTTCAATTGCATAGTTGGAATTTATCTAACATCTACATCTCTTGGAATTCCTTAAACCTTTCCTTGACTCCATTATTCATGAAGACATGTGATTGTATTGTTGTAAAAGTATAGGGAATCATGGTAATTTTCCAACCAATCTAGTCCAATTAGACAAACATATAAACCCAATGGTATAATGTTCACATCTACCTTTGTGCTAAGACCATTAATGTCTATGAGAAAATATTTAACTAGCTCATTGATTTTCTACTTAGCCCCTTGTGGATAATTGAACTAACCAAGATTTCTTATGCTTAATCCTTTGCAATTGAGATATTTCTTTTAGAAATCAAATAATTCATTCTGAAATTTGTTTTGATATCATATCATAAGATGATAATAAGGTGAAGATTTATTTATAAATCTTTAAGTTTTAAAGTATATAAGATTGGCTTTAAATCTTATTATCCAATGAAAAAATGATGTGGCATCTCAAAATATACCAAAAAGAAAATTTTATCTTTCACTAGCTAAATGACTTTTTCATAGTGAAGTAAGTCGGTGAAAGTCTCCCTTTTCACCAGCTAAGTGACTGTTTTCACAGTATAGTGAGTTGGTGAAAGTGCAGGTTTTTCAGCTGATAAACTGCCTTGGGAAAAATCATTTGTCTGATCCATGGAGAGTCCATTTTACACACTCAAATAGTTGATTGACAACTAGACATCCTACGCTTCCCAATGGTATTTTCAGATCTTCATTTAGAGCTTGGGAAGGCATTCAAAAGTTCCCCACAAGATGAGGCATCATTTTCAGAAATTTTCCAAAATGTATTATTTTGGTCAAAAGGTCAAATTCGAATTGGTTGAGTTTATTAAGGAGAAGATCATGATGAATAATCATATATATTATAAAATATCATCCATGAGTACAGGTGGCACTTCATTTGATTAATAAAAATATTCTAGAGATCAAATCCTAAAAGGTAGGAATATGACAAGATTTGGAAATCTGGATTTTCCTGTTTTAGTCACCTTCTTGGAAGACAGATTATGATCATCTAGAAGAGTATTTTTCGAAAACAAAGGATTTTTTTCATAAGAACGGGTGGATATTAAATAACCTCTCTCAATTTTCCAAGATCTATTGTGATTTGTGAAATATAGGTCAATCTTTGAGCACCATATTTTCGGAAATTAAATACTCTGTTTTTCCTGTTTTAGTCATTGTCTTTAAGGAAAAATTATGATGAGTTGGAATGCTAATTTTAGAAACTGAAGGAGGTTTTTCATAAGAACGGACGGATATTCAATAACCTCTCTCAGTTTTCTAATATATTTTGTGATTTAGAGGATATAGATGAATCTTGGAGAAACATTTTTCTAGAAATTTTTGTCTTTTCTAGCCACCTCACAATTTCGAATTTGAGATAAGAAAAAGGTTATCAGATCCATATTTTGAGGATCTTGAATATAATTTGTAAAGATTATTTAAGATCATAGATGTAAGAGGCAAGGGGCTCGATTTTGGATAAAGGAATATACCTTTGTAACAGACTTTTCATATGATAATACAGATCACAAGTTTCTCTCTCTATTAATGTCATATTTCCACCCTTCTTCTATACTCTTATTCAAGTTGTTTTAACTGCAAAATGACTGTCATCTCATTAGTCAGTTCATAACTTGATTAATATTTTCTTACAGTTTTTAGTAAACCCATCATTGTGTATCTAGTTTATAAGCATTGTCTTCTTCACCCACTTAAAGATATTATATGATTATTGATCCTTGAGGGCATTGGTTTATTTGATTATTCATTTTGATTGTCTGGATAACATATTGTAGTTGAGTTATCCAATTTATCCACACATACAAAAACACAAAAACAAGTTTACTTTAAATTACCAAGCATATTTGACTTACAACCTCAAAGAGTTTCTTGGAGTGATAACAAATTGGCATTGTTTCCAAGGAACAAAAGATTGAAGTTGAAGATAA
Source organism: Picea engelmannii (assembly GCA_009831015.1). NCBI lineage: Eukaryota > Viridiplantae > Streptophyta > Pinopsida > Pinales > Pinaceae > Picea > Picea engelmannii. The sequence continues at coordinate 2,087,988 of ML776891.1, read as the reverse complement.
CTTCCCTAGGAGATGACATAGATCCATCTTTGATGATAGACAAAGTATGGAAATTTTCTTAGTTGTAATCATCTATCTGGAAACTCCATGAAGGACGGATTCAGTGGCGACTCCATAATATTCAAATGTCAAAGGCATTTGCAGCTATTTTGGCTCGGAGGTTTGCACCTCTTGACTTCTCAATAGTTCCTGGTTTCCCACATCCAATTCCTTCTATAGATGTTTGGGGAGATCATCTTCCAAGATTTGTAGAAAAGAAAGAAGACAATCCTTCAGATCATCTCATCAGATTTCATCAATGCATGGTTCAGTTAAATATTCATGATGAAGATGTGCGTATGAAGATGTTTATGTATTTGTTGGAAGGTGATGCTCGCGAATGGTATAAATCTTTACCTTTTTATAGTATAACTTCTTTAAAAAAAATCATACAACATTTCATCATCGATGCAAAAGGTTTTTCTCTTAGGAATTTCTTCTTGAACATTGTTGTGAAGAATTGATGTTATATGATAAAGATGAAAGTTTTTCTGCTTCATCATCTTCTCATTATTGTACATCTGAAAAGTTAATTATTCCAATTACAAACCATATGGATCAACTACCTATTAGTCAAATAGAACTTACAACCAATGTAGGCAACCATCAAATTTCAGATTTACAGATCAAGGGAAATCACAACAGATATGGGGACAAATATGATGATCAGATTTTTAAGTTAGTGTGTGACAGTTCTAGATCTACAACAAAGGATGAGTTACCTACACTCAACACTGAGATTAGTGAGAGTAGCCAGCAGCTCCAACAATGCCAACAACATTTTAGTTCTCAGTTGAAACAACAAGAGTACCATTTTTCTCCTTATAAACATGTTTCAAATTATGGTGAAGAACAAAGTGATATTTTTCAAAATCCTATTCTTGTTAACTCTATGCATAAATCTTCATCTCTTCCATTAGGATTTGATAATGATTTTCCTATATTCGACCAATACAGTGATAAGGAAGAAAATTTTGAGATTTATGAAGACTTTGTTACAGCAAAAAATATTTCTCATCATGATCAAGAGATCAGTGAAGGAAACAACCAGCAAAATTTCAACTTTCAGTTGGAACAACAACAAAGGGAGGTATTTCCTTGGGTATTTATTGACCCTATTGCTGACTATTTTGAGTTTATGAGAAGTAGAAATGTCAAGATATTTTTGTTCGATGATGGTTGGTTCTGCCATCTTTTCAAACTATATTTATGCATGCTATGGTTTCCTTTCTTTTTTGGATTCAGATCAAGGAGGTTACCAATAAATCAATTTTTTTCTTGGCTGCATTGGAGATTTAATTTTGTTAATGTTTTATGCTGATATTATAGTTCTTTGCATTTCATAAAGATAAGAGCATAATAAGCACAAGATCACTGAGAAATACACATCCACAATAGACACAGCATTTATCCTGGGAAACCCTCTAGGGGAAGAAAACCC
>ML776891.1:2001473-2080605 GCA_009831015.1 Picea engelmannii | reverse complement strand
ACCGACTTGATTAATCCTCAATGGGGATTAATCTAATAATAAAAATAATAATAATGACATGATTAATCCACAATGGGGATTTAATCCAATAACAAAATAATAAGAATGCTCTTCGCAGTTACATTATTTCAACAAATTTTACTTGATCAGTTTGCCCCTATTGATTAGAGGTAGGATTAGGTGTGCGAATAAGCTCCTCATATGAGAAGCTAGATCATGTTCAGTTGTTGATTTCTGAAATAAGTAGGTAGGCTACAACAAACTACAGACAGTTTTCAGTTTAGCAGAGGATTAGGTGAAAAAAAAACAAATGTTGTCTCCCAAAATGAATCAGTTAGTTTGTCTCATTTTGTGGTGATGGCATGGTCATAAATAGGGTTCCATACATTTTTTTTTAGAAATTCAAATGTCGAAGTATAGGTTAGAATTTTTTATTTCCTATTGTTATTTCTCAATAATAAATTGATTGTCAAAGGTCTTTTCAAAAAATTCGAAGAAAATCTTTTCAACGACTAACATCTGTTTTGAATCTAAAGTTAGCCGGTGAAAGTTCAAGGTTTCAATGGATAAATGGCACTCTCAGCAGCAAGCCGGTGAAAGTGTTGATATGGGTTTTTTCTCCAACATCTTTAGAAACCCGAAAGGGGCATGTTGTACACATGTCATGTGATCATGATGGCGAATTTAATGGAGGCAAAGGAGCGGTTACAACTTTTCACCACGTCTTAGTGGAATATCATGATATATTTGGTCATGTATTTCATTTGGTAGACCAAGGACAGGTTAAAGAAGTGATGAACACTTGATCATCATTACATTCGGATAATAAAGTACTAGATCTATGTTGGCATCAAACCAAAGCCATCATTCCTTTTTCCAATTCATGGTGTTTAAAAATTCTATTTATGGGTTTTCATGTATAAATTGATTATACAGGATTATTTTCACCAGCGCCAACACTTTCCTCATTTAGAAAGTTATCTGTCTCAGCCGTGTACAGATCAGCCTATGATTATTGCATGATGGGAAGAAAGGGAGGAGGACCACCTCTGCGAAAGGAATTAGACAGCAATGAAGATCAAAATTCCATATTAGAATTTGCAGCAGATACTAAGAGCAACCCTCAGTTTTCCGATTTGCAAACACATGAAGATTGCAGCAGATATAGAGAGAAAGACGATGAGATGAAAAGTCCAGATCAGTAGTTCATCATGCTTTCTTCTCAGACAGAGATTAAGTAGTTTGTATTTAGCATTGAGATCTCTGAGGGAAACAAGCAACTTGATTATTTTCAGTTGATTGATTTAATGAATAAACAAGAAGGTTATAGGTTTTCTACAGGTTTTCAAATGATAAATCGTAAAGGCTAAATGACTCCATGCCCAATACTAAAGGCACAAGGTCTGCCAGGTTCTTGGAAACCTCGTAGGGAGGTCTCCATCCCAGTTGGATCCATATGTTAGCGATCAAATAATTCATTTTGAAATTTGTTTTGATATCATATCATAAGATGATAATAAGATAAATATTTATTTATAAATCTTTAAGTTTTAAAGTATATAAGATTGGCTTTAAATCTTATTATCCAATGAAAAAATGATGTGGCATCTCAAAATATACCAAAAAGAAAATTTTATCTTTCACCATCTAAATGAATTTTTCACAGTGAAGTAAGCCGGTGAAAGTCTCCCTTTTCACCAGCTAAATGACTATTTTCACAGTATAGTGAGCTGGTGAAAGTGCGGGTTTTTCAACTGATAAACTGCCTTGGGAAAAATCAATTTTCTAAGTCATGGAGAGTCTGTTTTACACACTCAAATAGTTTATTGACAACTATACTTCCTATTATTTTCAATGTTACTTTAAGATATTCATTTAGATCTTGGGAAGGTAGTCAAAAGTTCCCCACAAGATGAGGCATCATTTTCATAAATTTTCCAAAATGTATTATTTTGGTCAAAAGGTCAAATTCAACTTGGTTGAGTTTATTAAGGAGAAGATCATGATTAATAATCATATATATTATCAAATATCATCCATGATCTCAGGTGGCACTTCATTTGATCAATAGAAATATTCTAGAGATCAAATCCTAAAATGTAGGAATATGACTAGATTTGGAAATCTGGATTTTCCTGTTTTAGTCACCTTTTTGGGAGACAGATTCTGACCATCTAGAAGATTATTTTTCGAAACCAAAGGATATTTTTCATAAGAATGGGCGGCTATTCAATAAAATCTCTCATTTTTCCAATATTGATTGTGATTTGTGAAATATATGTCAATCTTTGAGCACCATATTTTCAGAAATTAAATACTTTGTTTTTCCTATTTTAGTCACTATATTTAAGGACATATTATGATGATTTGGAATACTATTTTTAGAAACTAAAGGAGGTTTTTCATAAGAACGGGCAGCTATTAAATAACCTCTCTCAGTTTTCCAATATCTTTTGTTATTTGGAGGATATAGGTGAATCTTGGAGCAACAATTTTCCAAACCATTGTGTCTTTTCTAGCCACCTCACAATTTAAAATTTGAGATAAGAAAAGAGGTTATTAGATCCATATTTTGAGGATCTTGAAAATAATTTGTAAAAATTATTTAAGCTCATATATTTAAGAGGCAAGGGGTTCGATTTTGGATACAGGAACTATACCTTTGTAACCGACTTTTCATATGATAATACAGATCACAAGTTTCTCTCTATATTAATGTTTGTACTCTTATTCAAGTTGTTTTAATTGCAAAATGAATGTCATGTAATTAGTCAGTTCGTCAATTGATCAATAGTTTCTTAAATTGTTTATTAAACCCATCATTGTGTATCTGGTTTATAAGCATTGTCTTCTTCACCCACTTAAAGCTATTATCTGATTATTGATCATTGAGGGCATTGGTTTATTTGATTATTCATTTTCACTATCTGGATACCATATTGTAGTTGAGTTACCCATTGATCCACACATACACAAAAACAAGTTTACTTTAAGTTACCAAGCATATTTGACTTACAACCTCAAAGAGTTTCTTGGAGTGCTAACAATTTCAACAATGTTAGAGTTTATGTAACTATGGCTAGCTCTAGAATCAATTAAAATTTCCATGGGATGGTTTTCAATCTTATCTTCCACTTAAATCATGGGGGATTGATATTCTGCTTTCTTTTTGTCCAAGGCCGCATAAATACTTGGCATATTTCCTCCCATTTCTTCCATTGTTTCAAACTCCTGAATTTTTTGTATAGTCCTCATTATTTCTCTTTTGTGAGGGAAATACCTATATAAGTGATTTCTCTCACATCCCCAACATTGTATAGGAAACACCTTGGTATTTTCCCAAATTAATTTGTAGTCTTGTGCTCATTTTTGGTTGGCTGGCCTTGTTTATTTGCTTGGGCTTTGTTCTTTAAAAAGGGTGTTTTAAAACCTTTTTGTCTTTGATCCTCTTTAACCTTCTGATGGAACAGGGTTAGACCCAGGGTTCAACTCTAACATTGCATCAACAAACCCTAACTATTGGCCCTTTCAACAACACCTGCGAAGAATATGCTATCTCACCAGAAGTAGCAATAGGGGGTTGCAGGACACGGGTGTCTACAACCAAAGGAAATGAAAAGTGAATCCAGGGAAACAATGCACAACAATCTAGATATCCTTTACCACTCCTAATCTTACTTCACAAGTTATATATCTGATCCAACACAATAATACAATAACAATATATCAAATGGAAAATAACACAACATCAATCACAAAGAACGATAAGATATATGTTGTTCACCCTCTCCCTAGGGCTACGTCCAAAAAATTGTGTTTCTTGATATATTAGATGAAAACATACAATTCTATCTGCACACTTAGCTGCATATTTTTCTCTCTCTTTCTCTCTTTATCTCCCCTCCCTACACACACAGCTGCAAGGTTGATCTTCGCACCCAGCGGAAGATCTTACAATACATTCTTAATATTTCTCTCAACAACAATAATCACAACCAACAATGAACAACATACAAACTAGAATGAACCCTCGCAGGTCTTCTAGACCTTTATTTATACATTACATGACCAGAGTCTAGGTGTGAAAAGCCTATGTGCCAAAACCCTAGGTCCACTTGACCCATGTTTTAAGGGCTCCACTAGCCTATCCTTCCTTCTTTTCTATGGGGTGCTCCAAATCACTCATTGATGTCTTTTTCCACTTCCTGAATTGTCCACGATCCCTCTTCTTTAATTCTTTATCTTCCTCGATCTTCTCTTCCAATGACTATCTTTTCCTTTTCTTCACTCCTTCTTATCTACTTCTTCAACCACTTCGATCCCTCCTCATTTTATGTTCCTTCTGCACAGTTTGTACTTCACCTTTCCTCATTAATATTCACTTCCTTACATAACCAAGGGCCAATAGCCCCCCAACACTCACATGTGACTCGTACCGAGTCATTGGAAGACTGATCCTTTCATACCATTTTGACTATATACTGCACGGGGCAGCCTGTGCTTTCTTATCTGTTCCTCCCTATCGTGTGAAGACTATATTTTCTATGTTTGGTACCTAGTTTTAAATGCACCTGGTACCTAGACCCTTCTTCCTTTGCTTTTACTGAGAGCTATGAGGTAGGTGGTTGTTGTAATACAATTTCAACTGGCTCCTGTTCACTAATCCATCCTTCCATTCTCCATTAAGGGTCTTCAACGGTGTAGCTCCTCCTTTTGTGACATAAGAAACCTCAAATGGCCCTAGACAATGTGTCTTGAACTTCCCTAGATTCTTTATGAACTTACTATCATATAAAAATACCAAATCTCCTTTCTTAAATTATTTCTTTTTGATATGTCTATCATGGTAAGCCTTTTCTCATTCTTTTTGTACCTGCTGATGAAATCCTGCAATAAACCTATCTTCCTCTATTTCCATCAATTGTGCAAGCCTATATTGAACAATGCCAGTGTCATCCATACTTGTGAATGCTGCAATTCTTAAACTAGGAACCAAGTATTCCATAGGTACCACTTCTTCCAAGCCATATACTAGCTTAAAGGGATTCTATGTTGTTAACTTCTTGTAAGTACTTCGATAAGCCCATAATACTGCTGGAATTCTTAAGTCCCAATCATATCTATTAACACTACAGATATTAGTTAGCGTTGTCCCCAAGATCTTATTGAAATATTCGACTGTACCATTCACCTATGGGTGGTATGGAGTGCTCTTCTGATGGTGAACTTCAAATTCCTAAGTCAAGGATTCAATAGTTTTTTTGATGAAGTGTGTGCCTTGATCACTCATGAGGATCTTTGGGCAACCAAATATGGTGATAATATCCTCAAAGATGAATTGTACAGCTGTAGTTTCACTACAGTCCTTAACTGCTCTTACTTCTTCCCATCTGGTCAAATACTATATCGTAGTGATAATGTATCTCACTCCTGTGCGCCTTCCTGGTGTTAATAGGTCCCACAAAGTTAATGGCCCATTTCTCGAATACTTGTAATGTTAATTGAGATTCCAAAGGAATCTTATCCCTTCAAGAAGGCTTTCCTACTCTTTGACACACATCGTAGGCTCTATAGTATTCCTTAGCATCCTTGTGTAAAGTAGGCCACCAAAGGCCAACTCTGAGAATCTTCTGTGTTGTTTCTTTCCCTGCATAATGTCCTCCTGCAATGCCTTGATGTGCTTCTACAAGAATCAATGGTATTTATTCCTCCATAAAACATATCCTCAATATCTCATTTGGTCCCATCTTATATAAATGTCCATCTATAAATTGAAAGTTGACAACCCAGACTACTAATTGTTTCTTCTGAATGATTGTGTACTCACGAGGTGCCATTCATGTGGACAAGAACTAAACTTACTCAACGAAGTGATCATCGACTATTCTGATGGCCAACAACTGTGCATCTGGTAGTGTATCCTCCAAATTGGTAGGTTCCTCTCCATGTTCCAACCTGGATAAGTGATCAAGTCATTTATTCATTCTTCCTAGATTGACCACAATTTCAAAGTCATACTCATGGAATAGTAGTATCCATCTGCATATTCTTCCCCACAAAAGTGGCTTGTTGACTAAGTACTTCAATGCAAAATGATCAGTGAACATCTTAAAATGTCCTCCCAACAAATAATGTCTAAACTTATGCAACACATATACCATATCCAAGCCTTCTCTTTCAGTCGTAGTATAATTCCTTTCATCTATAGAAAGCTCCCTGTTGGAAAAGGCTATAGGGTGGTCAATGTCTCCTACACCTGGTTGTGCCAAGACTACCCCTAATTCTATTGACAAAGCATCGACATGAAAATTGAACTCCTTACTCCAATCTAGAAAAACCAAGATAGGCGCAGTGACCATTTTCTATTTTAGTGTGTCGAAGATCTGCTAGCATTCTTCTATCCATTGGAACTTACTATCTTTCTTTAATAACTTCTCCATAGGTTTTGTTATCTGTGCATAAACATTAATAAAATTTCTATAGTATCTAGTGTGTCCTAATGCAGTTCACAACTGTTTGACCGAAGTAGGGGGAGGTACAATGATGGAAATCTTGGAAGGATCCACTAACAACCCCTGCTTACACACAATGTGCCCTAGCAACACCCCAAAGGGTAAAAATAAAATACATTTTTTTAAATTCATGGCAATCTAACATTGCCTACACTTATCTAACATCAATCTCAAACATTTTATATGTCCTTTCAGTAGGATAAAGACATTCCAATCATCAAAGTATGCTTCTAAGAACTTGTGTAAAAATTCCTTAAATGCTTCGACCACCACCCTGGAGAATATGGCTGGTGCATTCTTCAACCCAAAAGGCATCATAGTGTATTGAAACAAACTCCATTCTATTTCAAATGTGGTCTTATGTCTGTCCTTCTTAGCGATTTTGATCTAGTGATAGCCTGAAAATCAATCTGTGAATGAATAGACCTCCTGTCCTCCTACATTATCTAGAACTTCATTAGTAAAAGGTGTATGAAATGGGTCATGTAGACATGCATCATTCAACTTCCTTAGATCTACACAAATTCTGATTTCTCCTGACTTCTTATCCTGGACCACCATAGGGATAATCCATTCAAATTCTTCAATAGGTTCTATGATCCCTACTTCCATCATTCTATTCAATTCAATCTTAACTTTCTGCTTATATTTAGGATTCAGTCTATAAGGTATCTTCTTGATGGGTCTTGCATCTGGTCTCAGAGGGATCTTCATTTCTCCCATTGGCCCCTTAATGCCCTTCATATCTTTGAACTTGGTTGGAAACAAGTCCTGATATTCATGGAATAATTCTATGATCTTTCTAATGGTAGCACCATCCCAATAGTCTTCCACATTTGCTAACTTAGGTGTTTGTTCTTTTCCAATATTAACCTTTTTAATTTTAATGGGTTGTCCAACAAAGGGTAATTTAATCCCTGGTCCTTCAATGTCTCTTTTCCCTTTAGTTTCTACAATGTTTACATCTCTAGGATCATCATTCTCATCAACATTAATATTGTAGCAATTCTGTAACTGTTGAAGAGGCACAGTCCATTCATCTTCTTCTTGGGTAAAAGGGAGGTTAGGTTCCTTCTCAAACACCTTATGTCTTATAATTTGTAATTCTTGATCTGTTGTAGGGTACTGAATCTCAAATAAAAACTTAGCTATAAATTTATGAGTCATACCATACCAATATGTAGTGATGTGGTGCAGTTCTTCTTGAAGATACCAGATGATAGGCGTAGTATCCAAGGTGTTAGTGAACTTATGCACCCACTGTTCTTTAGGAATGTTGCTCTAGGCATCCTCACAAATTTTCATGTGGTCCTTAGGAAAACTTTGGCTTGTGTAATGAACTTTTCATTCTTCAGCTTGGTATGAAAAGTGCGTTGTCAATAATGTGCGACATTGTACCCATTCTGTGATGTCCTTCTTATGTGTTCCCCACCATCTAGTTGGTGTGTCTTTCAATGCTTCACCCAGTGCCAACATCCTTTGTTGTACTGGTACAATTCTCTCAAATTTATCTAAAAATGTCTCTAAATGATTCAAACCATCAAATGTTGGAAGATTACTTACTTCTGTGCCAATCCAACGAACTTTTCTGGTCAATCTGGCACATGTCCGCATAGAGACTTCATACATTCTTTTCTACCAATTTTCCAATGCTTCTTCTGAATCTAATGAACATGCACTTTCACTTCTCCAACTGAGATTCCCATATGTTGTAGGATTATTGTAATCCTACTATCTTGTTGTCAGTTTATAGATGTTCTCTAGCTCATATGCGTGGTCTTCTTCCCTGATAGGTTCTGTGTATCTGCGACCTTCATCTGGGTCTAGAGGTGCAATGAATTTAAGGCCATTACCCTCAAATGCCATTCTTATCTTCTTTAGGTCAACAACAGTGGAATTGTTGAAAGACAAATAAATTCCTAAAGGCACAGGATAAGGACAACTATCATCAACAATTTCAATCACTTCGAAGTCTACAAATGTCCTTACCCCATCAATGTCTACAGGGACATGCTCTATTCTTCCAAAGGGGTTGATCACCTATTGATTATCCATCATGATTCTGATAGAAGAATAAACCAATCTAGGTTTTCCCATCAACACCCAAGTCTTCTTTGTCATAACATTGACTTCTGATCCCAAGTGGAGGACCACATAGTCTACGTCGTAGTCTCCAATCTGAGCACTAAGGTGCAATTCCTTGTTTGTCCTTATTTTCCTAGATACTTCATTCACAACTCTAGTCAGCATAGGGTCTATTCTCCCAAGTTCATACTGTCTCACCAGGTGTTGTAATTCTTGTACAACCTTTTCATATTTAATCAAATTGATACAAGTATATAATAAGTCCATGAGTTTTCTTACCTCTTTTCCTTATTTAGTTAGGGTAGACTAATCAAATGCTGATGGAATTTCACATTCCCTTACTTTTGTTTGTGCCTTAGATGAAGAAGCTTGTTCTCCTACAAATTATTTCCTTGCTTCTTCAAATGTATGCCTCTCTCTCCTTGGATCAAACAACTGTTCCTTCTCTGTAGCTCTTCTAATCCATGATCCTTCTGCAGTCTTTCCTGGAGTCACTTTGTCTTCTCCTGTAATAGTGCCTCCTCTAGTAATAACAATGACTCTGGGGTCATCACCGTGAGGTTTTTCTGATATCAATTGTACTTGATGTTTTCCTCCTCGTCTCTCTTGGAGTTTGGCTAGCAATACTGGACATTCTTCACTGACATGATCAAACGAATTACAGTAGTTTCAAGTAGTACAAGGGTTCTGACAATCCCTTTCCAAATGTCCTGGTTGTGCATAGTTATAGCAGATGATCTGTCCTCTGCCTCGACCCATACCTCCTCCTCATCCTCTTCCTCTGAATCCACCACAAGGGTTGAAGTTTCCTATTCCTAGGGATTTGAACTACGCATTGTTTCCTTAGTTTTGTACTTCTCCTTGAATTCTATGTGTATCCCTTGATCTTTCATGCATGAGATCATAATCCCTACAATCCTTCTCATCATGCCCCACAAACTTGCAGAATGTACAATAAATATTGGTAGGTGTCTGAACATATTTTTGCATATAATAAAATTCACCAAGGCGATGTCTAGTTCTACATACCTCGCACCAGGGTACAATAGCCTTCTTCAAAGGACTAGGTGCTCCAAAGGCCAAGTATTCATGAAATAGGGGACAATGCTCTTTGTCATGGCCCTTTTATTTACATCTAATACACTAGATATATTCTCTTTTCTCCTTTCCATTATCTTTCTTCATATCTTTGACTTGTAAAGATAAACTAGTTAACTCATTTAAGATATGACTCATATTTGGGTTGGATTCTCCTATAGGGGTTGCTTCTAATTTCATGGAGATATCCAATGCTTCATCTTGCAAAGTGACTTTCTGTTGCATCAGTGAAAATCTGATATGTGGAAGGAGGGCAACGATGAACCATTCTTTTTTCTGTTTGTAAGGGATCTGAAAAGCTTAAACGACCTGTCAGAGTCTTAAATCTCTGATCAAACTCCCAAACAGGTTCAGTGACCTTCTTCTTGATTTCTTTAAGCTTTGTAATGCACCGCAACTCCGACTTAGGATTCTTGAATTCTACACTCAACACAGTCTTAATATCATTCAATGACTTAGGCTATCCAGGTCTTGAAGAAAAATTCATATACCAGTTCAAAGCACGATCCCTCAAGGTAGTACTAAACTGAGTTCTCTTAACATATTTGTCAGTGACTTGCTTAATGATCCATACAACTTATCATAAGAACTAGTGTTGGTCAAGATCTTCAGATCCATCTCCTCTCAAGATGGGTAACCTCATTTCATATGCCATAGATCTTCCTTGGCTTCTCGACTGAGTATGTACTAAACTGCTTGTAACAATAATCTGATTTCTCTAACTACTTTGGTTGCTCCGGTTACTTAATGATGCTAAAACAATAGGGGGAGTAATAGTACTTACTTCAACAGTAGGTGCAGTTCCTGAAATTTCTGTCTCTTCTCGGAGAAGTTCTTCAGTCTGTACTTCCTCTATTTTTGTGAACTCTGAATACTCTTTGTCTATTAGATCTGCTTCTTATCCACTGTAGAATCCCTTGTCTCCGTAGTTTTTCTTAAATAGGTTTGCAAGAGGAACCTCTTAAATAGGTGAGTCTAGTCTCTGTGTCACTGTCGTTGTCTGAATTCTTGAACATTAGCTTCATTGTATCTTCAGGATATTCTTCTCATGCAATAACATCGAAATCCTCATCTTTAAAAAGTGTAGGAACTTTCCTCTAGGTCCCTTAAAGAAATACTTCTCTGCTTGACTATACGATTCTACTATGTCAATAGAAAACTCGGTAATGTACCCTCCAATAGTGTTATCAAACCAAAGATCCAATGCTCTAGACACATCGTTATCGAATCTCTTGTCTTTCTTGATCAACTCTATTGTCCAAACCACAGGTAGCCTAGATCTGATCTCAAACTGGGTATCTTCTAATCTGGATAACCACTTGTATAACTCCTTATGAACTCCTCCAAAGAAAATTTTGTGTATGTCGGTAAATATGTACCTTCCCAACCAGTCTTTTGTGTTAATTTTAGGGTTCTTTTTCTGGGCTTCGATGAAGTCCTTTTCTTGTTATTATATCCACTTCTGAATCTCAGCCTTTGATGGGAACCACCCTGACATTCCCTCAAGAATATCCTGGTCCCGACAATGGAACCATTTGTTGGCACAGGGGCATACCTAGGGTTAAACTCTAACAACGCACCAACAAACCTTAACTACTGGCCCTTTAGACAACACCTACGAAGCAAGTGCAGTCTCACCCAAAGTAGAAATAGGGGGTTGTAGGACATAGGTGTCTACAACCAAAGGAAATGCAAAGTGGATCCAAGGAAACAATGCACATAAATATAGATATCCTTTCGAACTCCTAATCTTACTTCGCAAGTTATATCTTTGATCTAACATAATAATACAATAACAGTATATCAAATGGAAAATAACACATCATCAATCAAAAAGAACGACAAAATATACATGGTTCACTCTCTCCCTAGGGCTATGTCCACACAACTGTGTTTCTTGATATATTATATGAAAACATACAGTTCTATCTGCGCACTTAGCTGCAAATCTTTCTCTCTCTTTCTCTCTTTATCTCCCCTCCCTATGCACCCAGCTGCAGGGTTGATCTTCCCCAGCTGACGATATTACAATACAGTCTCAATACTGCTCTCAACAACAATAATCATAACCAACAATGAACATCATATGAACTAGAACAAACCCTCCCAGGTCTTCTAGACCTTTATTTATACATTACATGACCAAAGTCTAGGTGTCAAAACCCTAGATCCAAAACCCTAGGTGCCAAAACCCTAGGTCCACTTGACCCGTGTTTTAATGGCTCTTCCAGCCTTTCCTTCCTTCTTTTCTGTGAGGTGCTCCAAAACGCTCGTTGATGTCTTTTCTGCTTGCTGAATTTTCCACGATCCCTCTTCTTTACTACTTTATCTTACTCAATCTTCTCTTCCAATGACTAGCTTTTCCTTTACTTCACTCCTTCTTAGCTACTTCTTCAACCACTTCGACCCCTCCTCGATTTATGTTCATTCCATGCAGTTTGTACTTCTCCTTTCCTCCTTAATCTTCGCTTCCTTACATAACCAAGGGCCAACACCTTCATCTTTTCATTCCAATTTTTTTGGAAAACTAGCCTTCCTCTGCTTTGCTCATAAAGTTGCTTTTCTCTCTTTATGGATTCCTCCAAATTTATGGGTTTATCATATTGTATCTTGTCACTATAGAAGTAGGGTAACCCACTTAGAAACCTTTGGATTTTTACCTTTTCATCCTTTATGAAGTCAACATAATTCAAAAATTCAAAGAACCTATTTTCATATTCATCCATTGTCATTCTTCCCAACTTGAGTTCAAAGAACTCTTTCATATTCCTTTCATAATAATGCTCAGACAAATATTCTCTTGGAAATATCCTTTGAACCACATCCATGAGATATTCTTCTCATCATGGTGTTTGGATTTCTTAAGTTGATCCCACCACATGGATTCCTTTCCTTGCAAGTGGTAGGTTGCAATTCTAGCTTCTACCCTTGAGAGGTAATCATGCAGTTGGAAGTATTTCTTCATTTCCAACAATCATACCTCATCCTCTTCTCCTTTCCTATGATTGGCATTGAAATTTGGTGGCTTAATTATCCTGAGTTCACCTTGCAAGATGTCTACTTAGGACTTATTCTATGCCTATTGACATGAGACACACTTGGGTTTCTTCCTGGCCTTGAACTTCCATGATTTCTTCTAGTGGAATTCCTTGGAGAACGATGGCTCATTCTCATGCTTCTTGATTGTATATCATTCCCATGATCATCCTTTCTGCTATGGGATCTGGATGTGGTCACTTGTATAGCACTAGTTACTTACTTTATTTCATAGTATTTGTTAACTTTCCTATGCAACATATTTAGACTCTGAAGTGTCTCTTCCTGATCCTTCATAATCCTTTCATTATTTTCCCCATAGATCTGCACTTCCATATGCAAGATTCTCATAGTTACAGGATCATGCTCGCCTCTTCTTCCATTAGATTTGGTCTCAACATTTACCATGCTTACATGAAGACATTGAACCTCCTCCTTATGGATGTAACATCCCTAGGCATATTCCATAACTCCAATCCTCATATAATAACCAAATTCATTTTCATGTACCTCTAATTCTGCAAGAAATGTGCATGTAATAATTATTGTTAGAATGCACATACTATTAAACATTTCATTAATTAGAATACAAGTTACTCTTCACATCAATATATGAAGACAAAAATGCACTAAGTCAAAATTTTATTCCTTGAACACATTCTTCTCTGAAATATCTCTCCAACAGCTGTATTCATGCCTCATTCTGAATTCTAAGCAAAAAGTTACAACATTCACAAGTTGCAATTTTTACTCACTTATTGTTGTATAATTTACTTTATTATTTTTTTGATAAAATATTAGCACCCAATTCAAAATTATGGGTATGTATATATTTTCTCCTCAATAAATTTCTAGTGACTATTTTTTTGCTCAAATATGAGCTCTGAGCTAAGAGTTATGGTCCAGAGAAGTTTATATTGTTTTCCCATTTTATCCATGTATGCTACATGCATATTATTTGTCTTCTTGCACACTTTTACATACCTAGATTCCAAATATGGTTCCATGGGTGTCTTCTATGGTTCAAATTATTTCCATAGACTACTCGTGTGCCTCAAAAAAACTTTCGAGCAAGGAGTTATGCCCTCTGGAAGTAAACTGGTGCCATAATTTTACCTTAATTGTTTCAGTTGTAAATTTCTCATACAGGTTTTGTTTTGCACCTAGAGTAGCTCGTTGGGAAGATATCTCCAATTTATTTTATCTAAGTTGTATAGACAGAGTGTACCATTGATACTCATTGTTCTCATGGAATTTTATTTCCTAAAATCATCATTTAGGGCCTCAAAATTGCCCGGCAAGTTTATCTTTCAAAAACTATAAAATTTCATAGAAAATTGATTGTTTTACTGTTATAACAACCTTTAAATATGATTCATTGATCTCAAATCGAGTGAAATAAAAGTTGTTGATATGAACTCTATCAACGATCAAATTTTTCCTTTGGACACATGAAACACTTTTCCAAAACTGTCGACCTGACCGTCGACTATCATCCCTTTCCTTTGTCAATTGATTTTCAATACATTGCTAAACCAACTGACCTAACCTTTGACCATCAACGATTTTCATTAGCTAATGAAACACTTTATCAATTTCATCAACCTGATCATTAGCCATCAACCATTCCTTTTGGAATACAAAAACACTTCTCCAGTTCGATCAACCTGACCATCGTCCATTGACCATTTCTTGGATGACATGGCATGACACATGGATTTTTATGTCGCATGACACATATAATTTAACATGGAACTCTCTATAACATTGCATGACACATCATCACCCTCTTTCCTTCATCGACGATAAAAAAATTCTCTTGGATGAACCAACATCTCATCAAATTGGTCAACCCGACCATCAACCATAGATGATTTCCATTGATGAATAAAAAAAAATTATAAACTGATCCCGATGAATGTCGATGGACTCCCACCTACTCCAACTAGCTCATTTTGGCAGTATTTTCCCCAGTTTTCAGGTCCCTGACTCGCAGGGCTATTTTGATCCCCTAAACAACTTTTTTTAGGCTCGCCATAGTCAAAATGAATTTTGATAGATAGCAGCAAAATGTGTATTCCTCTAATATACCTTTCCAACGGGCTATCATGCGCCTAAAATGGAGATCGTATGCAAAAGTTATGACCCCGAGAAGTTGATGTACTAACTTACCCAGATGAGACCCACATGACTTTTGGCGCTTCATCTCCTAGCGTTAGGTTTTTGGATGTTTAGGGTTTTTGACATTCCTATTTATTGTAAAAAGGCCTTCATAGCCTCATTGTAATCATCTTCTTGTGAATGAGAGTAGATGTCACACCTCTTCTCAGAGATAATCCACCACTATTCTAGCAATCTTGTTTCCACTACATTTTACAGTTTCAACTTATTTCCTTATTGAATAGAAACCAATTTTACTGTATATATGTTATTCTGTGTTAAGAATATTTTGATAATAATATCTATTCATTTTTTTTTTAAATATATTTTGGATCAGTGGTATTAGAGCAGTTTTCTCCTTGTCATTCTTAATGCATGTCCCCAACGAGGTCAGGTTACAAAGAATTGGGTCTCGAGCTTGCTTCTCTTGAGGAAAAATGTTAACGCACGCCCAAAGGACCTATCATGGTAGAAGAAAAGAAATACGATGGGAAAGGAGATCCCTTCAAAATGTTGCTCGAGGAATCCCTCATGCAATGGAAGAATGAGATGATGGATATTTTTGCGCAAATCCTTCGGTGGCTACCAACAGGCAACGCATCTTCCTCAAATGGAGTCACTGCCCCCTTCAAGGTACTAATCAACTTTGATATTCCTACATTTTAAGGTTAGATAGACACATATGCGGTAGACAAATGGTTGAATATGCTATAAGGTTATTTCTCTGTCCATAACTTCTCGAATAGAGAAAATATTACTTTTTCGCTCCTCAAAGTCATCCCCCATGTCAAATATTGGTGGGAAACTTTCTGTGAGAAAAAGGAAATAGAGGAACCCTCATTATTTATAGTCGTAGTCACCTAAGATTCCTTCAGGGATGGTATTAAGGAACAATACTACAATGTTGGAAGTTATGACGACCTATACACAAAATGGACCACGCTACGGCAAGAAAGAGACCAAGCAGTGACTGAGTTCACAAATGTCTTTCATACCTTGCACATTAAGCTGGGTATCAAAGATTCTAAGTGACATATGGTGCTCAAGTATCATAGCGGTATGCATATATACATCTAGGCCAAATGGAGTTTCTGGACATCTAATCCTTGGGCACGACCTACCGATATGCCGTCAAAATCGAGAAGAAGCTCAAACAAAAGATGCAACAATTTGGGCCTAGGAAACCCTCACAGAAAAATCCAGGAAAGGGGGGAACCAACACGTAGAACAAAGGATAGAGAAAAGACGAACAACCTCAGGACAACTAGTCTAGGCTGCAAGAAAATAAGGACACTGGAAAGATAAACAAATATACCAGGAAGTGGTGTGACTTCCATAAGATTCCCTGGAATAACAATGTTGATTTTCTCTCGAAGCAGTCGTTGGTGGCTGAGGTGAAAGTCTCTGAATCAGATGCAGGTTCTGACTCTGAGTCAAAACCAGAAAGGTTGAGACAAATCATTGACGTAGAACCCAGTGCTACCATTTCTACCACTAAGCTATAGCCCGATGAATCAGATGAGACAAAGGAAAGCGAGCACCTTTTTCATTCACAAATGTGGATGAAGGGTACCCCATTGCACTTCATCGTTGATAGCGGTAGCTAGAACAACATCATCTTAGCAGAGGTTTTCAAGCGACTCACCATGCTGACAACGCTACACCCACAACCCTACACCATCGGATGGATCCACCAAGGAAGCGACATCCGCGTCATCCAACAATGTCGCCTATCATATGACATCAAGCCCGTCAAAGACAAGGTATTGTGTGATGTTTCCACACTCTAATTTTGTAATGTTCTATTGGGCCAACCATATTTATGGAAACTTCATGTTTTATATGAGTCTAGGCCTCACAATGTTATTATTACTTTGAACAAGACATTGTACAAGATACCCGAGGCTGTCCCACCCAGTGTTATTTCCTTGATCTCTTCCAAACAATGTTGGACAACCTCTCCACATAGACGAAGTTGCTAGCAAGAAAACCCCCTATGGATACACCAGGTTTTATAATGTAGGTAGATCAATAATTCTTTAAAAGTCTCCTAATTCTCTAACTACCCCAAGCATACCCTAGACTTATGCAAGAAAATAAAAATGAGAAGGATCAGGTAACTATACCTTTACTCCACGTCCGGTGACGATCCTCTTGTTCTTGATATCTCTGCTGGATGAAAACCTCCTCCCAAGGCTAACCTGCATTCAAAGACAGACAAACAAAAAGATACAAGCATACATTTCATACATAAATAAGGGTTAGATGTTAGAATAAAAACATAAAACAAATGCAAACATTCGACACATCATGTTTTTCAACAAGAAAAGTACTTATTTTATTGATAATACAATGATCACTTACAACCAAATTCAGATATTGCTCCACGAACATGGTTTGGGATCCTCTTCACCAAGCTCCAAGTGCACCTTTGATAAGCTTCTCCTCTCAAACTTCTTCTTGGGAAGTATAATGGGTTTATGATGGAGGAAGGAAGGCAAATTGGGGAATTCTGAGGAAATTCTCACAAAAGGGTTGCAAATGCTTGGGGCAAGGAGGGGATGTGAAACGGGAAGAGTTTCACTATTCTTATGTCTATATGTGGAATGAGACCCTGACACCTCCTTTTATATGGGGAAAGGATGGTTATTTGGTTAGGTGACGGGCTATAGGCGGTGGATTAGTTGAGAAACTACCCAATAGCCCGTAATCTCAACGAATTCCTTGCAACTTTTGCAAGTATACGCGGGTTGTAGTGGTACAACATGCATACATACACAGGTTTTAGTGGTGCAGAAAGCATATGTATGCGGGCAGTAGTGGAGAAGGACACGTACATCTTCAAAAAATGGGATTTTTAGAAGAGCAACTCAGTGATGGCTTGGGAAAAAATGAAATTAAGAGGGCCAAATGTCAGGTATGCATATGTAGAGAAATTTAGGGTTATAATAGATGCCCCCTAATGTGTGAGGTCAAAAGAGCATCTGATGGCTGAAATACATTACAAAATATTCACCAATGTACGAAACGAGTGAACCCGGGACTAGAGTTCAATAGGTGCCATCTGCAAAAATAACAATTGTCTCTCCAAGGTGGGAATACTCATGCTTGGGATGAAATAAATCATGTCTTCCAATCAAATACACTGCAGATCCATGTCATATAACTATATAAAGTGTAGCCGCAAGCAATACACAATGGATCTACATCTCAAAATCAAAGATATACAAGTATAATATCCATCTTCAAGAAGCCAATAACGCCCGATGGCTGGAGATGAGGTCTTCAGAGCTCAAGAAACAACTTCAAGATATTCACAACTCGGGTAGGAGTGCAATATGAGTGTATGAATTCACTACCCAGAGGTCTTCGACGACTCATCGAAAAAAGACAAGAGTATCTCGATGATTAGGCAAAGGACTTCATTGATTTCGAACAAGGACTTAATTGGATTTTTGGGATGGTTGGGCATGAGGTCAAGAGAAAAAGTACAAAAAGGACGACTTAGGCTGCGTGAAACTTCCCTTGGACAATAGTATGAAAGATGATTAGACTCAGGCAACATGATATTGACATAAGTTCATGATGCAGGAGGCAACACAAAGTCTCCATGTGTTTGGAAGAGTAACCAAATGGAGGAGGACATAGCTCTATGTAGCAATAAAATCTTCCTAAGGTCATATTATATCCCAAATATTGACCAAAAAATGAAAGGATGTGCTTTTTCCAAGGGTGATTCATTGTGCCTGCCAAAAAATATATATATACATTTCTTGTCCGCACTTTTTGGGTTTTTTTTTTTTTGTCTTTTTCAATTTTTTAAAGATCTTGAAAAAGTATAAAAGAATGATACGTTACAAAGGAGGAATGAGTGTCGCAAGAATACTAGTTCCAAGCACAAATAAAACACTAATGCTTAGAGCAAGGAGAAATGTGCAAGAAAAGGACACTCGAGGAAAATTCCTCCATGGGTCAAGGTGTTAGGTCGTAAGGGCAAAGTGATACAAGGTTTGCATATAAGGCATGCTTCAAAGGTTCAGTTGAGAGAAACATGGAGCCAAAATTAGGCCAAATATGCAGAGACGCAAATACGATTAGAAAGACACGATGAAACCCCCTTTAATGTAATTTTAACGATCCTAGAGAAAGTAAGCTCAGTATTTTTTCACGTTTAGAGAGTCTGAAAAAACGTAAACGAAGACTCCACTGGGGTACCTTTTTCGAAAATAGTCTAGTCAGTTCGAAAAAGGGGTAAACTTGCACCGAAAAGACGTCTATTCAAAACCATTTTAACGAGTGTGACAAAGACAAGATCACTTGGCAATCTTTTCAATTTTAAGGAATCTGAAAATATCTTAACTATGGACACAACATTTTTCTAGATTTAGTCTGTTTAACCCGAAAAAGTATAAAATTTACTGAGGAGAACTCTCCCAGTGAGGCGAATGTCCTGAGTTGTACCTTTTCCCTCCATAATCCACAGGCCGAAACAAGGGGTAACATGCCAGTAGATGTTCTTCTGGACCAATTTTAACGAGTGTGAAGGAACAAGGTTACTCGATGATCTTTTCAATTTTTGGAGTTTGAAAAGAGATTAACTATGGACTCTGTGGGTGTTCATTTCTTGTAAATAATCTCCAAGGCCCGAAAAAGGTGATAAACCAAAACCAGGGAGAATGTTCCTTTTTCATAAATTTAGTCCCTTAGGCCCAAAAAATGGTTAAACTTATACTTGAGAATACTCTTCTAGCGAACCGAAGCTCCTAGAGTATACCTTTGTTTGTAAAATTGACCATCTAGACCCAAAAAGGGGTAAACTACTATCGGAAAGACGTGCCTTCAAGTTTTATTTTGGTGAGTGTGAAGGGAAACAAGATCGCTTGACAATATTTTCATGTTTAGAGAGTCTGAAAAGGGATTAAAAAAGACTCCAGAGGGATAATTTTCTCAAGCAATCCGGACGAGATCACTTGTACCAAGAGGGGGAAGAAAGGGCTCCCATGCCCCCATTAGATAAACCAATGGATCAATTGTCAAGACTATGTCTCGAGAAGGAAAACATGAGTGAACAAGTTCCTACTCAGGAGCAATTTAACATCAAGGATAAAATGCCACATAATTAACCTATGGCGGGGTAGACTCTACACGAACACTAGGAACATATAAAGGGGTATCTTGAACTAATGTTGAATTAGGATGGTGATTATCATATGCCAGCTGGTCGATAGTGACAATGATTCCATTATGATGGAAATGCATCACCCGGAAAAGTGTAGACACCACATCATTCATAACATATACATAATCACGCCCAAGAAGCATATTGAAATATAACGAGCCTTGCACCACTATAACATCAACAAGGACAATATTCCCACCTAACGAGATAAGTAACTAAGGAAGAACCCCCAAATATTCACTAGGACATCTGTCAAAATCCAACATTTCATGTGAAGCGGACACAAGCTCGGGAGATCCCAAGACTTTCCAAACCGAGGAGGATAAAATACTTGTAGAGGCTCCTTCATCCACAATACATCGATAAATGTTTATTGAATTAAATTCACCCCTTATTTGAAAAGATGCAGAAGAAGGAAGACAAGGCTCAGGAAGGTCATTCCAATCAAAGGAAGCCATCTTAGGGCTTGGATGGGGTGTTCTTGAAATGAGCAGAATGCCCTCTTGTTCTGAAATTACTGAACTAGAAATGCTAAAAACATAGTCGGTAGAAACATCACTCCCCGAGAGAAGAGTGGGATCAGCCGAAGATTGCATCGGCATGACCATTTCGGTAGACTCAACACTCTCCAATAGAAGAGTGGGATCAACCCAATATTGCATCAGCGTGACCACTTTCTAAACCACTAGCTGAATAGGTTGTGAGACTACATGGTCTAAAGGCACCTCAACCCCCAAAATAGGAGTGGGATTAGCCGGATACTACATCGCATGACCACTTCATCAACCAAAGACTGAATAGACTGTGAGGAAACTTCAAATGACTTAGAATCAAAAGTTCTTGCAGACAGGGACCACAATATTCATACCTATGGAAGGCCATGGCATAAATGAGTAAGGTGATATCCCTTGCAAAGATTACAAGGGAACTTAGGCTTACATCCTATCCATCTATGTTTCTCAACATAATCAATTCCCCCAGCATGACTAGCAGTGGCTAGTTTCACATCTCCAACATGACTTGTAGAGGTTGGTGATGGATCGATAACATGACTTGCAGAGGCTACAGACCTATTGCCAGTATGACTTGCAGGGACTGGAATTCCCCCCCCAACATGACTTTCAGAGGTTGGGTGCTTGCCCCCAGCATGACTTGCAAAGGCTGGGTGTTGGTCTTTAACATGACTTGTAGAGGTTGAAGACCTATCTCCAACATGACTCATAGAGGTTGGTCATTTATTCCTCCTATTCTTCCTCTTTCTACTTCGTTTAGACTTTTGGTTACTACTAACTGTACTTTCACCAGAGGTGGGAGAAGGAGGAGGAGAAGACTTTTTTGATGAAGGAACATAAACATTATTCCCATGACATAAGGTGCTTAACTGAGAAGATTCAAGAGCATTCGGGAAATTTGGAATGGTACCCAACCAAATCGGTAGTCCCACATTCAACCCAGGAATGTACAAAGTGGCCATCAAAGGGACACCAATGTTTCTGACAAAAGGAAAAGCACAAGAATATGCTTGTGAAGGGGTTCCTTGGTTGGTATCCTTAGGAGATTTAGCCATGAATATATTATGCACAGGTTCTCCCCTTGTGGGATCATTCAAGTCCGTAAAATTCTCACACACTGACTCCAATGAACCAGTGTTATAAAAACAATGCCTATAAAGAGGCGGCTCCACGTTTCTAAGCAGAAGACCAAAAATTCCTCACGATCACTACAGTGGGAGGTCTACCACCTTAGGTTAGAGACCCAAAGAAATGAATTAATAATTCACTATGGAAAACTAGGGAGCACAGAGCACACACTAGAAAAATTCCTATAAGATAAATCAAGAAAACCACTATCTAGTAGGAAGAACAGTTACACTAATCAACACTAGAGAAATTAACCGGTGCAAGTGAAACTCGAGCACGGAAGCACCCTTCAGGTATACTCTGTGAAGTGTGACCTGACATCTTCCATAGGTACCATGGTATACCCTTGCAGTCACCTATGTAAGTCCCTAGAAAATGGGAAACTATGTTGCCAGCTCACAAACAGTCACCATGAGGGTACAGTCGATAGTCGAGTGGACCACAATGAGAAGGATAAAATAGAAAGAAAGAAAGAAAGAAAGTGGTCTGGAATAAAATAGAGGATATTGAACGGATTTGAGGTCCATGAAGCTCCGTAGGAAAATGAAAGCGATAGTATTCCCATGACAGATCCTCAATATGCGTTCCCCACTACGTTTAGTCCGAATTTGGTGGGGTTATCTCCGTTGCCTTTCCTCACATGAACTCATGTTTAACCCCTGTGTTAGAGGGGTGTCACTAGACTTTAACACTCCCTAGCTTTGACTCCGATGTTTGTTTAAAATACTTGAAGAGTTTTCTCTCCAACCTAATTCAAGGCTCTAACCCTAAACTAGTTGATTGACCCTACAAACATAAAAGTCTAATTAATTTTAATTAAGAATTCTTTTTAAGTCTTGATTTACTCAAAATGGGTGCAGTAGTGAACTGATGTTGTTAAGACTCTTGTGAAAAATGAAACTTATAAGAACACTAGAAAAGAAGGATTACCTTTCTTATTTTTTCTTTTGAAATGCTTTTAAGATGAGAAGAAAACACAACACTATGATAATTTCTTTTTCTTTTTCAAATAACAATGCAAAGAAAATGCAAAGAAAGAAAGAGACCTAACAAACTACGTTTTTTTTATTTTCTTCCAATCAAAGAAAAAATAACAAAAGATGCTAAAAGAAATTGATGAATACATGATTCATGGCGCCAGTTCTGCTAGCAGGAAACACCCCCCCCCATGGCTACACCAGGGTTTATAATGTAGGCATATCAATAACCGTTTAAAAGTATCGTACTTGTTTAACTACCCCAAACATACCCCAGACTTATGCAAGAAAAGAAAAATGAGAAGGATCTACATCGTTGATCAGCATGGTGTACATGTGGATCTAGCCAAAATCCAAGTCATTCGTGACTGGCCATCCCCAACCACACTCACTGACCTTCGGATATTCTTGGGCCTTGCCAATTTCTACCGCAGATTCGTGTTGGGATTCTCCCATATTGCATGGTCCCTCAACCAAGTAACCAGGGGTGGTGGTAAGGAGAAAATTGTGTGGGTCTAGTCCCAACAATAAGTGTTCAATGATTTGAAGCGACACTTGTGCTCAGTCCCAAAACGTTCACTACCGGACCTGCAACAACCCTTTGAGATCAATACAGATGCTTCATACTATGTTGTGGGAGCCATTCTCACTTAGTACGACCACCCCATGGCCTATCATAGTGAGAAACTATCAGATTTTGTCCATAAGTACCCTACTTATGACAAATAAATTTACTCCATTTTGCAATCCTTCCGCCAGTGGATACATTACATTCTTAGGAAGGAGACATTCATCCACATTGATCATAATCCACTGCAATTCATGCAGACACAATGAAAATTGCAAAATGATCACCATTAGAAGTGTTCCACATACTTGTATCAACTCCACTTCAACATCAAGTATAAAATGGGAAGCACCAACCACATCGTTGATTTCCTTAGCAGATCACTAGTCATGACACTCACCATGGTGCTAGACTCTTGCAGCCATGAGACCTCTGGATGGCCCCAAATCTATGAGACAGACCCAGAATTCACCACCACCTACCAAATTTTGGGCACAAACGCAGTTGTCACTAATTTCCATCTTTAGGATGGGATATTGTTTCATCTGGGACATATCTGCTTTCCATCAAGCGAGTGAGCGAAGCTGATCTGGGAAGCCCACTACAGTCGGGTGGCAGGAAATTTTGACGTCTAAAATATAGTGGCAATGCTGCAGAAACATTTATACTGGCCAAAACTTCGACATGAGGTTAACAAGTATATCAGATCCTGCATTGCCTACGCGATTACCAAACCGGACACTAAGAAACAGGGCTTGTACACCCCTCTTCCTATTCCTGATAGGCCATGGGAATCCATATCAATGGACTACATGTCAAGCCTCCCATCCACCAAGCGAGGAAATGACTGTGTTTTTGTGGTTGTGGATCATTTCCCTAAGATGGTGATTTTGACCACCTCTAAGAAGAGCATCAAAATAGAGGCCACTACCAAGCTCTTCTTTGAACGAATCTGGGTACATTTTGGAATCCCACAAACCATTATCTCATATCAAGACAGTCGATTTCTCGGCACATTCTAGTCAATCTCACCAAATCCATGGCCTTCCACCCCCATACATATGGCCAAACCAAGTTCATAAATCAAATTATCGTGCATATATTGTGCATGTATAATTCCAAGAACCCTCTCACATGGGATGAGAGTCTCCCCTATGTTCAACATAGCTACAACTGATCCCTGCATAGCTCAATTGACCACATCCCCTTTCAAGTGGGGTTGGGATTCCAACCATTGGGTCCCATAGATGTTGCATTACCCCTTACGGTCACCTCAACCAACTAATATCCTAATCCAAATGAAGTTGACAAAGCCACCTGGTTCATTGAGTTGATCCAGTATATCCTCCAACAGGTTCAGGATATCCTACAAAATTTCAATGACAAGTACAAGCAGCGCCATGATCAACACCGAGTGCCACATAATTTTCAAGTGGGAGACAAAGTTTGGTTGCACTTGTAGAAAGAGTGCCTTACAAGACCCCATCAGAAGCTTTTCCCACTCTGTTATGGGTCGTACACCATCACCAAGGTTGTGGGTGATAATTCTTTCGATCTCAACATTCCTCCTTTTCTTGGCTTTCATCCAGTGTTCAACGCGGATATCCTTCGAGCGTATTTCCCACCATTATTGGACACCTCAAAGATAGCAGAATAGCTGACACCAATAGAGATCAACCCTGAATGCATACAAAAGGAATCTAGTGATCATATTGTGGAAAAATATATCAATGGCACTCGCCAGCAAAGGATCCAACTTTATCAAGTTGTCAAAGCAGGGCAACTCATGCACCAAGGCCAGTGGCTCACCCGAGGCCAAATTCAGCCGAAATTTCCTCGTATGATGGGAGAACTGAACATAATGGATACCATTACTTCCTAAGAGAGAAGGATTGATCCATATTAATTTCAGTGGCCTCCCATCTATTCCAACTGGCTCATTTTGGCAGTTTTCCAGATTGGCAGTCTTTTCCCCAGTTATCAGGTGCTTGACTTGCAGGGCCATTTTGAGGCCCTAAACAACGTTTTTTAGGATTGCAACAACCAAAATATCCCTTGATACATAGCAACAAAATGTTTAGTCATGAGATAGACCTTTCCAACGGGATATTGTGCGCCTAAAACGGAGATCGTATGCAAAAGTTATGACCCCGGGAAGTTGATGTACTAACTTACCCAAACAGGGCCCACATGACTTTTGGCGCTTCATCTCCTAGGGTTAGGGTTTTAGATGTTTAGGATTTTTGACATTCTTGTTTATTGTAAAAAGGCCTTCATATCCTCATTGTAATCATCTTCTTGCGAATGAGCGTGACTGTCACATCTCTTCTTAGAGATAAGCCACCACCATTTTAGCAAGCTTGTTTCCACTGCATTTTACAGTTTCAACTTATTTCCTTATTGAATAGAAACCAATTTTACTGTATATATTTTATTATGTGTTAAGCATATTATTATAATAATTTGTATTCATTTTGTTTTGAAAATATATTTTGGATCACAAACTTACCGATATGACCATTGACCATCAATAATTTCTATTGGTGATTGAAGTACTTTTCCAATTTTTCTTGCCCAACCATCGACCATCAATGAATTCTCTTGGCCAACTCCAACAGTTAGAAATTTCTAACCAAATCCCAGATGAATTTGGACCATTAATCTACCATTCAAAATGATATTGACCATTGATCTACTCCAACCTCCCAACAATTGAAAATGAATCTAGACTATCGGTCTGTCTCATTTTCCCAACTTCTAAAAATGAATCTACACTATCGGTCTGTCTCATTTTCCCAACTTCTAAAAATGAATCTTGGCCATTTATGTACTCGACCTTGATAACTATGAAATTTTTTATAAGTTTTTAAATCTGTTCATGATGAATATGGGCTATTGATATCGAAATCAAATGTGATCTCAATCATCAATTCATCAAACTTTGTCCAAATTTACAATGGCCATTAAACATGAAATTCAACCTTCCAAGTCAAATTTTAACTCTACAACTCTGCATATTGAATCCATTAAACCTCTTAGACATTTCTTAGATATTTACACTCGAATTTTCTTGTGAATTTAGGGATTTCACTCTAATTTTTCTCCATTTTCCCCAAAATTCATCAAAGATTGGAAGTTGTAACAAATAATTTTCCCAAATTCGCACCTTTTCTTGGCCCATATGGGTTCAGTGTATGAACCAAAATCTATGATACCATAATGTAACTACCCCCAACTAATATGGTGATCATTACGACGCTTAAAACACATAAAAAAAAAAAAATCTCTATAAATTAATTTCATGTAGCTTACCAACTACAAATTACATACATATTTAACTATTATTTGATACCATTAATTAAGTGCATCTACACCATACTAAAATTACACATGAATGCAACTAATACCTCATTACAGGAGCATGTAAATCAATCTCATACATAGATTTCATGCACATGTAAAATGTGGTGACTACCTGCATAAGAGATCTAGCTAGCAGAAGAACGAACACAACTTGCAAAGGTAAGAAGACGAGATAAAAATTGGAAAGAAAAGAATACGAATTGTATTACACACTCAAAGAGTGAATAATTACAATAGATATAAGCTACATGAGTAACTAATGCGCCTTAGTAGTGATCTATAGATATCTAGACACTCACTAATAGAAACCGAAGTAATCTTCCACCTAGTCCTAGTTAACTGATCCATGCAATCATTAGTTAATTGAGTCACACATGTGGAAGTGAGAGAAACACATGTAACTATTGGTGATAAAACCAAGGTTTCCATGCATGAGTGACTTCCACTAGTCTAAATAAGTGTAATTGAGGGTAACTGACTCTGAATTGAAGAGGAACGTCCTATTTTGTAGGGGAATATTCTTTAGAGAGAATATTCTCATCTAAGGAAGCATTCTTAGAATTAGACTATCAAACTTAGTAAAATAATTCTAGGTGAGTGTGTAATATCTCAAACACCCTCTTGAACACTACTAGGATGTACATGATTAATGGGTCCCAAAAACCAAGGCCATGTTAGGTACCCATTGTAAAATGCATCTAAAAATGAAACACTAAAAAAGAGAGGAAAGAGGGAAAACCTTATGGGACCCCCCCCCCCTCAAAGTACAATGCATAAGAAAAAAAATGAGAAGGAACAAAAAGAAATTGCTAAGCAATTATGTCCTTCACTCCACGAAGACCTCACAACAGTGCAAGTTTGTGCTCATTGAAGATTATGTTGAACATGTATACTTTTGTATAGCTCTGATGAAGTAGATGCACCAATGAGATGTCTACATACATCCACTTTATATTTTTGTAATGAAGAAGATAAAAATCCCATACCATTCTAAGTTTGGATGGAACTTTGTAAATCGTGCGACTGTTTCTAGAAAAATGTTGAAAATTTGCTAATTTTAAAATGCTCATAACTTCACTTCTTGGACTTCATTTCGAATGATTTTTTTTTTTGAAATTGGGTATTTTTCCGAGAGGAATTAAAATATCCAATTATTTTCTACAATTGTTTCTTAGAAAATGTCATAATTGAATCTAATTTGCATGGCCCCCTTTTTGGATACTGAGATGCATGCATGGTGTATACATGTGGCTCCTGAGATGCATGCATGGTGCATGCAAAAGTGTCTACATGTGACTCCTGAGATGCATGCATGATATAGTATTCATGAAATTCAAAAAACAAATCTAAAATGGAGTAGACATCATCTACAATTAATGGAACAAAAATTTGTTAAGATACTTTTGTAGAAGACTCTTCAGAATAAGAGGCTCGATCTTTTGATGGAGAGATATAGCTAGCAGAAGAACGAACACAACTTGAAAATGTAAGAAGATGAGAGAAAAATTGGAGAGAAAAGAATAAGAATTGTATTAACCATATTCTACACTCAAAGAGTGAATACTTTATAGTATATATAGGCTACATGAGTAACTGATGCGCTATAGTAGTGATCTAGAGAGATCAAGACATTCACTGATAGAAACTGAAGTAATTTGCCACCTAGTCCTAGTTAACTAATCCTTGCAGTCATCAGTTAACTGATTCACACGTGTGGAAGTGAGAGAAACACATGCAACTACTGGTGATAAA
Organism: Picea engelmannii; assembly: GCA_009831015.1. Classification (NCBI taxonomy): domain Eukaryota; kingdom Viridiplantae; phylum Streptophyta; class Pinopsida; order Pinales; family Pinaceae; genus Picea; species Picea engelmannii. The sequence goes on along the minus strand of ML776891.1, from coordinate 2,052,235 downwards.
ACCAAGGTTTCCATGCATGAGTGAATTCCACTAGTCTAACTGAGTGTATCTGACTCTGAACTGAAGAGGAATTCCCTATTTTGTAGGAAAATATCCTCTAGAGATAATATTCTCATCTAAGGAAGTGTTCTCAACATTGCACTATCAAACATAAGTAAATAATTATAGGTGAGTTTGTAATATCTCCAATAGCATAATGATTAAAACTCATAATACAAGATATAAAATAGATAAAAAACTTATCTTTTTAAAATAGTTGTGCAACCAGTTTCTTGGGATGAACATTCCACCCAACCATATAATTGTTGTTCCAAATATCAACAAGTTACCCTCGAGATGGGGATATCAATCCACAAAAGAGGGTGGTCTCTCACTTCCCACTCACATATCATAAAAACCACAAACAATTGGTAGCCTCCTATATCTATCATGATTTTCCACCATCTCTCTTCCTCTTGACCTACCCAACCCAAGGATTGTACCCCTTAATTGTTTTTAGTCCCTTGGGAATCCAATTTGTTTATCAGGGTTTCTCTAGCATAGGTAACCATGAATATCTTTGTTGGGAACTCAAGGGAACTCATTGCCAATAAAACTACCAGAAAACAACAACAAACACTTGTTCTTATAGTGCAACTCACATAGAAGTTCACTCTTCAGGATTGAAAACTTGGTTCTTCAATATTCTACTCCAAATACACTTCATAATTTTCTCTAGCGTGCTCCAAAATTCACCCTTCATGGTTACTCCATCTCCAAGATATTCTTTTCTACTCTCCACTTGTTTCTCATGCAAACACATTGAATATTTAAAACTGTTGTAACTCCTCATACAAATTTCCTCTCTTTGTCTTTCTTTCTTGAATTAAACTCTTCCCCAAAATGATTGTACTCAACCCCCATGCTTCTAATAACTATGGTATGTGACTTCTCAAACCCACCCTCTTACATGTATTCAATGATTGGATTTGGGGAAACTCAACAATAAATTAGAAGGTTCATATTGTTGGAATATTCACCAATAATGAGAGGGGGGGGGTGAATCAACATTGAGCACTTTTTACTATTTTCAATCACAACATTAACTTATCAATGATTCCATTAACTTAATATTGCATTTAACATATCATGAAAATATAACCATAAAAAATGCACCACATCCTACATAGTACACAACATATTTTTATGTGGAAACCCAAATGGGAGAAAACCACATAATCATTTCTTACATAATAGAAGATTACATTCACAGGAAGCACCAATTTCCAAAATTATCCAACACCAACTGGAAGGAGGCTCCAACCCCTTGTTTACAAGATCCAACATGAAGGAAGCTACAACTCCCTAGATTCTCCATATCCAACTGGAAAGAGGGTCCAACCCCCTGATTTACAAGCTCCAACTCCCTGCATTCACCAGCTCCAACTAGAAGGAGGCTCCAACCCCCTATTTTACAAGAACCAACTTGAACGAGACTTCAATATCCTGCCTTGCACCACCCTGCCACCCTAAATTATAAATGGAGACTCAACCTGTCACTGTCATTGTCATTGATACTGCCATTGTCCATAATACTATTATTATCACTGATATTGATACCTCATCATCATCAACCTGTAACTATCATCGATACGGATACATCATCATCACCATCATCAATGGACCCATAATGAATCACATATATCATATTCCAAGATCACCAAGAACATCTCTCAGACATATTTTCAACATTACCAATATGTGCATCAAACCATGTGCCAAAGACATGCCTCAAGCAAGTTCCAAAACATCCATAACATACCTCAAACCAAGTGCCAACATATACTTCAAGCATGTGACAAAACATCCATAACATACCTCAAACCAAGTGTCAACATATGCCTCAATCATGTGACAAAACATCCATAACATACCTCAAACCATGTGCCAACATATGCCTCAAGCAAGTGCCAAAACATCCATAACATACCTCAAACCATGTGCTAACATATTCCTCAAGCATGTGCCAAAACATCCATAACATGTATTTTCAATCATGTGCTAATTTCTATATGATGTACTTCTGTATGTATTTTCAGACCTCTAAAAATTTCACATCCCGCAAAATCCCAGAAAAGAATTCATGGAAAAAATGTCAAGCTGACTTGTTTAAAACATATTGCAAGACCATTCAGGAACTATGACTTCTACAAAGCATATATATGAAATTGTTGCACACAAATGTTTGAAATTTTAACCAAATACATTTTGAGATATTTATTCCATCACCTAAAAATTTCAAGGTCTAAAATGTCTCAAAAACAAAGTTACAGTGAAAATGGAAAACCTTCCTAAAGTTTGTCCTATTCTGGAGAGAGAAATTGTACAGTATGCCATGTGCTCAATATTTGATAACTGATTCTAAAAATCATGCACAAGATACTAAACATTGTCCTAGTTCCATTGAAATTGGTCTCACGCAATTTTGATCATCTATGAATAAGTTATGATTGTTTTTCTCAGAACACATGTTTGAGACTAGTTTTAGGACTACTCAAAAACCCTATCTTCCACATAGTGTATCTCCAAAAATATAATGACCCAGAAGATGAAAATTTTACCACATGTACCTTGATATTTCGTCTCAACATCCTCCAAGTTTCACTATCTGAATAATTCTAGGAAAAACATTTATAGAAAAAAAATGGTAAGATGACCTTTAAATAACATACCTTAGAACAAATCATCACAAGACTTCATCCTCCCTTGGAATTTCACCCTTCTTCACTTCATCTTCCCTATGAAATTCACCTCATATCTCCTTGGTTACCTAAAATAAAAATCACTTGAGTTTATGTGACAAATGAACTCCTAGGTGTCTTATTTATGCTAGATCTGACACCCTCCTTTTAGAGCCAACTTTGGGATTCATGACCACACATATGAGGATTCTTAACCACTTAACCATATTTCCAGGGATTCTTGTATACTTATTCAAAGCGTCTTCCTATGAGGTCCATGCTTAGAGATACACCATAAGGGGACCACTTTGGAGACTTATCCAAATACACCCATCTCTTGGACTTATTCTAGGGTTTGCATCAATGAAAATCGACTTTCCAACAATCTCCCCCTTTGGCATTGATGGAAACACTCATACTCTCCCTATGATATTACTCCCGATATTTCTCTCTTCATTTTTCTCTCCCCCTTTGACATCAATGGAAAAGGGTAAATCTCTTTTGGAATTCTCCCCCTATCTTCATGCTTCTAATATTTCTCTCCTAATCTTTCTCTTCCCCTTTGATATCAATGGAAAAGAGTAACTCTCTTTGGAGATTCTCCCCCTGTCTTCATGATTTTCTTATTTGTCTTCCCCTTTGACATTAAGGGTAACTTCCTCTATTTATTTCTCTCCCCTTCTCTTCTTTTGCAAGATTTCATGTAGATCAATTTTGGCCTTTTTATATTTGTTTTATTTCCTCTCTTCCGGTGCTCATTGTCCATTGGTGCTACATGTTACTGTAATCTACTGACGTATATGAAAATCATTCATTTTAAGGTTTCTTCATCACTTGAATTCAAGTTTTCATGGATTTTCATATTCACTAAACTAACATCAATCACATAATCATCCAACAATCTTCTCTTGGCAGCGTAACTCTTCCTGATGGTTTCTCTTTGTCTTGTTGTGCCTGTCATTGCTTGCCTTCCTATGACTAGATGGTTTCACCTGTCAATATTATTTACTTCTGAGTCATATTCTTTACAATGAGACCATCTTCCTTTATTGCAATTCCTTTTGAGCTCATGCTTTAATCCACTGCCATGTATCTTATTTGGCTCATGTCAAGTATAATCTTCTAGACCTACCAAATATCTCATGAAATCATATATGTCCATATGTCATAAAAAGTTTCTATGACTCTTCTACACAACTGCACACACTATTGACTAATCTGACACTTTACTATTATGAGAGCTTCTTCAAATCTTCTGCAACTAATCACCACATATCAAATATTTCCACTAGTATATTCTATCTTCAGATCAAACTCTATAGGTTTGCATGGGGATTAAAATTGATTATTAATAAGCCAATATGTCACGAGACATTCTACACTTCTATCATCAAACCATTCTAAATATTTTTTCCCAAAAGTTTCAAACAAATACTTCAGACTGCCCGAAAGACAATTCTCTAATATGAATTTTTTTGCTGCTTAGACTCCCCCTCTTCAATATTCACATTTACTAGGACTCTCCAAGCCATATGGCTTAGAAAAATGGCTGAATCCACCCTGTTGTGAAGTCATATTCCTCTTCATATATAGATTCATCATCTTCCTCTTCTCCTATATATTCATCATTATCTTTCACTTCTACAATTCTCATGAGTATGATATTTGGGAGCTCTTTATTTACATGTTCTTCTTGTTCTTGTTTTCTTCTCCAAACTTTTTTGTATCTGATATCATTGTTTTCTTCCATGGAATACTGCATAATGATTCTACAATCACAATCTATATGTCCATAATTGTGGAATTTGTAGCATTCAATATCATAGGGAGCCACATAATCATCTCTTGTTTGAACATTTCTTCCATACACTCTACAATCCACAGCTTTATGTCCAAAGTTATTACAAGTAAAACAATAACCATAAAAGAAACTTTGATACCTGGAAGTGAATAATCCTCTTTGTGGTGTATTCCTTTTGAGTTCATGCCCAGTTTGATCATGATATTCTCCTTTCTTCATCATCTAGATCTTCATTAATTCTTTTTTTATCTCGGCTTCTTAAAGTTTGGTTTTGAAGGGGTTGATTTCTTCTTCAATTATTCTTTCATGTTGATTAAATTCTACTTCAAGCTCATTTAAGTCCTTAGACATTTCCTTGAGATGACTTGTCAATATCTTTTCTCTCTTTTCTTCTTCTTTTACCTTGTTTTTGAAATGATCAAGTTCTTTGGGATTTTGAGAAATCTCCTTTAGTTTGATCAATTCCTCCTCGAGTGATTTTTTTTTCTTCCTTTCTCTTTTTATCTCATTTAAGTCACTGATTAGTTCTTCTTTAATATCTACTTCACCGTATTCATAATCCTAGTCATTTCCTTTCTAAGTTTCCATTTCCATGAAGAGTACTCTTTTTGAATTACTATCATTATCACCATCTTCATCAGATGAGGAACTTTATTCACTTGAGTAGAAACTTTTCTTGAAGGCTTTTCTTTTATCTTCTTTCTTGTTTCCCTTTTGATATCTCTTTTCTTTCTTGGGAACTTCTTCTTCATCACTATATGAATTCTTAAAATAAGGACATTTAGAAGCAAAGTGACCAATTTTACCACAATTAAAACATTTCAAAGGAAGCATACCTTTGTGATTTTTGGTTGCTCTCTTCAAATTCCGTATGGATTTGACCATTTCTTCATCTTCTTCTGAATCAACATTGTAGTTGCAATTTGACTTTGTCTTTTTTTTGTTCTTCTTTATCTTCTTGGATGAATTATCTTTCTTTGTTCTGATTTCATAAGTTGTAATAATTCCACATAACTCATTCATGCTCAACGTAGAAAGATCTTCTCTTTCTTCTAGGGCTGAAATATTATGATCAAATCTCATTGGAAGAAGCCTTAGAACTTTTTTAACAATTATCGTTTCTTTAATTTCTTCTCCCAATCCTTTAATAAAATTCACTATTTCATCAACTTGAAGAAAGTAAGCTGCAATATCTTCATCTTCCTTCATTTTCAGTTGTTCAAATTTACCTCTATGCATTTGAAGCTTGGCCCCTTTGACTTTGGAATCTCCTTTGTAAATATTTTTAAGTTTGTCCCAAATATCCTTTGCAGTGTCTCAATGCATAGCTTTGACAAATAATAAATCAACTAGACTACTTAGAATGATTCTTTTAACCTTCGAATTGTTTTCACTATTTTTCTTTCCATATTTGTTCGTTGGGGGAGTCGAAACTTCCATGTATCCTTCTACTATTGATTTCCAGACATCAAATCCATGTGCATGTAAAAATGTTTTCATCCTTTTATTCCAAAAGGCATAATTCTTCCCATAAAACATTGGAGGTCCATTATATGTGCACTCCATGATCTACCTTCCTGTGCTTAAATTGTTTTTGAAGGAACCTTCTCTGATACCAATTGTTGGAATATTCACCTATACTAAGAGGGGGGGTTGAATCAATATTGAGAACCTTTTTACATTTTCAATCACAACATTAAATTATCAATGATTCCATTCACTTATGATTTCATTTATCATATCATGTACATATAAAAATAAACAATAAATCACATCCTACATAGTACACAAGATATTTTTACGTAGAAACCCAAATGGGAGAAAACCACTGAATTCTTTATTATGTATTAGAATATTACATTCATAGGAAGCACCATCTTCCAAAATTGTCTAGCACCAACTGGAAGGAGGCTCCAACCCCCTGTTTATGGGCTCCATCCTGAAGGAAGCTACAAATCCTTAGTTTCGCTAGATCCAAGGAAGGAGTCTCCAACCCCCTGATTTACTGGCTCCAACCTAAAGGAAGTTCCAACTCCTTGTATTCTCTAGCTCCAACTAGAAGGAATATCCAACCCCCTAGTTTACAGGCACCAACCTAAAGTAGACTTCATTCTCTTGCCTTGCACCACCCTGTTTCCTTGAATTATAAATGGAGACTCAACATGTCACTGTCACTGTCATGGTCACTACCACTGATACTGTCACTTTCCATGATACTATCATTTTCACTGATACTAATACATCATCGTCATCAACCTATCACTGTAATTTATACTAATACATCATCATCATCAACCTATCATTGTTACTGATACTGATACATCATCAACAAAATCATATCCAATCACATAGATCATATTCCAATATCACCAAGAACATCTCTCAAACATATTCTCAAAATTAACAATATTTGCATCAAATCATGTGCCAAATACATGCCTCAAGCATGTGCCAAAACACCCATAACATAACTCAAACCAAGTGCCAACATATACCTCAAGCATATGAAAAAACATCCATAACATACCTCAAACCAAGTGCCAACATATACCTCAAATATGTTCCAAAACATCCATAACATACCTCAAACCATGTGCCAACATATGCCTCAAGCATGTGCCAAAACATCCATAACATACCTCAAATATGCAAACTTGTAAGATTCACCACGAGCTCAATTTTCCATTATGTATTTTGAAATTTCTATATGAGGTGCTTCTGTATGTATTGTATAACCTATGAAAATTTCACAGTCTGCAAATTCCCAGAAAACAAGTTATGGAAAAAATGCCAAGATGTCTTGTTTCAAACATATTTCAGGACCATTAAGCAAAGATGACTTCCACAGAGCATATCTCTAAAATTGTTGTGAGACACTGTCTCAAATTTTAACCATATATAATATGCAATCATTCTTCCATCTCCTCATAATTTTAGGGTCTTAAATTTCTCAAAGTAGCAGTTATAGAGAAAATGGAAAACCTTCATGAATTTTGGCCTATTTTGGAGAGTGAGCTTGTACAATACATCACACGCTCAATATTTTATATCTTATTTTTAAAATCAAATAAACGATACTACTGACGATTGTGTTTCCATTGCAATTTGTCTCACATAATTTGGATCATCTATGAATAGTTTATGACTATTTTACTCAGAACACTTGTTTGAGACTAGTTTCAGAACTACTCAAAAACCCTATCTTCCACAACGTGTATCTCCCAAAATACAACGACCCAAAAGAAAATTGTTTTACCAGAGTTACCTTGATATGTCTTCTCAACATCCTACAAGTTTCACTATCTGAATCATTCTATAGAAAAGGTATAGCGAAAATTGTAAGATGACCTTTAAATAACATACATTAGAACACATCATCAAAAGATTTCATCCTCCCTTGGAATTTCTCCCTTCTTCAGTTCATCTTCCCTCTAAAATTCACCTCATATGTCCTTGGTTACCTCAGATAAAAATCACTTGAATTGATGTGACAAATGAACTCCTAGGTTCCCTATTTATACTAGATTTGGCACCTTTGTTTTAGGGCTAACTTCAGGATTTATGACCACACCTCTAGGGATTCTTAACCACTTAACCATATTTCCATGGCTTCTTGTAGACTTCTTCAAAGAATCTTCCCATGAAGACCATTCTTAGAGCTACACCATAAGGGGACCAATTTGGATACTTATATAAATACACCTATCTCTTGGACTTCTTCTAGGGTTTACATCCAGGGTTGACATGAGTGACAACCAACTTTCCAACACATATACCAATACAAAATTTAGGAAGTGGATTGAATTAATAGAAATGGGTAATTTCCCCTTAGACCCCTCTCTTAAAAATTCTCTTATATCCTCCCATCTCTTTTGGATTAATCAAATCCCATCTATGTCCATGTCCCCTAGCAACTGGCATCACATTTTATTATTAAAGTCATAAATAAAATTTGCATATACATCCCTTGGTTATGGCCACATTTCCTATCTACATTATGTATTAATTAAACTAGGGATTATAGTGGGGATGTTACATATACTATGGGACATTTTAAGCTTTCAAGAATATAGGTTGGGTTGCATACATGTTTGCATTACCTATATCCATGATAATTCATAATTTTTTGCATGTGTCTTTATTAAAGAAATATGTTCCCAATCCTAACCACATAATTGATTGAACTGTGATCCAGGTGGAGCAGAAAACGGAATTTCAGGTGGATCTATCCTGCATTCTAGATTGGAAATTCACATTTCTCGGGTTAAATTCCATCGTCCTAGTAAAGGTCCAGTGGACCTGCTACTGTCCTAAAAACGCTACGTGAGAGCACAAAGAGACCATGTGGGAGGAGTACTCACAAAGTTCTGCAAATTTTCAAGAAAACTAAACGTACATTTGTATATAAGTGTGCAAGGCTCCATTTTGGTAGTTGGAGTACCTGGAGCCACATCTCAGAGAATTGTTTTCCAACATGTATTGGAGCCCTGGAAGGGAAGTGGTACAACCTAAGGGACTGCAGTGTAGAGAACATGGTACACTTCCTTGGGTTGTGTATATTGCGCGGAATTGTTGTAGTTGTGAACTTGAAAAATATCAATTATTATGATGTGAATTGTGTATATGCATGTTTGTATGGTTTTTCACAGCAAGGAGGGGTGAATATTGTAGGGGTAGGGGAATTTAACATCCCCATTTTTAATCCCTGACGTAGCGATGTGTAATGTAAATACAATGTACGACCGCAGACTTGCCTATGCAATATGTAAATATTGTATATCGTAATAATAAAATAAAATGTTATGTCGGTTGTAGATGGAAACATACGAAGTCATGGGGGATATGTTTCCACAAGAGAGGAGGTCCAAGGGGTCGAAATGGGGGAATATTCATGTGTATTAATCCCAACCCACTTTTCTAAAATTATTATTGTGTATGAACCTTCTAATTTTCTTTTGAGTGTATCAAAGTCGAATAATTAAACACATGTAAGAGGCTTGGTGTGAAAATTCACCTCCATGGTTGTTGAGGGCATGGATTTGAGTACAATCAACATTAGGGAATGTGAGATTCAACATCAATGTGTAAAAGGAAAATTTCAATGGGTATTGTAGGCATTTTTTACATGCAGTTTTTAAAGAAACAAGAGTGTGAAGAGTGCTAGAGATTGAAGGAAGCCATATTGGGCATGTGTGGCATCTTGTTGGAGTTTTAAATTCGTGAATAAATAGGTTTGTATTCCTGTAGAGTGAGATTCTATGTATGATATTTCCGCAATAGTAAGTGAGCTTGTTGTTGTGAGATTTTCTTGTTGCAGTTAGCATCCCTGGAGTCCCTAGCAAGAGAGATTCCTATCCAACCTGTGTTGGATCCCTAGAGGGAGGTGGGAAGGGTTGAGGGATTTCATGTATATAAGGAGCATCACATTCATTTGGTTTTCAAGTCGAGGGGAAGATATATGGGGGATTGGTATATTTGTACAAAAAATTAGCTTTTTGTGGGTTGTATTGGGTTGTGAGTGGACAAAAGAGAGACACTCTTTTCTTGTGGATTCATATCCCCATCTTGGGGGTGATTTGTTGTTTCTACTTGGAGCAACAAACATAAGGTTGGGTGGAATTTCCATCCTCTACAACTAGTTGCACATTTTATTTTCAAAGATAGGTATTTTTATCTCTATTTCATTGTTTTTAACTATAGGTTTTATTTCTTGTGTGTACACTTTGAGTTTTGAGAAAGTATATTTTTTTGTGTAATGTATTTGATTGTCTATATTCTGTTTTTAAAAATTTTGTTAGTTGCATGCCAAATATTGATGCTTGCATTTAGTTTAATGGTATAAAAAAAAAATTGATGGGTTTAGTAATGGGGGTCACTGCACTACCATTCATTGCCTTCATGCTTGCATGTGTTATTTCCTCAAAGAATAAATATTTAAGCATGTGGGGATTTTGCAGTGCAAGATATTAGATATTATTTTTGGGATTAACTGCGTAGTGTAAGTCATGAATCTATGACCCATATCCATGTGTATTAGTCGCAACTGACCAATAATTCTCATGATTTGAATAGTCCACTTAGAACTCATTTCATCGGGTGATTCTCACAGGTGTGAAGAAGTGGGATTGAAACCAATGAAATGAATCACGTAGCATCAATCATCACTTCTGGGGCTTGCACCCGGTAGCCAAGACTTCCTAGGTGGTCACCCATCCCAAGACGCCTGTGGCTCAAGCGTGCTTAACTATGGATTTTTCCCCACAATCAAGCCCACTTAGATTGCTACCCCATTTGTAAAACCTTAGAAAGTATTGTGCCTTATGAACTACCCAGTTAGAGATCCCTTAACTCTTATTATTTAAGGATATAGGGGATTCCGTGCAAGATATTAGATATTATTTTCAGGATTAGCTGCATAGTGTAAGTCATGAATCTATGACCCATGTCCATGAGTATTAGTCGCAACTGACCAATAATTCTCATGATTTGAATAGTCCACTTAGCACTCATTGCATCGGGTGATGCTCAGAGGGGTGAAGAAGTGGGATTGAAACCAACGAAATGAATCGCATAGCATCAATCATCACTTCCTGGGCTTGCACCCGGTAACCAGGACTTCCTAAGTGGTCACCCATCCCAAGACACCTCTGGCTCAAGAACGCTTAACTGTTGAGTTTTCCCCACAATCAAGCCCACTTTTCTTGCTACCCCATTTGCAAAACCTTAGAAAGTATTGTGCCTTATGAACTACCCAGTTAGATATCCCTTCACTCTTATTATTTAAGCATATAGGGGCTTCCGCAATGCAATATATTAGATATTATTTTTGGGATTAACTGCGTAGTGTAAGTCATGAATCTATGACCCATATCCATGAGTATTAGTCACAACTGACCAATAATTCTCATGATTTGAATATTCCACTTAGCACTCATTGCATCGGGTGATGCTCACAGGGGTGAAGAAGTGGGATTGAAACCAACAAAATGAATCGCATAGCATCAATCATCACTTCTGGGGCTTGCACCTGGTAACCAAGACTTCCCAGGTGGTCACCCATCCCAAGACGCATCTAGCTCAAGCGTGCTTAACTATGGAGTTTTATTGGTCAGTTGTGACTAATACTCATGGATATGGGTCATAGATTCATGACTTACACTACGCAGTTAATCCCATAAATAATATATAATATCTTGCACTGCGGAAGCCCCGATATGCTTAAATAATAAGAGCGAAGGGAGCTCTAATTGGATAGTTCATAAGGCACAATGCTTGCTAAGGTTTTTCAAATGTTGTAGCAATATAAGTGGGATTGATTGTGGTGAAAAATCCATAGTTAAGAACACTTGAGCCAGAGGCATCTTGGGATGGGTGACCACCTGGGAAGTCCTGGTTACCGGGTGCAAGCCCCGAAAGTGATGATTGATGCTATGTGATTCATTTTGTTGGTTTCAATACCACTTCTTCATCCATGTGAGCATCGTCTGATGCAATGAGTTCTTAGTGGACTATTCAAATCATGAGAATTATTGGTCAGTTGCGACTAATACTCATGGATATGGATCATAGATTCATGACTTACACTACGTAGTTAATCCCGAAAATAATATCTAATATATTTCACTGCGAAATCCCCTATATGATTAAATAATAAGAGTGAAGGGAGATCTAACTAGGTAGTTCATAAGGAACAATACTTGCTAAGGTTTTGCAAATGAGGTAGCAAGCTAAGTGGGCTTGATTGTGGGGAAAACTCCATAGTTAAGCGCGCTTGAGCCAGAGGCGTATTTGGATAATTAATGCTATGTGATTCATTTCATTGGTTTCAATCCCACTTCTTCACCCCCATGAGCATCACCCGATGCAATGAGTGCTAAGTGGAATATTCAAATCATGAGAATTATTGGTCAGTTCCGACTAATACTCATGGATATGGGTCATAGATTCATGACTTACACTACGTAGTTAATCCTGAAAATAATATCTAGTATCTTTAACTGTGGAAGCCCCTATATGCTTAAATAATAAGAGTGAAGGGAGCTCTAACTGGGTAGTTCATAAGGCACAATACTTGCTAAGGTTTTTCAAATGAGGTAGCAATCTAAGTGGGCTTGATTGTGGGGAAAATTCCACAGTTAAGCGCACTTGAGCCAAAGGCGTCTTGGGATGGATGACCACCTGGGAATTCATGGTTACTAGGTGCAATCCTCGGAAGTGATAATTGATGCTATGCAATTCATGTCGTTGGTTTCAATCCCACTTCTTCACCCCTGTGAGAATCACCCGATGAAATGAGTGCTAAGTGGAATATTCAAATCATGAGAATTATTAGTCATTTGTGACTAATACTCATGGATATGGGTCATAGATTCATGACTTACACTACGCAGTTAATCCTGAAAATAATATCTAATATCTTGCACTGTGGAAGCCCCTGTATGCTTATATAATAAGAGTGAAGGGAGCTCTAACTGGGTAGTTCATAAGGCACAATATTGGCTAAGGTTTTGAAAATGGGGTAGCAAGATAAGTCGGCTTGATTGTGGGGAAAACTCCATAGTTAAGCACGCTTGAGCCAGAGGCGTCTTGGGATGGGTGACCAGTTGGGAAGTCCTGGTTACCGGGTGCAAGATCTGGAAGTGATGATTTATGCTATGTGATTCATTTCATTGGTTTAAATCCCACTTCTTCACCCCTATGAGCATCATTCGATGCAATGAGTGCTAAGTGGACTATTCAAATCATGAGAATTATTGGTTAGTTGTGACTAATCCTCATGGATATGGGTCATAGAATCATGAATTACACTACACAGTTAATCCCGAAAATAATATTGAATAAATATTTCTTCATGTAATCATAGTTAGAAAGAGTTTCTAAAAAGGAAAAGGACCCATCCCAAGAAGGGTGATAGATTCCACTTGTTTCCAATCACTCTTATCAGGTGATATTACATTTTTCAAGAATTTTCATTAGACTAATAATATGAGTATTGATGTTTTCCTCAAAAATTTTGGATTTAAATGACATTATTGTAGTTAAATTTGTAACATAATTGCATGCATGTTGTATTTTTTTTGTTTGATGTTATAATATTATTGTTATTGTCCCATAACTAACCATTTTTTGTTGTTTAGATTAAAATCTAGCTAAATATGGGTTTTTTTTCTCACTAATGCAATAAAATACCTAATACAGATTAGTGAGTCCACTTTGGGGTTATATAATTTTATCTTGTTTCTTAATTTGTTAGAAATAAATTTCTAACTTCTGGGCCCTTATAGGGTCATTTGCAGGTCTATAGTTTCACTCAACACCCACCATTAGAGGCTGGATTCCAAGAAATCTCATTTTTTGAAAATTGGTGCCCCGCTTGACTATTTTAATATGTTCCTCAAGGTTAGTGGAGAAGAGTATTTGATAACCACACCAATGGTGCAATATGATTGTGTGTTTCCCACATTAGTTTCTCACACAAGTATTTTCACCAACATTGTGTGCAATGCATGTGATTGTCTCTGAAATAGACTGAGTGAGTCTACCCAAATTTAGTTTTTTAGGATTATGAAATAATTTTAGGAAGTATCGGTAGTAGTTCTTTTTTTTTAGGAATTGTAGGTTGTTGTGTCTAATCTATTTCACTTTGTTTCTTGTGCCTAGTAATTAAATCACTTAGTGGCAAGGGGGGAGAAATCACAAATCCTAGTTCATTCCATGTTGATGGCTTATTGCTTGTCATTGCACATGAGTTCATGGCTTGATTCCTTATCCATTCCCATTTCAAATTGGTGGTTCATTCAATTAATATTTATTAAACTCATTTAAAAAAATAACCAGGTTAAAAACCTTATGGTTAACCACTCACTTCCTGCAATTATTTCCTTATTGAAGAATTGATGATTAATTATTGTTTTCAAGGTTATCATTTATTTTTTATGTTATAACAATTCTCACAAAGGGACCTAAAAGATATCTCATCTTAAGTATACTCTTTTCCTGTCACTCACAAGTGATTTTATCAAATCAAAAAAGGGTGATAGAGTGAAATAGCTCCCCTATCACACTTACATTTAAATTGTGGTTTGTCTTTTGAAAATTTGGTGACAAAACTCAAGAAACTAATTAGACTAAGAAAGAAACCTAAAAGTTCAATTATTTGTCTTTGTAATTTCTCAAAGTTTTTACAATATTTACTTTTTACAATTTATTTTCAATTATTTGAATTCAACATTGTGGTTTATCACTTGAAGCACACACATGAAGGACCTAAAAATTCTTATCACCCGATTTTGCTTTTCATCCCTCTACCTATAAAGTGACCTTAGTGAATTATAAAGGGTTATAAGTCTGAAATACCTCCTTCGTTACACAATTTAATCAAATCCATTGGTTCATGACACCAGTGTAGCCCGCTTAAAAATCATCAATGTAATTATCTCACTAACTTACATCCTCCATTTAAGGTCATAAAATAATTTCTAGTCTAAGTTAGGATTGTGGGGATAAGAATCCAAATAACCCCCCATAATCATTTCTCATATGAAACATAGTTTTTTCCTTAGGGAGATTAAAATCCTTTAATATCAAGTGTGAAAAAACCAACACAAGGAGATACATTGTGGGGTTAAATGTTGAGATCAAATGGTTTATGAAAATATCATTCAACCACCTAGCTCTATTTTTACTATGTTCCTTGACTAATGGAGGATAAGAGTCCCTTGTTAACATTTATAAAAGGTAACTTATTGGCCAAAATTTAGGATTTCTTCATGGGTGGCATTTGTGGGATGAATTATCACCTGAGACAAATAACATTGGCCATTGGGAAATGTTTCCAATTCCATTGATACATGCCCCCAATTCTCTTCACTATGACTAACACTTTCACACCTTCACTTGTCATATGTGGTGGATTCAAACCCCATCCATTGAGATATTTTAGAATGCCAACTTACATTTGAGTGGTAAGTCATTAGAGTCATAGGAGATGGGATTTTATTTTATCAAAACGATCATGCAAAAGAATCCCTTGTGATTTAGTGAAATAAATTTAAACATGATTGCACCATGTGCACATTGATTTAATTATGCGCATATTTTCTTTGAGTAGATCATAATTTTATATATTAGCACTATTATGTTGGATAAGTTCTTTATACTAAAAATAATTTGACACAATTAACAATCATAGAGAACTCCCAATCACCTAAGAATTCTTATAGGATTCAAAACCTTCCTCCTCTACTTGGAGGAGTTCCTACTATTTTTTTTCTCCTTCGAGATCAATAGGATATTATTTGGATCCACCATTGGGAATGGCGTTGTTATGATTAGTTGTACTAGGATCATCCTTGATAAGATCATTTTCTATTAGATCTCATTTTAGGAACTTGACCCAATCAAGTTCAAGTTCACATCAAGTATCCTCAATGGTGGATGTACCACCACCACATTTTTCCACACCAAGATCACCCCACACTCCTAACTTACCATATGTGGCTAGTCTAAATCCCCTAGATTTTACGAAGCTAAAAAATGACCCCATTTTGTATGACCTGAATTGGGAACCTATGTCAACCAAAATTCCCCTCAATATTCCAAAATTCAAGGGATGATCAGATGAAGATCCAACCAACCACATCATGACCTTCTATTTATGGTGTTCATCTAATAGTATCACTAATGATACTATATGTCTTAATTTATTTTAAATAACCTTCACTAAGACATTAGATAAGTGGTATATCAACAAAGTAGTAGGATCAAATGAAAACCTTACATCTTTAGCTAATGTGTTATTGGAATTATTCCAATTACCGGTACATTATGACATGGCATTGGAAATCCCCATAGATTCTCTCCAAACCACATCTACCCATATCATGGATCATATCCATGAATGGAGTTGATGATGTATCTTGTGTAAAATAAAATTCAAAGACAAACCCCTCTTGGATTTGTTTTTTAATCCCTCTTATTGATTACCAAATATTTGTTCACTATCATACCTTAGATAGAAGATAAGGCCATTCTCAAAGAACATAGTTTTGACTTAATCTATGCCCAATAAAGGTATTTACACAAGGTCATTCCTAATATCCCTCTCTCTCATTGTTTTGAACAAGAAACTCCCAATGCATATCATTTTTTGGATGGGGTGATTGGATCTATGGTTCATGTTACTAATCCATATGGGAACATAACACCTTATGGAACAAGTTACAATGGTAACCATTAAGGTAGAGATAACACTTTTCAAAGTGGAACTAGTATTTTCTATGAAAAACCTACATATGTGCACTTCAACATTCCCTACAATTCTAAGAAACAACTCATATAATGGACAACGTCCATCAAACATAGGTCTTATCATGCCCCCTCAAAATCCCATTCTTTGCAACATCTACATGTCCCTTCATGAAATCCTCAAAATTGTAACAAAGGCATGTCTACATCATATAATTCACATAATATATATAGTGCCCCACATAGGCCAACCCTTACTACCCATTCCATGGCCCCTTACTATGGTTTGTGAAAATACAAAACTCCACACAACAAGGTGGTTTTAACTTTTTCCAATCTTCACTCACTCAACAAACCCAAGCATTTGAGTATTTGAACACAGTAAATCCATAAAATCCACAAAATAATAGGAAATAAAGGGAAGAACAAAGTTCAAAACTCACCACAAGGATTAGGGGAAATAGGGGGAAACACCCCCAAGCCACCCAACAACAAAAGGGACAATGTAATCCTAGGGAAACAAAACCCAAATTCTAGCAATAACAATCAACCAAAACAAGGGGAAAACAATGGTTCGAGGACTAATTTATCATGTTCACTATGTGGTGAATGTGGTCATTACATTCAATATTTCTCCCAAATTGTTAAATTCAAACAAATAAAGGAAATGATGTCCAACCAAGGAGCTAATACCACACCCAAGAACAATCCCCCCCAACAAACATATTCTACCTTGCCTAAATCAATAGTATTGTGCAACCCTTTCCCCTAGTAAGGAATTGTATCTAACAAGTAGGAAACCAACAACTCCTCCCGACTATTAGGATCATATCCACCTCAAAATATTTGTCAATTGGGACATCCCTCTTATAAAAAATATTCATGAACTCAATAGATATTAACCTTCATACTTGCAATTGACAATATGGAATGTCACTTCACTTGAATCTGGTAAAACCAGAGGGAATCCAAGGATTCACTAGTGGTCCTTTATAAATTTTGTACCCTAGTAATGACCCTACACCACCAGTACCAAATCCATCTTTATTACACACTACTCATAATCCCCATGCAAGGGATTCTTAGATTTATAGTATCATTGATGACCTAGTACATTCACCCATGTCCATGTCATCACTTGAGGTCCTCCAGATAAGTACTTTTCAAGGGAAGGCATTGTTATACACATTAGGCACTATCAACCATTCACAGTTAATGGCCTTTAATTTAGGAAATTTTGAGCCTCAACTTCCATCATTAGTTTTATTTCAAATTTCAACCTTTATCAAAAACACCATTATCCATCAATGTATCTTAGGGTGCATTTACATGTATCATGTCTACCACAATTCAGAATAATTTGGGTTCCCCGAAGCTCAATTCATCTTCCATTATTCTTAAGGAGTATGAAGCTCACCCTTCCCAACCAAAAGGTTTGTATTAGAGTGTTCTCATCAAATTAGAAGTGAAGATAGTCTTGATTTGTATCAAAGTTGTAGATGCCCCATTATACTACAACATTATTCTTGGGTGTATTTATATTTATGCTATGAAATTGGTTTCATTATTAATCTTCCACACCATAATTTTCCCCCAAAATGTGAAGGCAATTACCATAGATCGATTAACACATTATGAGCCATGACAACCTGCTAATTTAAACATTGTCTTACCCCTCATAAGAACGAGTGAAGAATCTCCATCTTATGTCAATATGGGCATAGGGATTTTTAAAGACTCTACATTACTTGTGGCATATGATGAATCACCACCCCAAGTTATCACATAAGGATCCACTCTTATATGAACTATCAGATAGATTGAAGGGACATCATCTACATTGTCCTCAACATCAAGCTCATTATCTTCTCAACAAAACTAACCTCCTTCTATCAAGACTACCATATAGGTGTTACACTTGTATTTGTCACCCTAGGCCTTAAATATGACCCATTGATGACATTTTTTTGAAATCGTGAGAAACACTTGAAAATTTACTCCGAAACCACTATTTTTTTTTATCCTAGTTGTGTTTTTCCTAGTGAGAAGGGAAGTCTGTCACATATTTCTCATTGAAAACTCATAATTGGCCACTGATTTCCTTCATAAAACCCATGACCAAACCTATAAACTTATAAATTTGAATATTTTCAAGGATATCGACAAGGGATGGATTGGACATGACGCATTATGAGCCATGGAATTTATGCATGAGCTATTTTCACCAAGTTCCAAGATTTGAACCTATCTCTTAGCTTTCTCTATATTCCTATAAATAGAGGCCACATTGAGGAATTTGGGGACTTGGAATACATCTTAAGAGATATACCCTTATGTTGTTGGAGATAAACTAGAGAGAGTTCCATTTCCATCTTGAGTGAGAGGGGTGTTGGGAATCAACACTTGAGAGAGGATCATACTAGGTGAGGTAGGCCATCCTATCCTCACTGTGATATGGATATTGTCTCACTTATTCCTGCTAAGTGAGAGAGACTAAGGAATAAAATAATCTCATAGATGGGAGTGCAACAAAGACTCAAGGTACTATATTTTTTTGTATCCATTTTCTTAATATAATATATCTCTATGTTGTTTTCCCCCTCCAACGCTTGTTTCATCCAAGGCTACTTATTTCATGATTAAGGATTAGTAGATATAGTGACACTTGAGTACCTTTATTAGATCTAATCACATGAAAGTATATTTTTGTTCCCGATAGAGTAGAGGAAGGTTGGTTTGTTCCTTTGTGTGTAGGTGATAGGTTGAAGAGGCTACTAGGAGTAAGGATCTTGGAATCTTTTTCAAAAGGATAACAATAAGAAAAACATCGAATACAAGGTATGTGTTCTTCTTCTAATCTCTTAAGATAGATTGCATGTGTGTGATTGATCCAGATTTATGAGTGGAACAAAATGAATAACAGGCTGGATACAATAACATAGAGATATAGAGAACAATAGCAAATATCCAGTGAACAATAACTTCTATTGAATAAATAAAATAAGCTGAAACTGTAAAACTACAAAACTCAAACAACTTGCTCAAATGGTGGTAGTTATCTCTGAGAAGAGATGTGGCTGCTATGCGCTTCTTTCTAAGTACAATGATTATAATGAGGCTCCAGAGGCATTTTAACATTACTAATGAATTCCAAAACCATAGACATCCAAAAACCTAACCCTAGGAGATGAAATGCCAAACGTTATGTGGGCCTCGATGGGTAAGTTGGTACATCAACTTCCCGAGGTTGTAAATTTTTCATACGACCTTCATTTTAGGCGCATGATAGCCTGTTAGAAAGGTGTTTTCAATAACTAAACATTATGCCATAAAACTCTAAATTTGTCCATAGTTTGACCATGGAAATCCAAAATAACATTGTTTAGGGCCCCAAAACGACCCTCGAAGTACAAAAAGATGTATTGACATGAAAACCTAAAAAATAAACCAATTGGATTAGGTGGGAAGCCACCAATCCCCACTTGGAATATGTGTAGGGATTTATACATCCCCGAAAGTGTAGAACGTATAATTACAAAGAAGTACAATAGAATATGTTGAACTAAAACTGTCAAGAGGAGCCAGTTGGAATAGGTGGGTTGCCACCAATATCCACCTGCATCAGTCCTACCCCCTTAGGAAGAAATGGTATCCATTGCATTGAGTTCCCCCATCAGGTGAGGAAACCTCTATTGAATTTGTCCCTGGGGGAGCCACTTGCCTTGGTGTAGGAGTTTCTCTGCCTTGACAACCCGACAAAGTTGGATCCTCTGTTGGCAAGTGCCCTTGACCTATGTGTCCACTATCTGATCAATGGATGCTTGTTCCATGTAGTCAGGGTTGAATTATGTTGGTGTCAACTATTTTGCAATCTTTGAGGTTTCCAATAATGGTTGAAATCATGGATGAAGGAGGTCCACATTGAACACTAGGTGCAAGACGAGGAAGGGTGGAGTGTTGAGATTAAAGCATTGCTACCCATAAGCTTGGTGATAGTGTAAGGCCCATAGCGAAGTGGACAGATCTTCCAATGGGGCCCTCTAAGGCACTCTTTCTACAAATGTAACCAGAAATTGTCTCCCACCTTAAACTGGTGTGGTACTTAGTGTTGTTCATGGTGCTACTTGTACTTAGCATTGGCTTTCTGCAAAATCTCATGGACATGTTGGCAGATGTGCTAAATTTTCTCAATGAATCTGGTGGATTTGTCGGCCTTAGAATAAACATGGGAAGATTCTACCTATTTGGTTGCAAGAGGTAGTGCAACATCAATGGGATCCAAGGGTTGGAATCCCAACCCCGCCTAAAATGGAATATTATTGGTGGAGCTATGGAGAGCCCTGTTGTAGATGTGTTGAACATAGGGAAGACTCTCATCCCATGGATGAAAATGTTTAGAGTACTACATGCACATGATGTGCACAATCATCTGATTGATGACCTCTATTTGGACATCGATTTGGGGGTGGAAAGTAGTGGATTTAGTGAGCTCGGTGTCCAACATTGACCAGAGACTCGACCAATATTTGTTGAGGAACCGGTTGTCTCGATCTAAGGTGATGGTCTGTGGTATCAAAAAATGGACCCACACCCGTTTTAAGAAGAGCTTGGCAGTATTTGTCATTGTGATGCTCTTCTTGCAAGCTGTTAGAATGGCCATCTTCAAAAACCAATCAACCACCACAAATACGCAATCATTGCCTTTCTTGGTGGACAAAAGGCCAGACATGTAATCCATCGAGATGGATCCCCAAGGTCTCTCGAGAGTAGGAAGAGGGGTGTATAAGCCTTGCTTCTTGATGGTTGGCTTGGAAAATGCATAGGAAATGCAAGATTTGATATACGTTTTGACGTCCTGTTGAAGTTTTGTCCAATAAAAATGTTTTTGTAGAACGACCATAATTTTGTCCATGCCAAAATGTCCTGCCATCTTAACTGTAGTGAGCCTTCCAAATAGGATTTGCATGCTCTCTTGCAGGAACAAAAAGATGGCCCATATGGCATAACAATTTGTCTTGAATGTGAAAATTGGTGGCATTTGCGCCTATACTCAAGAGTTGATAGGTGGTAGTGAAGTCTGTATCTTGTTAATAATGTTGGGGCCACTCAGATGCCTCATTCCCATAGGAATGGATCATGGTGGTGAGTGTCGCCACAGGAGGTCCACTGAGGCATTCAACGACACGATTTGTTCTCCCTGTCTTATACTTTATGTTGAGATGAAATTTTTATAGGTAGGTGGACCACTTATGATGGCGATTGTTCTGCAACTTTCCCTGTGTTTGTATGAATTGCAATGACTTTTGATTAGTGTGGATGATTGTCTCCTTTCCCAGAATGTAATGTTTACATTGATGACAGGATTATACAATGGAGTTGATTTCCTTGTCAAAGGTGGGGTATTTGCGGAAATTATCTGAGCGTGTCTCACTATGGTATGCTACTAGATGATCGTGTTGAGTGAGAAATATGCCTACAACATAGTCAAATGCATCAGTCTCAATATCGAAAGGTTGTTGCAGGTTGGGCAAGGAGAGTACTGGATTTGAGCATAAGTGATTCTTTATATCATCAAATGCTTGTTGTTATGCCTTCCCCCACGTGAACTTTTCCTTTCCACCACCCTTGGTAACTTGGTTGAGGGCCCATGCAATATGGGATAATCTCAACATGAACCATCTGTAGAAGTTGGCAAGTCCCAAAAATAGTTGAAGCTCGGTTAGTGTGGTCAGGGCTGGCCAATCATGGATGAATTGGATCTTAGATAGATCCACATGTACCCCATGATCATCAACAATGTAGCCCAATTATTGGAAGTTGTTCATGCCAAAGGAGAATTTTTCCAAGTTGGCATATAGCTTGTGCTGCCGCAGAGTGCACAAAACCTATTGAATATGTTGCATGTGATCCTCCCAAGTTTTGCTAAAGATGAGGATGTCATCCAAATATACCACCACAAAAGAGTTGGTGAAGGGTCTCAATACATCATCCATCAACCTCATGAAAGTGGTTGGTGAATTTATTAATCCAAAGGGCATGACTAGCCATTCAAAGGGGCCTTCTTTAGATTTGAAAGTTTTCTTCCATACATCATTTGGTTCGATGGGAACCTAGTGGTAGCCATACTTTAGGTCAATATTGTTGAAGAAATTTTCCCCCTTGAGTTGGTCAAGAAGGTCATCAATTCGTTGAATTGGGTACCGGTTCCTGACTATAATTTTGTTTAATTATCTGTAATCAATGCAGAGCCACCAGGTCATGTCTTTCTTTTGCACTAGTACAATCGAGCTTTCGCAAGGGGAGGATTTGGGTATGATGTACCCCTTTTGAAGAAGCTCTTGGATTTGATGCTTGATTTCGTCAATTTCCATAAGTGAGCGGTGATAGATTGGTCCATTAGGCAGAGGTGCACCAGGGGTTATATCAATTGGATGCTTGACTTGGAAGTGTGTCGGTACCCCGGTGGGTAAGGAGAAGATTCTTTTTTACTATTCCATGATCCCGTCCACTTTATTTTTCTTCAAAGAGAGGCTCTGTGTAGAGGCTACATATGTGGATGTGACCTTCTGCTTACTGTGAAGATGAAATTCCTGGTCTATGAAATGACCTTGCTACATTACTTAGTAGATATTAAATAAATAGCGGTAGGTGGCACTACCTCTGGTATCTTGTACAATTGTATACCCAAAGTAATAATAACACTGTGGGGTCTAGACTCATACATAGCATGTCTCTTCTAAAAATATGGCTTTCCTAAAAGAACATCACAAAATTCAAGGGGATAAATATCACACAATGCCTCGTCCTTGAAGGGATTTATGCCATAGAGCAGACGACACTGTTGGATGATGCGGAGATCTCTTCCTTAGTGAAGCCAGCCAATGGTGTAGGGATGTAATTGCATTATCGTCGGTAGGTATAGGATCTTGACGACCTCTGTTGAGATTAGGTTTTTCTGACTGCCTCTATCGACAATGAAATGAAGAAGATCCCCCTTTACCCACATATGTGAGTGAAATATGTGTTCCCCTTCCTCTGGTTCTTCTGGTTCGCCTGGCTGGAATTTGGTGGTAGTGACCATGGAATTGGGTTTGGCATAGATAATATGCTTCCCTCCTTCTGGATTTGATTCAGATTCAA
Source organism: Picea engelmannii (assembly GCA_009831015.1). NCBI lineage: Eukaryota > Viridiplantae > Streptophyta > Pinopsida > Pinales > Pinaceae > Picea > Picea engelmannii. The sequence goes on along the minus strand of ML776891.1, from coordinate 2,028,328 downwards.
AATTTTCCTCTGACTTGGAAGCTTTCATCTCGACCATGAGTGACTTCTTGGAGTTCCATTCTTCATTATTGTGCCAAGGGATTTTATGGTATTCACACCATTTTCTCGTGTCCTTCTTCAACTTCTCATTAACCTTTTTGTGTTGTAGCTTGGACTAGTTGTCCTAAGAGTGGCCATATTTTATTTGTCCCTTGTTTTGTGGGTGGGGGCTACCTTTTCCCTACTTCATCTGTGAGGATATTGTAGATCCAAACTCTCGCCTCTTCTGCTTAAATTTATTCTCGATCTTGACAACATATCTAAAAGTCGTACCCAATGATGCGATGTCCAAAAAAACCATTTATGTTTGAATGTATCTATGTATACATCCATGATATTTGAGCACCATATGTCATTCAAAGTCTTTGATACCCAATTTGGTGCACATGGTATGGAAAATATTGGTGAAATCTAGTATTGTCTGGTCCCTTTCTTAACGCAGGGTGGTCCATCTTGTGTATTGGTCCTCGTAGCTTCCAACAAGATAGTACTATTCTTTAATGACATCCCTAAAGGAATCCCACGTGGGGGTGACTACAAATATTGCAGATTCCTATATGTCCCTTTGCTCAAAGTAAGTATCCCACCAATCCTTAACATGGGGGGCAGCCTTGAGAAGTGCAAAAGTAATCTTTTCCCTATCGAAAAAAATTGTGGACCGAAAAATACCCTTCAAGAAAATTCAACAATTTATCTACAACATATGTATCTATTAGTCCTTCATATAATAGAATATCAAAATTTACCTATACCATGAAGGGAAACCACCGAAGGATCTGTGCAAATGTGTCCATCATTTCATTCCTTTTCCATGAAAGGGCTTCCTTGAGAAACATTTTAAAAGGATATCCACCTCCATCATATTTCTTTTCATCCCCCATGGGTTGTTGTCGAGCTCAGCACAACTGATATGGAAAAGGCTCGACTGGTTCGAGTCCCAACTTCTTGTACCCAAATCTTGTTGGGGACATGAACGAAGAAAAATAAATGAAGAGCAAACCACTTTGATACCACTAATCCAGATTTATGAGAGGAACAAAATGAATAAAATACTGAATAAAATAACACATAGATATGAATAACAACAACAGATATCCAGTGAACAATAACTTCTATTGAATAAATAAAATAGGCTGAAACTATAAAACTGCAGAACTGAAACAACTTACTCGAATGGTGGTAGCTATCTCTGAGAAGCAATGTGGATTATATGCACTTACGTCTGAGTAGAATGATTAAAATGAGGCTCCAAAGGCCTTTTTAAAATTACTCATGAATTCCAAAACCATATACTTCCAAAAACTTAACCCTAGGAGATGAAATGCCAAAAGTTATGTGGATCATGATGGGTAAGTTGGCACGTCAACTTCCTGGGGTCGTAACTTTTGCATACAACCTCCATTTTAGGAACGTGATAGCCCATTGGAAAGGTATTTTCGAGAAATACACATTATTCCATCAAAATATGAATCTGACTACAATTTGACTATGGAAAGCCAAAAAAATATTGTTTAGGGCCCCAAAACGGCCCTGGAAGTACAAAAAGATGTACTGACATAAAAACTTCCGAAATAAGGTAGTTGGATTAGGTGGGTGGCCACCAAGATCCACTTGGAATATTTGTAGGGCTTCACACATCCCTATAAGTGGAGAACCCAAAATTACAAATAAGTACAGAAGAACGTGCTAAACTAAAATTGTTAATAGGATCCAGTTGGAATAGGTGGGTGACCACCAATATCCACTTGAATGATCCAAATTATTTTCGGCACAAAATGAGAGAGGAGATATAACATGGAAATATACAGATATATTGAAAGAGATTCAATATTATAACATATTTATATCATAGATAAAACCATAAACATAAAGATACAGTAATACACAATTTCTATGAATGGGCGAAATGTACAAAACTGTAGAAATACAGAGTGAAAGAATTGCTAGAATGGTGGGAACTTATATCTGAGAAGAGATATGATAAATAATTGCATTAGAAAGAAGATAATTGTTACAATGAAGCTCCAAGTCATTTTTAACATAAAAAAACAAAACAAAACCCTAACCTCGGAAGATGAAAAGCCAATAGTTTTGTGGACCATGTTTTGGGTAGTTTGGTGTATCAACTTCCCAGGGGAGTAAATTTGGAATACGATCTTCGTTTGGGGCGCACGATAGCTCGTTGGAAAGGTATTGTCAAGGAGATTCATTTTTAGGGCTAAATAAAATCATTTGGATGTCATTTAGGTGATTTATAAAAAAAAATCCATTTAGGCCCTCAAAATGGCCTTGAATGTTTAGGAACCGCAAAACAGCTAAAAATAGTAATTTTCCATAAAACTGTTTTGAGACAGTTGGAATAGGTGGGTGGGACACCTATATCAACATGGATCAATCCTCCATTCTTAGGAATAAATGGTATCCATTGCGTTAAGTTACCGGGGGAGAGGGGAAAGCGCTTGTTGAATCTGAACCTTGATGATCTGCTTCCCTTGCTAGAAAAGTTGTGCTTCTTAGCTTGTTGAAGGCTATCATAAACTTGTGGTTGGAAGGGTTGGATATTTTTAAACAGTATATCTACATGATATGATTGTGTGTAGAAGGAATCCTTATTCTTGGATTCAATCTTGTTGACCTGCTTCTGTTGAGCAGAAGGTGCTTGGACTGAGGCTGCAATGGTTGTGGTGTTCTTCTGTTCACCTTTTGAATAGATTGCGAAGAAGATGGATTTTGTAGTATGGGATACTAACTTGCGAAACTTTTTGGGTGGGACAGTAGTTGTAACTAACTTTGGTATCCTATATATATATATATATATATATATGACCTCCCAGAGAAACAATGACACTACGGGGTCAAGACTCATAAATAACATGGTGCTTCCACATATATGGCTAGCCCAAAAGAAAATCACAAACATCCAGTGGGGAAACCTCACATAATACCTCATCCTTGAAGAGATGGATTTCGTATGACAATCGACACTGTTGGCTAACACGAAGATCTCATCCCTGGCGAAGAAACCCAATTTTGTATGGTTACAAATGTGGTTTTGTCAACAATCCCAATTGTTTGACGAACTCTGTTGAGATGAGGTTCTTCTGGCTTCCTCTATTAACAATGAAATGAAATAGTTTTCCCTTCACCCACATCTGTGAATGAAAGAGGCACTCCCCATATTCAGGATCTACTGGTTCTTTTGGTTGAATTGTTGCAGTCGCGACAGTAGCAGTGGGGTATTTGTCGATGATCTGTCTTCTACCAGTATTTTCTGAATCAGATTCTGAATCAGGGTTCGGCTCCTTGTATTTGATCTCGGACACCAATGAATGTTTTGAGTGACATTCATCGGTGTTGCACCAGGGGATTTTGTGGAAATCACACCATTTTCCAGTGTCCTTCTTTGTCTTTTTGTTACCCTTATTTTCTTGTGGCTTGGACCGGTTTTCTGAAGGCTGGTTGTTAGGGTCGTTTTTACCATACTTTGGTTGTTGCATATTTGCACACCTGAACTCCCTCTTGTTTTGGTGCTTAAATTTCTTCTTGATTTTAACAGAATATCGATAAGCAAGACTAAGTGATGAGATGTATAGAAAAACCATTTAAGTTTGGATGTATCTTTGTAGAGCCCCGCAATATTTTAGAACCAAATGTCACTCAGAGTGTTTGATACCCAGCTTAGTGTGCAAGGTATGGAAATTATTGGTTAACTCTGACACTAATTGGCCCCTCTCTTAATGCAGCGTGGTCCATCTCATGTATTGGTATTCAAGGTTTCCAACAGGGTAATATTGTTCCTTGACTACATCCTCAAAATATTCCCAGGTGGGCTCGGCCCCATATATTCCATACTCCTCTGTGGAAATTTTCTCCTAGCAAGTTTCCCACCAATATTTGACATAGGGGAGAGTCTTAAGGAGTGCGAAGGTGATATTTTCCCTATCGAAAAAATTGCGAACAAAGAAATAACCTTCTAGCAGATTTAACCATTTGTCTAGGGCATCTGCATCTATCTGACCTTCAAATAAAGGAATATCAAAATTAACATGTACCTTGAAAGGAGAGGTGCTTCAAAAGTGGTCGCTTGATGAAAATGTGTATGTTTCTATTGGCGAGCATTGAAGGATGTGGGAAAAATTCTCCATCATTTCGTCCCTCTATCGCATGAGAACTTGCTCAAGTAATAGATTGATAGAATATTATGCTCCATCATTTTTATTTTCTTCCACCATGGAAGGTTTCTTGGGAATATGAGAGAGATTTTACTCAAGAGAGACAAGCTCGAGACCCAACTTTTTATACTCGGACCTCATTGGGGACATGCACTAAAAAACGATCAAGAGCATCTTGCTCTGATACCATTGATCCAGATCATTTTTGGCATGAAATGAGAGAAGAGATATAGCACGGAAATATACAGAGATATTGCAAGAGAGATAATAATATAACAGAGGTATATCAGAGATAAAATCATAAACACAGATATATACAAAATTGTAGAAATATAGAGTGAAAGACTCGCTAGAATGGTGGTAGCTTATATATGAGAAGAGATGTGATGGATACTCGCATTCACAAGAAGATGATTGTTACAATGCGGATCCAAGGCCTTTTTAACATAAATAAAATCCAAAACCCTAACCTCAGAAGATGAAAAGCAAACAGTTTTGTGGACCCCATTTTGGATAGTTTGGTATATCAACTTTCGAGGGGTGTAACTTTGGTATACGATCTTCGTTTGGGGCGCACGATAACCCGTTGGAAAGGTATCATCGATGATATTCATTTTAGGGGATAAATGATAGCCCTATACCATCATTGAGGTGACCGGTCCCCAAAAAACTTCATTTAGGACCTTAAAATGGCCCCGAAAGTTTAGGAACCGAAAAAACTACTAAAAATAGTAAGTTGTTAGAAAATTGTTTTGAGACAGTTGGAATAGGTGGGTGGCCAATGATATCCACCTAGATCACTAGATCAATGATCGGATCTAGGGTAAATCCATAGTGATATATCCCTAGAGTCTATCGTAGGTTGTAATAAGGTTAGTGAGAGGACTTGATTATCCATAGGAAAGTTACTCTACATTAGAATTAGAGACTGAGAGGACTTGCTTATCCATAGTCAAGTTACTCTGCATTAGAATTGACAACTCCACTAGGGAAGAAATTGTTTTTTATTTATTATTTTACTGAGTTTCCCTGGTTTTGTTTCATCCCTAATTTTTTTTGTAGATTATGGACTATGTGTCATTTTGTCTAGGTGCATAAAATTCTTAGATCCCTCACATCTAGACTAGACCTATCTAAGTTTTTCTCAATTTACCATGTGGTCGTGATTGTTCCCTATAAAAAATGCGGCCAATCACGTATTTCCAATGTGAAACTCACGACCTACCTCTATGGTCGCTTGTTTATGAAAGACAACCCATGACCGAGTCTTGTAGGTGAATTTATGAAAATTTTGGCTTAGTTTAACCTAATATTAGTTGTCTTTTAACCTTGTATGGTTGTTGGATATCTGTGATTGACCTATCTATATCTAGGCACGTGCTTCTTGTTTCATTCATTCCTTCAACTGAATCTATAAGCCTCACATAGAATTCATTTTTTTAGTCATATTTGCATTGGTTTTTCCTTGCAAATAATGACATTGACATCATTATAATGCATTTTATTTCCATATTTGATTATTGTTTGCATCATTAGTTCCATTTGTCTCATATGTGGAATTAAAGGAAATTTGTATTGCATAGTCATTTCTCTTGAGCATTGACCATCCTTGGGTGACTCATATTGTTATTTTCTTGCAAATAGTGACCTTACCAAATCTAGATTGTATAGGGAATGAAATTAAACACACATAAATACAACAAATAGAACAATAATACAACGAAAACCCAAATTCCATTAATGAATAAAATAACATAATATTGTATAACAAAACTGGCTAGAATGGTGGTAGCTTATCTCTAAAGAGAGGGATATTTTGGCTATGCTTATTAAAACAATATAATATAATAGGTCAAAAGGATGTCCTTTTAACATAAATAAATAATCGTAAAGGACCAAAACCATAACCCTAGGAGGCAAAGTGCCAAAAAGGTGTTTTTGGGCCTCGAGGTGGTTAGTTGATACATCAACTTCTCGTGGGCACAAATTTTGCATACAATATTATTTTGGGTCACATACTATCTTGTTGGAAATCTCTAACTAAGGAGTAAATTGTTATGGCATGGCCTAGTGTGTGAAAGACAAATCCACACCCTTGAGTTTCCCAGAAAACATAGTTTAGGGCCTCAAAACAACCCTAAAAGTTTAGGACCCTGAAAATTATAAAAACAATTGTATGATGGAGAAACATGTTGATTTAGTGGAAGATGTGGGTGACCAATAATATCCACCTAAATTGTTCATTTCCCCTTAGGAAGCGATGGTACCCATTGAAACAAGTTCCTACAGTAGATGGGGAAACATTTGTTGAATCTAAATATTGGTGAGCCATTTTCCTTGTTGTAGAAGTTGTCCTACTTTGAAAACCTGATAGATTTTTATGTTCTATTGGTGAGTTCCCTTCATATTAATTTCCATGATCTAATCCAATGTATAATTCTCATGGTAGTCGGGATTGAGTTTGACAAAGATCCACATTAAATACTAGGTGCAAGCCAAAGAAAGGAGGAATACTCGATTTGAAAGAATTTCCACCTACAACATTTGTGATGGTGTAAGGCCCATATCAGAGTGGTCTAAGCTTATTGTGAGGGATCCTAAGGCACTATTTCTTCAAATGAAACAATATTTTGTCACCAAATTGAAACTTGTGTGGAACCCGATGCAGGTCATGTCGCTCCTTGTACTTGAAATTGACATTCTACAAGATAACATGAGCCTATTATTGGTGTTGTTGGATCCACTCAAAAAATTTGAGTACTTGATCCAAGAAGATATCAGTGGCCACACACCTATTCCAATTGGCTCATCTTGGAATTTTTCCAGTTTGGTAGTTTTTTCCTAGTTTTTGGGTCTTGAACTTCTGGGGCCGTTTTGAGGCCCTAAACAACGTTTTTAGGGATAACCATAGTTAAATTGTAGGGAAAATCACAATTTGATGGCTAGTGTGTATTCCTCGGATATACCTTTCCAATGGGATATCATTCTCCTAAAACAAATATCGTATGAAAACGTTACGACCTTGGGAAGTTGATATACTAACTTACCCCAAAGGGGCCCATGTGACTTTTGGCACCTCATCTCCTAGGGTTAGTTTTTTGGATTTATAGGGTTTTGGAATTAATGTTTATTGTAAAAATTATTTCAGAGCCTCATTGTAATTATCTTATTTCGAATGAGCGTAGCCTTCACATCTCTTCTTAGAGATAATTCGCCACCATTCTAGAAAGCTTGTTTTCAGTCTGCATTTTACAGTTTCAACATTTTTCTTTATTGAATAGAAGACAATTTTATTGTATATCTATTATTGTTCCTTTTGTCTTTATGTTAATAATAATAATAATAATAATTTGTTTTCATTTCGTTATGCTCATAAAATTTGGATCAGTGGTATTAGAGCAATCTTCTCCTTGTCGTTCTTAGTGCATGTCCATGACAATGTTAGGGTATAAAGAGTTGGGTCTAGAGATTTCTTCTCTTGAGGAAAAAATATCTCACATGCCCAAGTGAACTTCCATGGTGAGATAAAATAAATACGATGAGACATGAGATCCTTTCAAACTGTTTCTCAAGGAATCCCTCGCGCAACAAATGAACAAGGAGATGGACAATTTTGCGCAAATACTTCGGCGACTACCAATAGGTGAGACATATTCCTCGAGTCGAGGCGCTACCCCCTTTAAGGTATAGATAAAATTTGATATTCCTATACTTGAAGGTCAGATAGATGCAGATTTTGTAGATAAATGGTTGAATCTACTAAAAGGGTGTTTTTTTTCCATAATTTTTCAAATAGAGAAAATATTACTTTTGTGCTCCCCAAAGTCATCCCCCATGTCAAAGATTGGTGGGATACTTTCTATGATCAAAATGAAACAAAGGAACCCTCATTATTTATAGTCACACTCACTTGGGAGTCCTTCATGGGTGTTACTAAGGAACAATACTACCTTATTGGAAGTTATGACGACCTGTATACAAAATGGACCACAATGCGGTAGGAAAGGGACCAAGTACTGCTAGAGTTCACAAATATCTTCCATACCTTACTTACCAAGATGGGTATCAAATATTTTGAGTGACATCTAATGCTCAAGTATCGTGGTGGTCTGCATAGATACATTCAGGCTGAAATGGAGTTTCTGGACATCTCATCCTTAGGTGAAACCTATCAATATTCCATCAAAATCGAGAAGAATCTTAAACAAAAGATGTGGAAGTTTGGGTCTGGGAACCTCTCACAATAGAAGTACGCCAAGGGAATCCCCAACCCATAGAACAAAGGAAAAAAAAAATATTCATAGCCTCAGGACAACCAGTCTAAGCTATAAGAAAAGAAGGAAAACAGAAAGATGAACAAAGATACCGAGAAGTGGTGTGACTTTCATAAGAGCCCTTGGAATAACACTGTTGATTTCCACTCGAAGAAATCATTGGCGATTGAGGTGAAAGCCTCTGAATAAGATGTGGGTTCTGACTCTAAGACATAACCAAAAAGGGAGATAGATCATTGACGTGGAACCCAGTGTTGGCACAGGGGCAGACCCAGGATTCAATGCTTCAACATTGCCCAAACAAAACCCTAACTACTGAACCTTTCGGCAACACCTACAAAGTATATGAAGTCTCACCTTAGGTAGAGGCAGGGGGGTTGTAGGACTCAAGTGTCTACAACCTGGCTGGGACACAGATCTGTGATCACAATACTTAACAAAGTACTTATCCAATAACATTCATTAGTCTTTAACCCCTTTAATCACATAGCATGTTAAAACCTTAGCTATAAATTAGCGTAGTAGTAATCACGATCCAATACATTCAAGCACTTAGCACATAAAAATAGATCAGATCTAGCATTCATTCACATTATTAAGCACTAATCTACTACATCAGATGCATATAACATACATAAAGGTTACAACACTAAACAATTACAAGAAGAACACAACACAAATCATATAACATAGGATATATGTGGTTCACCCCCAGCGTGGGGCTATGCCCACCAACTCTTCTTCTTCTTTATTAACTTCTTCCAATCTTCTTACATGCACAAAGCCACAAAGCCAACTCCACATAGGACAGGAGATCTATGCGTACCTCACTAGATCCTCCTTCCCCGAGCTTGGCACAACACAAATCTTTCTTACAATCACTTGCACTTATCTTTGCAAGTTCTCAACACACTATGCACTAAGCCAATTTGATCACATAGATCCAACTTCTAGGTCCCCAAAACTTCACACCTACTTACATCGGCTAGATACTTATTTATACATTACAAAAGGGGCCTAAACATGGGTAAAACCCATGGGCAGACATCCCATACATGTTATATAAACCTGAACATCCCAAAAATCCTGCAAAAGGGGGTGAGATCTCGTGATCTCCGCTTTGCTTGGGTGCTCTGTCTTCAACCAGCCTGTCACGGTCCCAAAATTGGTCAAAAATGACCAAGGTTCTCCAAAACTTGGTCAAGGGCCAACAGACCCCCAACACTCACCTGTGACTCGTCCCGAGTCACTTTGATATGGGAAATTCTTCTTCGAAGGCCTCGATCTTGGCTTGATTTGCCTCGACCTGCTACTTCACCAAAGCCTCCTGTTCGATGAACTCCTAAATGAATGTCTTAGTGATAGGCCTTTCCAAGCGTTATTCCATTATGGTGACCACTTGTTCCAGCTATGCACCTCATCCTTCAATCTCTTCAAAAAGTGTGCAGGCTTTGTCCTGCACTGGCTGGAGTTTTTGGGTCACTTCCATGACTCTACTCTAGATTGCATTGACCTGTTGTTGAACTGTGCGAACCTTCTGTGACCTTTTCATCTTCTCGACTGCTAATAGTAGTTTGAGTTGTGCTTGCACTGTCGATGCTTATTTCTTCGCTTCCTGGAGTTGGGGTTATAATGTTCTTAGTTTTGGGTCCTCTGCAAGGCACTCATATGTCTAGGCACTTCGATTGTTGATTTTCTTACATTCTAACACCAACGCCCTGATTCTTTCTACTGCGCCCATGGCAGTTTCTTCTCTCTATTCCCACACTTCCTATGGAGTGCTTAGTACTTCTTGTAGTTCCATCTATGCTACTCTTTCTTGAAGCTTTTGAATGGCTTTAGCGAGATTCCCCACCTGGCTCTCGATTGTTTCTTCTTCCATCTATGTTAGGCCCGACACAGAGCGAAGTGCTCTAGTGAATTCCACCTTAACTCCCATATGTTCTGCGAGAAGCTATTATTTTTTCTTCTGGATTTGCGCTCTATCCTTTGCAAACTTCACTTGGAGGTCATCTTTCTCTTGTTCTGTGATCCAACGTTTCTCTAGAGATTCCTCCTTTACTTGTTTCAAGGCCTCTATGACATGTTATTTCTCTTCTTATACTTGTCGAAGGTGAGCCTCTGTCGCATCTGCTAATCTGCATAGTTGGGTAGGCTCGTCTCCCACTTCTATACCTTCTAATGATGATGATGGTGCGGCTCGAGTAGAGGGCTTGTTGTACCCCTTTTAGCTCCGTCTCAATCCTGTCATACATTGTCACTTGTTTTTCTTTGTTGCATTGCAGAATATCCTCTGAAGTGTCTGCTACAATGGCGATGATGAGAATAATGTCATCCATTGTAAGCACATTTTGTAACTAGGGCTTATTTTCTCGTGAATTCTTCTGCATTGAGGGTTTCTTTAGGGAAACCTTTCTTTTCTTGGATGTCTCGACCTCCATAAGGAATTCCTTAGGCAGTGTCACTTTGACTTGTTCTTGTTTGTCTTCGTGATTTTTCTCTTCTTGTTTCACTTCGTCACCTCCTCTTCCTCCCAGTGAATCAAGCGCAGTTTCCTCTGATGCGTTGTTCCGTTCCTACACTTTTTCCTTCTTCTTCCTCTTTCTACTTCTTGTTCCATCATACTCTTCTCGGGTGACCACTCAGCGTTCGATGAGGTCAGGGTTAGAGAGCTTTATCTGCTCAAAGGATACAAGGAATTCAACAGTCCATTCCTTGGTTATTTCCTCCATATCTTCCTCTGTGAGTTTATAATAGGACTGGAGCTCCTCCTTGTGTTCATCCTCGCACACAGTGATGTAAATGAAGTGCCTATCTACATGGAACTTCGCGATTGGCCTGAACCTATGGAGTGTATTCGACGTCATGCGAGGGAAGGATTCAATGGCCCTCTTCAGCTACAAGTAATAGGTGTGGAACACTGCATTGGACTACCATTTTTTTCGAAGTCACGCGAGTACCACATGGTAGTGAACCTTGCGGCCAGTGGTTCAAACGGTTCAGATGTAGGGAAGGTCACTCCTTCCAAAATCACCCAAGCGATGAAGGAAATGAGAATTAGCAACCAACTGAAGTGAAACTCGTAGCCCTGATCCTGTGCTTCATAGCAATATTTCTCCAATTGGTTGACGAGGTAGCTCACCCAGTTCATTTGCATCCCTTCAACGCATTTTCCTATGAGGTCGATAACGAACCCTGTGACCTGCGTTGGTCTATTCTTCCCGAAGAGATTTCCTGCTATCAACTGACAAGCTAGTCACACTACACCATCTTGGATGGAGGCTACCTTGTATCCCCTCTTCCCCTTCTCCACATCGTCATAGGTGTCTGTTATTCATTGTGCTAGGGCACGATCTACAACCTTCCCTGGGTAGAATTTCTTAGGGTCTAGTCCCTGCGTACTTAATCCCGTGATCATGTGGATCATTGTCGGATCCATAGTCACACACTTGTCTAACCATATATAACCACCATGGAAGAATGAAAGGAGGATTTTAATGCACGAGTTAACCTTCTGATGTCTTTCGAAGTGGGGAATCTTCATGACATTGAGGATAGTGGACCTCCTGATATCCTTGGTCCAATGTTGGGGGACTATCTTCAGCTTCTTCCCCATTGTATCTTTTAAATATTTATGTGATGTGAGAAACACATAATTCTTTTAGTCTCTTAGGTTAAAATCATTGATCTTAAGATCAGGGATCAGTCCTAGTTGTGGTCCAACTACACGTATCCCCTTCGGGAGGTACGGAGTGATAAGGGTGTACTTGAAATCTCTTAGAATGTTGTCACGAATAACTGCGCTAGCCAGAGGCAGAATATAGTCGGGCAAGACTGTTGGGATGAGCTTCACGTTCACGAGGTCATCGTGATGCTTGATCTGTTTCTCTCTCGTTGTTCAGGAGGGCCTAGATAAACGTGCAGTGGATGGGGATGCTTGCAACCCTCTCATCGATGAAACATGTGCCCCTGCAGACATGACCTTTTCATCCATAAGGTATATTAGGATTTATTCCACAGAATTCTCTACTGCACTGTGTTCTCTAGACATACACACTTGAGATCGAATATCTTAGGTAAGAAGTAAATTACTCAAGGTAAAAAAATGGGTGGTGAGGTCTCATTAAGAAATGCACGATAGCAATGAGTTCTCTATAGGCTTGGATAATCACAATTTTCAAAAGTGTCCCCGGTGAGACATCTGATGGGTTAAATAGACAATGTCGGAATAGAATTCTCCAATGGGTAGGAATGTTTCAACCATTACGATTCCATCCATTATGGCGCGGTCTCAACGGTCCAATGGTGAGATTTCCAACAATAACTACGTTTATATTCGTTCTGGAGCATCGTTCTAACGGTCAGGATGCCTCCAACGGTCATATTGCTTTGTTGTGGAGAAGTGTCAGTCTGCATTTTTTTTCTATTCTGACGAGGTTCAAGCTCTACAAACTTTCTTCCTGCGAGGTATTCTCCAAAACCTCCTACAGTTTTTCTAACTTTGCTTTCTTCTTGCTGAGATTTATGGCCTTCTTTCCTGTGATCTGAGTCATTGGGTTCCTCTTTTCATTCTTATTCTTATCTATTCTTAGCATAGTAACTTCACACTACTGAGGGTCTTTCAACGCGTTTGAGTGGAATACCTCTTCTCTTATTACTTCAGGGGTAGGTGTTTGTTTCTCCTGCATGGGTAAGTTTTTTAAAATTTCCTACGTTTTCTCAACTTCGACAGCTAAGTCTCTGGTCCTCAGTTGCTTTGACTTTTCCTCTTGTTCTTCTATTAAGTGTGCTATTCTCCTAGCCATGAAATCTCTTAATTATTTCCTTTTATGTTCTAGAGATTCCTCTTCTTCTTTCCTTCGAATCTGATCTTTCTCAATCCAGGTCCTCCCTAGCAAAAGTGCAAAGGGGGTGTTGTTCCCAACAAACTTAATGACCTCAAATTCTTCGTTCGTCTATTCTCCATGAGAAACCATAGGTACATGGGTAAGTCTTCCACATAGGGTTATCAACTTTCCTTTGAAAAATCCTAGTTCTCCCAATGAAGGAACCATAGCAGGCTTTCCCAAATGTCCCAAGTACTTTCTTTCATAATGTTCACCTGTGTTTCCTTATCTAGAACACAGTCTATGTCAAAGTCTCCTATTCTTGTTTCTATGCACTCCTCTTTTAAGATCTCTGATAAACTAATGTCTCTGTGATCATTCAGTGTTTCTTTCATCTACAATAATATAGTCTCTGATTCTTTCTGGTGTTCTAACAAATTCTTAGTCATTTGACCTTCCTCATGGCTTTCTTGTCTCATATTCATCTTTTCAACTTTAGCAGTCATTCTAGGGCAGTCCAAAACTTCATGGCCAACATATTTACAACAAATACAAATAGGGCCTCTACCAGGTCATTCCTTAGCAATATGTCATGGTCTTATGCAACTATAACAAAGAGTCAATCATCTCTTTCTCTTAAACGATCCCCAACGTTTTTTGTACTACGCACTAGGATCACAGTGATGAACCTGCAAAAATTTATTTCTAGGATCCTGCATCCACTTGTTAGTCCAAAAATTCTTTCTAGGAATAACATATCTTTCACTATTTCTATCAGATCTATTAATATCAAATCTTATTTCTTCTAGTTGGGCCCTAGTTTTCAAACTAGGACAAAATCTATCAAGCATACCTAGATCCATTCCTTCGAAACAAAAATTTCCACTTATCTTACCTTTATCAAAGCACAAAGCTTTAAGATATTACCTCTTTTCTTCAGATCCAATTCCTTTCTTAGTACAGAGCTTCTCAAGTCGAGTAGAATATTGCGCACTAGAGCAACAGATCTATGCACAAATCTTTCTATTTTCTTCAGTTCCAAGCAATCACAGTTTCAGGTCCTGAAAATGAAACCATTTGTTGGAATAGGGGAAGACCCAAGGTTCAACGCTTCAACAATGCACCAAAAAAACCCTAACTACTGGCCCTTTCAGCAATACCTGCAAAGCAGATGAAGTCTCACCCAAGGTAGAGGCAGGGGGGCTGCAGGACTCAAGTGTCTATAACCTGGATGGGACACAAATCTGTGATCACAATACTTAATAGAGTACTTATCCAATAACATTAATTAATATTTAACCCCTTTAATTACATCGCACGTTAAAACCCTAGCTATAGATCAACTCAGTAGTAATCACAATCCAATACATCCAAGCACTTAGCACATATAAATAAATCAGATCTAGCATTCATTCACATTATTAAGAACTAAGATACTACATCAAATGCATCTAACATACATAAAGGTTACAAAACTAAGAAAATACAAGAAGAACACAACATAAAGCATATAACACAGGATATATGTGGTTCACCCCTAGTGTGGGGCTATGTCCACCAACTCTTCTTCTTTTTTATTATCTTCTTTCAATATTCTTACATGCACAGAGCCACAAAGCCAACTCTGCATAGGACAAGAGATATGCGTGCACCTCACCAAATCCTCCTTCCCTGAGCTTGGCATAGCATACAGCCTTCTTACAATCACATGCACTTAGATTTGCAAGTTCTCAAGACAGTATGCACTAAGCCAACCAGTCATGCACTAAGCCAATTCGATCATGTATATCCAACTACTAGGTCCCTAAAACTTCACACCCACTTACATTGCCTAGATACTTATTTATACATTACAAAAGGGGCCTAAACATGGGTAAAACCCATGGGCCGACATCCCATACCCGTTACATAAAACCTAACATCCCAAAAATTCTGCAAAAGGGGGAGAGATCTAGTGATCTCTGCTTCACTTGGGCGCTCCGTCTTCGACCAGCCTGTCACAGTCCCAAAATTGGTCAAACATGACGAAGGTTCTCCAAAACTTGTTCAAGGGCCAACACCCAATGCCATCATTGTTATTACCAAGATCCATCCCAGTGAACCTGATGAGCCAGAGGAAGGTGAGTGCCTCTTTCATTCACAGATGTGGGTGAAAGGCACCCCAATGTAGTTCATCGTTGATAGTGATACCCAGAAGAACTTCATCTCAATGAAGGTCATCAAGATTCTATCCCTACTGAAAACATCACACCCACATCCCTACACCATCATATGGCTCTTCCAAGGAGGCGATCTTCACATAAGCCAACAATGTCACTTGTCGTATGGAATCAAGCCCTTTAAAGATGAGGTATTGTGTGATTTTTGTCCCCTTGAAGTTTTTGATGTTCTTTTGGGCCAAACTTATTTATGGAAATTTCATGTTGTATATGAGGCTAGACCTCAAAATGTTATTATTACTTTGAACATGAAATTGTAAAGGATACCCTAGGTGGTCCCACATAGTGCCATTTCCTTGATCTTTTCCAAGCAATGCAGGAAGGTCATATCTCAAATTGGGAAGTTTTTCTTCTTTGTGATTCTCTCTTAGAGTGAGAGAAATATTGTAGCCACATCCAAGGCTTCTGCAACCGACCTATCCATGTAGCAGAAGAAATTGTATAAGGTCATGGAATAATACAAAGACACATTCTCCTCACTTGTTGGGGTACCTCTACACTTTCAGATCAATCATTCCATCGATGTGACCCCCAACACACCACTACCCAATGGGCCAGTCTATCATCGCTCTCTATTAGAAAATTAGGAGATCAAGCGTTAGATCCAAGAAATAATCCACAAGAGGCACATCCAACCGAGCTCATCACCTTGTGGAATCCCAATCATGTTGGTGGAGAAGAAATATGGGACCTCGTGACTCTCAATTGATTACCAAACCCTAAATAAAATCATAGTTAGGAACCACTACCTGATTCCCTGAATCGATGATATCCTTGATCATCTAAAGGGGGCCAAATACTTCAGTAAGATTGATCTGAAGTCTGGCTACCATCATATCCCAATAGAGAAGACATATGTATGGAATACTTCCTTCAAGTCAAAAGAAGGATTGAATGGTTGTTCATGCCCTTAGGTTTGACAAATGCCCCAACAACTTTCATGAGGATGATGGATGATATCTTGCAGCCTTTCACCAATTATTTTTTAGTGGTGTATCTGGATGAAATCCTCATCTAAAGAAATACTTGGGAAGAAAAATTGCAACATATTCAGTAGGTTATGCACACTATGTGACAACACAAGCTATATGCCAACTTGGAAAAATGTTCCTTCGACATGGACAGGGTCCAGTACCTAGGATACATTGTTGATGAGCATGGTGTGCATGTGGATCTAGCAAAGATCCAGGTCATCCATGACTGTCCATCCCTATCCATACTCTCTGAGATTCAGATATTCTTATTCCTTTCCAATATCTATCGCAGTTTGGTGTTGGGATTCTCCCATATTGCATGGGCCCTCAGCCAAGTAACCAAGGGTGGTGGTAAGGATAAGTTTTTGTGGGGTCTGTCCCAAAAAATCGTGTTCGATGATTTGAATTAGTTCTTGTGATCAACCCCATTTATTTAATTACATCACCTTCAATGATCCAGGTGGATATCAGTGGCCACCCACCTTTTCCAACTAGCTCAAAATAGTTTTCTAACAATTTTGGCAATTTACTATTTTTAGCAGTTTTAACTTCCAGCGCCATTTTGAGGGCCTAAATGAAGGTTTTTTGGTATCAATATTCTCAATGACATTTTAAGGCATGATTTAGCCCCAAAAATTAATCTCCTCGATGATACCTTTACAATGGGCTATCATATTCCTAAAACAGAGATCGTATGCAAAAGTTACGACCCCGGGATGTCGATGTACTAACTTACCCAAACATGGCCCACATGACTTTTGGCGCTTCATCTCCTAGGGTTAGGTTTTTGGATGTCTAGGGTTTTTTTCATTCCTATTTATTGTAAAAAGGCCTTGAGAGCCTCATTGTAACCATATTCTTGCAAATGAGCACAGCCGTCACATCTCTTCTCAGAGATAAGCCACCACCATTCCAACAAGTTTGTTTCCGCTGCATTTTATAGTTTCAACTTATTTCCTTATTGAATAGAAAACCATTTTTACTGTATCTATGTTATTTTGTTTTAAGAACCTATTAATAATCTATAATCATTTTCTTCTACTCATAAAATCTGTATCATGCAACATCCCTTTGAGTTCAAGACAAATGCTTTAGACTATGTTGTGGTCACAATTCTCACTCAGCACCGCCACCCTGTGGCCTATCATAGTGAGACACTATCATATGTCATCCGTAACTACTCTACTGAAAAAAAAAAAATTCACTCAAATGTGCAAACCTGTATCTAGTGTGGGAATTACATTATCGGGTAGGAGACATTCATACACACTGATCACGAGTCACTGCAATTCATGAAGACACAAGGAAAATTGCAAAATGACTTCCATGAGAAGTGGTCCACATACTTGCAGTAGTCCCACCTCAACATCAAGTATAAGATAGGAAGTACCAACCGAGTTGTTGATTTCCTCAACTGACCTCCAGTCGTAGCACTCACCATAGTTCTACACTCTTGCAGACATGAGAACTCCATATGGCCTCACCTCTATGAGAAAGATCCCAACTTCGCCACCACCTACCAGATGTTGGGCACAAACACTATTATCACTCATTTGCATCTTCAGGATGGGTTGTTGTGCCATATGGTCCATCTATGAATTCCATCAAGTGAGAAAGTGAATCTTATTTGGGAATCCCTCTACAGTCATGTGGAAGGACACTTCAATGTAGAAAATAAAATGGCATTGTTGCAACAACATTTCTATTGGCCGAAACTTTGACATGATGTCAACAAGTATATCATATCATGCATTGTCTGTGCTATCTCCAAAATAGCCACTAAGAAACAAGTCCTATACACCCCTCTGTCTTCTCCTGTCATGCTCTGGGAATCCATCTCAATGGACTACATGTCGAGCCTTCTGTCCACCAAGTGGGGAAATGACTGTGTTTTTTTGGTTGTTGATCGTTTTCCCAAGATGGAGATTCTAGCTTCCTGCAAGAAAAGCATAAAAATGGAGGCCACTACCAAGATATTCTTTGAACGAGTGTGGGTACATTTTTGGATCCCACAAAACATTATCTCATATTAGGACATCCAGTTCCTCATTACATTCTCATCGAGCCCCTGGTCACTATTGGACACCAATCTCACCAAATCCACTGCCTTCCACCCCCAGACAGATGGTCGAACTGAGGTCATCAACCAGATTATCATGCATATCATGTGAATGTAAAATTCCAAGAACTGTCGCACATGGGATGAGAAACTTCCCTATGTTCAACACATATACAATAGATCCATACATATCTCAACCGACCACAAACCCTTTTAGGTGGGGTTGAGATTTCAACCATTGGGTCCCATGGATGTTTCACTACCCCTTCCAGCCACCTAGACAAAATCGTCCCATGCTCCAACTAAAGTTGAAAAATCCACCCAATTCATTGAGTGGATCTAGCACATTCACCAACAGTTTCAGGATATTTTACAGACGTCCAATGTCAAGAACAAGCATCACCATGATCAACATCGGGTGCCACACAAGTTTCAAGTGGGAGACAAAGTTTGGTTGCACTTGCAGAAATAACGCCTTATAGGGCCCCATAGAAAGATTTTTCCACTCCATTATGGACCTTAAACCATCACCAAGGCTATGATAAAAAATGGTTTTGTGCTCAACATTCCCCCCTTCCTTGGCTTGCACCCAGTGTTCAATGTGGATCTCCTTTGGCCATATTTTCCACCATTATTAGACACCTCAGAGATAGTAGAACAATTGAAACCAACATAGCTCAACCCTGACTGGATGGAAAATACATAAATTGATCATATCATGGACACATAGGTCAAGGGAACTCTCCAATAGAGGATCCATCTTTATCGGGTTGTTAAAGTAGGGAAGCTCTTGCACCAAAGCAAGTGGTTCACTCGAGGCCAAATTTAATAGAAATTTCCTCATTTGATGGGGGAACTCAAAGAAATTGAGACTATTTCTTCATGGGGGGGGGATTTATACAGGTGGATATAGGTGGTCACCCACCTATTCCAATAGGCTCATCTTTGCAGTTTTTCAGTTTGGCAATTTGTTCCTAGTTTTTGGGTCCTGAACTTCCACGGTTCTTTTAAGGCCCTAAACAACATTTTTAGGGCTCGCCAAAGTAAAAATGTAGTTGGAGTCAGATTTTGATGGAATAATGGGTATGCCTTTGATATACCTTTCCAATGGGATATCATGCACCTAAAATGGAGATCATATGAAAAAGTTACAACCCTAGGAAGTTGATGTACTAACTTACCCCAATAGGGCCCACATGAGTTTTTGCGCTTCATCTCCTAGGGTTAGGTTTTTGGATGTCTAGGGTTTTGGAACTCATGTTTATTATAAAAATTCTCACAAAGCCTCATTTTTATTATCTTCTTTTGAATGAGAAAACGTCACATCTCTTCTCAGAGATAAGCCAACACCATTCTAGCAAGCTTGTTTTCAGTCTACATTTTACAGTTTCAACATATTTCTTTATTGAATAGAAGCCAGTTTTACTGTATCTATGTTATTATTCCTTGTGTATCTATGTTAATAATAATAATAGTATGTGTTCATTTCATTCTTCTCATAAAATCCATATCACTACTTTATCTTCTTTGGTCTGAGCATTGGAGGACTTTGTTAGTGAATATGGAACATGTATAGATGCATCAATCAGGGCCAATGTCTGGACTCCCAAGAACACCTGAAAAGGGATATGGAAAATAAATTTATGGAGGGCTATGTTATAGCTATTCTGAACATATGGAAGGCTCTCATTCCATGTATATGGATTCTTGGATTTGCACATGCGCAGGATATGAAAAATCATCATATTGACCACTTTCGTTTGTCCATTTGTTTGGGGGTGAAAGGAAGTCAACTTGGTGTACATAAGAGACCATAGGATGGACCAAAAGGTACTGAGGAACCTACTATCACTATCTAAAATAATGATTTGTGGTAGCCCAAAATGAACCCAAAAATACTCTAAGAAGATCCTAGCAATAGCCTCGACTATGATACTATTTTTACTTGTGAAAAAATGTCCATCTTAGAGAACTAATCGACAACCACAGAGACACAATTGTGACCATGTTTGGTGGAAGGAAAACTTGACATGTAATCCATGGGTACTGAATCTCAATGATTGTATGGGGTGTTAGCCTATGGCTTACCTTTACCAATCACTAAGTCTAAATTGTCACCTATATTTGTATTATTCATTTAGGGTATTAGTAATGTATCCTCAAGTGATGACTAATGAGTTAGTTAAGATTTCCTAGCCTATTCATCATGCATGATTTTAGGATCTAGAGTAAATCTCTCTATGAGGTGGCATCACCCATTGTACTATAAATATGTAACATTGGAGTGAATAATTAAGTGTTGGCTAGTGAGCCTTTTATGCCATGTTGTTGTTCTTGTTTCTATTTTATCAATTGGTATCAGAGCTATGGAGATAATATCAGAGCTGGTTCATTTCCATGTGTATGATTGAGAGTAGAATAATTTGTTGTATGAATTCCCATGTAATTTATGTGCGAATGTGAGTATTTATGTGTGAAGGATAATTGCCTTGAGAATAAAGGACCATCTGCATTGAAGTGATGAAAGGAAAGGGGAAGCCCAACAATAGAGTGTGATTTGTTAAGAGTGATTTGCAGCAGGAAAGGTTATTTGTTGCAGAACCAGAATGATGTTGACAAGGTTGAGTTCGTTGGATGATCAGAAGTCAACCACCCTTTGGAGTGGCACATTGGATCCTGGAATGAACTCTATATGAATTAAAAAAGAAAAATGTCCACAGGTAACCTGAAGTCTTTATTGTTTTGTATCTACTTGTGGTAAATGGAATATTTCTCTTTGGTGAGTCGTGGTACAGGAAATAGTTGTGCGCTTTGTGAAACAACTTTGCCTTACATTGCTCTATGTTAAATGAACACATCTGGAGAGAAGTATGTCACCTTAGGGGAAAATATAAGATGGTTTCTTCCACCAGTTCATGCCAAGTTAGATTATGAATGTTGAGAGTTACATACAAGAGTGCGCCATTAATTCTTGTCAGAAGAACATGGCCATGATTTGAATGCATTTGGGAGAAGTGTTGGTTGGAGTGTTGTAGGAAAATTGCCATCAACATATTAAGTAGAAAAACTCATAGATTGAAGAATTGGTTTAATTTTCATGAAAGACGTTGCTAACAATTTGAGGTATTGGGAAATAGAGGCCATTGAGATAGGTATGTGCTACACGATTCAAACTATTTATGCTAGTAAAAAAAAAAAAAGTACATCTAATTTCCTGTAGCATATCTAAAGATCTGGCAATGTTTATAAATTGGATATGGTGTGATTTATGAAAGAAGATAGGTAGGGATATGAAGGAATGGCTTCTATTTACCTGCTATTTGCTTACAACAGTGATAAAACCTGACACCCTTAGCAATCCGAATATAATATTTCCCATATCAATTCGGCCTCGGCGTGGACTAAATGGATCTGTTAAGAGATCACTCAACAGATACTTAGATATGTTCTAGATCATTGCATTACATTCGACTACATCTAGGGATTTGGATAGATGTACCACACCTTTGTCCAAAAAAAATGGATCTGTAGACACAAAAACACTGCGAGATCAAAAACGCTACGTAAGGTGTTGTGAGGTATCCGTGTAAGGTGTTGGAGCTCGTCCCTTCATCAGGTGTACACTAGTCAATGCTAAGAAGGACTTCTGTGTATGATCACGTCATTTAGAAAATTGCAAGACAGGAGCTCAACTGTTCAATAATGGCATGGAGAAGACTTCACTCATAAAATCAATCCACCCATATTTATTTTTGGTGCCTTTGTAATAAGCACTTTTGTTGCAGTAGCTTTCGTTTCACTGGCACTGGAATTTTTATTTTTTTTATTCTGATGGTGTCAGGAATGATATTTTTTCTGTAGGGGGTGAAGTTTCTTTTGACACTGCATCAGGAAACTTCTTGAAATATGATGCAGGCTTGAGTTTTTCAAAGCCAAATTTTGTTTCTTCTTTGAATTTAACTGGTAAGGGTGATACCTTGAAGGCCTCTTACTTGGACACTGTGAGTCCTCTAACAAAGGCTGTTGTTGGAGCAGAGATATCACATATCTTTTCAAGGAGCGATAATACGTTCACCATTGGCACTCAGCATGCTTTGGACCCATTAACAACAGTTAAGGGGCACCTCAATAATTATGGAAAGGTAGTTGCACTACTTCAGCATGAGTGGAGGCCTAAAAGGTTTGTTACTCTTTCTGGTGAGGTGGACAACAAAGCCCTTTACAACAGTGCAAAGGTGGGGTTATCTCTGATTTTGAAGCCTTGAAAGATCTCCATGTGGTAGGTGTCGTTGATTTGAAGTATTGACCGACTTATTGGTTGGAAATTAAATTTGTTTCATTACAAATTATGAAGCCATGCCATGCAATTATAGACAAATATATGCACGAATCCAACATGAAAAAAACGTTAAAAGAATCATTGTTTATATTTAAAATTGATCTCCTCATGCAACAATGAAAATTATTCTTGTGAATTGCTCAATAAGTGGTGTGCATGACTTTAGTTCATCAAATTTGTGAGGGTGACATTGTTGTACTCATAGGATTCAAAATAATCCATTGAAAAGTGTTGTTTAATGTTCACTAAAATTAGAGGCTCTCCTCTCATTGAAAAGGGAGAAGAAGAAGTTGAGATATTTATGTACTACAACAATTAATAAAAATATTCATTTTGTAGTGTTTAAGTGTCCTAGATCCGCCCGAAATTGAATAATGGGATCTTAGGAACACCTTGCATTGTGTGCGATGGTGAATGATTCCTTGAATGTTTTTTCATAGTGTTTTTGTGTCTAGTTTTGGCACTACGCTTGTAATTTACTCTACAACTATACGCACATGGAATCCACAACAAGATAAGCATACAAATTAATGCCAGTGAAACACATACATAAAGTTCAAGCTAAAATTCACGTCATTCAAGTAAATGTGAAGAACATTCTCAAGCATTCAAGTCGTCAACTACATCAATAATGGACAAATCAAAGTTTTCAAACTCAATACATCATGGAGCATTTGAAGTTAAATTGTAACTTGCAAACAATGTTTGTTGTAAGATTACTTAATCAGGATTTATTGTAACTTGCAAATTGTCTTTTTGTAAGTTTACTTGTCTTTTTAAAATCAAGTTGAGTTGAATTGAATTTGTCATAAGGTGAATTTTCGGTTGATCCTGACACCCTAGAGTCATTTTGAGTTGTAATTGGCAAGGATGAGTACTTGAAACTCAAATCATTGTAATACTTTGGGATGCATTTTCAGTGGTAACCGACATCCTCAACTTCTTGGAAGAAATCAAGAAGAGTACAAGCGAGCGTGAAACAAAATCAAGCGAGAGTGAAGTTCAAGCGAGCGATTCAAGTGAGCGAACTGCAAATAAAAACCTTCTTCTGTCGAGTCAAATTGTAATCAGGATCTACCTTCACAAGGAGACCTCATTTAGTGTTTTTAAAAATGGCTCGAAGTCTCGAATTATTAGAGTTACTGAACACTCTAATAAACACCACTGAAGACAACATAGTGACATTAAATAAAGAAACTCTTCAATCAGTGCTAACTTGTTTGCAAGTGATGGAAGCTAAAGCTAGACTTCTTCAATCTCTATCCCAACTATTGAATGATGAGTTGACTAATCTCAAAAATCAACAGCGAGTGAATTGTTCCGAAGTAGTTTTTGTTCAGAACAACCCTCTCTATGATGATAATGATGATGATGATGATGTTTTTTTATCAAGAGTCAGTGAAGGAACAACATAATGATACAACTTCAGAATTTGTTTCAGACGAAGTTGAATCTATTCATGAAACTACATTTCAAGAGTTTTCTTTTGATTTCAGTGAAGAAAACCTTTCAATGATGCATCAACATGCAGTAAATCCACTTTCATGGATTTCAAAGAAACAATTTCATAATACTCTTTCCAATCCCATCACCAGACCTTAGGAAGAAATCATCTACAACAAGAATAGAACAGGACTTGGATATGACAAGGAAGTTACCTTTCATATTCCTGATTATTCTAGACCAATCAAGTTCCAAAGTGCTAGATTCCTTCAAGAAGATTTACTTTCACCTGTTCAAGTTCAACATCAGAATGATAAGTGTCAACATTGTAATTGAGTTGGTCAAAAGGAGAATCAGTGTTTTGATCTCCATCCTTGAAAGCATTGTGGCAAGCATAACCATTCTTCAGACAAATGTTCAACACTGAAGAAACCTGGAAGATTGAAAATTCACTATGAGTGGATTGATCCTTGGCAGTGGTCATCAACAACCAAGCGATTATATAAGTCTTATCGTAGAATTAAATCTCAAGTAAAGACCAATCTTGTAGCACATAACATTTTTTTACCTCACACAAGTGGTCCCCTTATGGCGTAGATTTCGAGCATGGCCCTCACGGGATGAGATAACATGTGGTTTTTTCTGCATGCCCTCTTTGCATTGTACTCAAATGAAACAAGTATGGTACTCTCTTGAGTATAGAAGGGGGGAGTACAATGATGTAACTCTCATGTACCTTAAGGGGGGGAGTTCAAAATTCCAGTGAAGATAGTTCATGAAACCACTTATGATCTCTCCTTTCAGCTGACAAAGGGGGGAATTGATGATGGTTGTCAGACAGAAAGTTTCAACAACAACAAACATCAAGTATGCCAGATGGGCATGAAATTTTCCAAATGGGCAACTGTAGTCTGTAGATGACAGATTTGGTAGAATTATGGTTCAATAAGTTTAAGTTGAATCATACATAATTGAGATGTTTGATTTTGATTTTGAGAGCAATGATGTGGATGTTTGGTTTACATAGATGGTCATTCGACCTAGCAGAGGACAAGAGGATCCTTCTTCATTGCAGCTTGGAATTTGATTGAGTTGTGAGGCATTTTCAGGGATGTGTCAGACCAGAAGTTGACTCACTTCTCTTGGTTCGCTCTCAACAGATTGGAGTTTACATTAAGTAAACAATTTTCATGCATCCTGGCTCACATGATTATGTTGTGAGATTTTCCAGAGATGGCAGGCTTTGACAGGATTATGGTTCAATGACTTGCAATTGAATCATACACATGATACATTGGGATGTTGTTGGACACCTAAAAGTGTCAAGATTGGTTAGTGGTTATCCAAAAACCATCAGATACATGGTATCAATAGTTAGTGGTCATCCTAAACCACAGATTCAGAGAGCACTTTCAGTGATACATTGATAGTAGAGTGGTGATACTACATGTTCACCAATTAGCAGAAGACATTAGATTCCTCTAGCTAAAATACTTGGCAAAATTATCAAATTGTCAAGCAATCAGGGAATGTTCAAATATTGTTGTTGTTCACTTCCATATCTCAGCTCTCTTCCAGTTCGTTTCAAATGAACATGTTCAACATCCAGATTGGCAATTTTTTAGGCAGTTCTTCATTGAGTCTCATCTTAGGAGTTTCAGTATGAAGACTTGGAATTGATACCAGTTTATGCTTTATTGCTGGTATTATTGATCGGACTTGTGATTGAGGGGGGGGGTTGTTAGCCTATGGCTTACCTTTACCAATCGCTAAGTCTAAATTGTCACCTATATTTTTATTATTCATTTAGGATATTAGTAATATATCCTCAAGTGATGACTAATGAGTTAGTTAAGATTGCCTAGCCTAGTCATCATGCATGATTTTAAGATCTAGAGTAAATCTCTCTATGAGGTGGCATCACCCATTGTACTATAAATATGTAACATTGGAGTCAATAATTAAGTGTTGGCTAGTGAGCCTTTTCCACCATGTTGTTGTTCTTGTTTATGTTTTATCATGGGGTAGGGAGAGGAGTGCACAACCCTTTCTTCTTGATGGATGGTTTAGCAATGAAATAGGTAGTGCACGACTTGATATACTAGATAACATCATATCAAAGCTTTGTCTAGTAGAAATACTTATGAAGTACTACCTCTATCTTCTCCACATCTAAGTTTATTTCCACCCAACTATAATGTGCCTCCCATTATCTTGACACACTCTCTTTAAGGAACACAAAGATGGCCCAGATAGCACAAGATTGCATCCAAGTGGTGGAAGTTTGGGACTTGTTTTCCTGTACTCAGTGTTTGATAAGTAGTAGCGAAGTCAGAGTCATTGTTGTATAATTGTGACCACTTGGAGGTATTTTTCCCACATGACTTAAGAACTATGGTTAGTGCCACAACTGAGGGTCGAATGAGGAAGCATGCAACACAGTTGGAACTACTATGCTTGTAGTTAATGTTCAAGTGGAATTGTTGCAGGCATGTGGAAAACTTTTGATG